>JAOXXN010000364.1:48806772-48823351 GCA_026770055.1 Myrmophylax atrothorax
GGGGTTTGTACCCCAGGGTGGTGGGGCATACTGGTTTCTTTGTGGGTTAAAACCAATTTCTCCTTGTGTTATTGTATAATAATATTGTTATTAAAATTGTAACTCTGACTCATAATCTCTTTTGTGTAGAATTCCTTTCTCCTGCTGGTTTACCTCTAAACCAGCACAACACTGCAAGATAAAAAATACCTATCTCCATGACATCTATCCAGGTCCACTATAATTGCAATGTCAGCTAGCTTTTTGCATTTCCATATTTAATGCATTACGAATATAATGAATAGCAGCTCTAATTCCCTACAGGACTGTGAAGTATTATTGGAGTATAAAATAATTAATTTACTGTTAATTAATAATAAGCTGGGTTCAGGGACACATGGCCCCTCTCACCATGCCCTGCAAGGGGAAGTAGCCACTCCAAACCCACTACCCTCTCCTTCCCTGTGGACAGGAAAGCCTTGGAGTGGACACCCTCCATCCTTGCTGCCTGAGCAAAGGTTGGAAAACCCCTCTCCTGTAATAAGGGCTGGGAGAGCGATGCTTTATACAACCAGCACCAAAAAATAGGTAGTCTGGGGGCTCTGTAGGCTGTGTGCGTGTGTGTGTGTGTGTGTGTGCGCGCAAAAATCAATGTTGTGCTGCTTCACTCTGCATTTTGTAAGGATAAAAATCCACACTTACTTACTCATGGAAGTTTCTCCTGGCTTTTGTAAAAGCAACACCATCACACACTGGTGATTGGGATTGTACTGAGACAGCACAACAGCTGTGCGCAGTGTTTCACTGTGTTGATAAAATACAGCAGGCAGCAAATATGCCCAAGGGCAGCATCTTCCCCACAGATAAAATGCAGGCAGTTTTGTTCAGGAAGTCAGCAAGTCATTTTCAGGGTGAGCCTGATTCTCAGGTGTAAACCAGTTCCCCCTCACCTCATCCTGGTGCAGAGCAAACGAAACCCTCAGTGACAGTGAGGATTGCATTAGCCTTGAATGAAGAACACACCAAAAATTTGAGCCTGCTGTGGAGGGCTGACCTTGGCTGGATGCCGGGGGGGGCCACCAAGACACTTTATCATTCTGCCTCCTCAAGTGGACAGGGGGGAAAAATATAACAAGAGGATTGGACTGAGATAAGGACAAGGACAGATCACACACGAATTACTGTCATGGTCAAAACAGAGTTGACTTGGAGAAATTAATTTAGTTTATTGCCAATCAAACAGATTAGTATAATGCAAAATAAGAACAAACGTAAAAACACCTTCATCCCATTCCTGCTTTCTTCTCAGGTTCAGCTTAGCTCCAGATTTTCTCTACCTCCTGCTCTCCAATGACACAAAGGGACAAGAATGGGGCTTGTGGTCACTTCATCACACATTTCTCTGCCGCTCCATCCTCCTTACACTCTTTCCCTGCTCCAGTGTGAGTCCCTCTAATGTGAGACAAATCCTCCATGAACTCCAGTGTGAATACTTCTCATGTGCTGTACATTCTTCATGAACTGCTGCAGCCTGGATTCTTTCCACAGGGTACAATCCTTCAGTAACAACTGCTCCATTGTGGGTCCCCTACAGGGTCACAGATTCTGCCAGAAAACCCTCTCCAGAGTGGGTTCTCCAAGGGCCATAGCTTTTTCAGGGTACATACACCTGCCCTGGAATGGAGGCTGCTGGTGGATTTCTGCTCCACCATGGACATCCATGCAGTGGGAAAACCCTTATCACCATGATCTTATCCATGTGCTGCCAGGGAATCTCTGCTCCAGTGCCTGGAGCACCTCCTCCCCCTTTGCTGTCCTTGGTGTCTGCAGCATTCTTTCGCTCACATATTCTCACTCCTCTCTCCCAGTTGCTTTTAGGCAGCATTTCTTAGTCTTTCACATACCTGTTATTCCACAGATGCTGCTGCCTTCACTGATGGGCTAAACTTTTGGCAAGCAGTGTTGCCCACCTTGGAGCCAGCAGGAACTGACTGTGTCCAAGAAGGGAGCAGCAGAAATTCTCACTGCCTCTCCACTTCCCATTACCAAAACCTCACATTTAAACCAAATACACCTATTCATAATGTTTCCAGTTTGTGTGATACTTCTTTTAAAGATGTTTCCAGGTATAACCAGTCTACCTTCCTACTAAGCCCCTTTGTCAGATGACTCTTGGTAGGTCCTAGGTCTTCTAAATTAAGTTACCTATAGAAAACAATTCACTTAACCCTTCCCCACCCCAAAGAAACCAATAAAAAGAAGAAAATCAAAATTCTAGTCCAATTAATTGCAAAGAGAAAGACTGAAAATCAAATATCAGGTGATAATAAAAAGAAACAACCAGTCACATGAAGCTAGACGTGTTAGCTGATGACCTGCCCCAAAATCTTCAAAGTCAAAGTTCAACTCTGTTATCCTATTTGTCTTCTTCCTATATTTCCTACATTGCCTACAAATGATCACAAAAAGTAGCAAGTTGTCAAGAGAAAATGGACTTAGGATATCAAGAGGTCATAAAGGAAAGAGAAATGTTTGAGAGTTTAAGTATCTGCTTTAGATATGATAATTCAAGATCTCTCACTAAATCAGGACAATTACACCTTTCCCTCTAAAAATCAGAACCTCCAACTCACAGGCTGATCAAATAGCTTAGGAAAAGACAGATGGTGTTCTCTGCTGCTGCAGTTAATAATAGGCTGTCAAGCCTAAAAACAGTTAACAGCTCCAGCATCGAGGCAAGCAGGATTTCCTCTAAACCTCTGGATGCAAAACAAAGTGTGTCGGGACAAGTGCCCTGCTTTCTTTCACTGGGCTGATCCCCAGCTGCTGCCTGTTGGTGTGTCCCCTCTCCCCATGATTCCCATGGAGAGAAGATATGACCCTTTCACCACTTTACTCCTATTGAGCTTTTTTGGAGCATGAACACAAAGAAGCTTATCCCTCCAGATCAGGAAATTTGCCTGGTTTTACCTCCATGACTCAGAAAGACCTTAAATCACAGATTAGTGTTGTGGCTCAAGCCAATGGTTTTGGTGTCCACAGCCCACATGGGCATGTGGATCTCTTGTTTTACATCGATCATCCTCGACAGCACAGAGCCCACCCTGATATGCATAAATGACTTTCTGGTCAGGTGAAGAGCATGCTCAGCTCTTCATACACTGCAAAATCCAGAGGTGTGTTTCAACAGAGTGAAGGGTTAAGGGGAGGGGAATAAACTGTATATTATTTTTATTTGCCTTCTGGAAATTACAGATGTATCCCCCAACCATTGCCTGTTTTACCTGTACAGGTTTACCACTCTCCAGCTGTGTGCTGTATCACACTGGGAACATCGAGTACAGTGGAATGTACCTTTCTGCCCATGCTTGGAGAACTGAGCTTTGAAGAAACATGTAAACCCAATAAGCTGGGTTAACAGCACTGAAAATTACTGCTTTAGATTAAAAGGCTCTTCAGAACTGCACACTTCTTGCTCAGGGGTGTCATATTGCTTATGTGGTGGTACTGTGGCAGTGTTTTGGACCTTTATGTAATGCTGACATAAAGACAATACATGGTTTTCATTCTAGGACTGTCCTGTTCAAACAAATAGTTAGGACATGCAGAAAGATACCCAACTAAAAATAAAAATAGGAAAAGAAAACATAAGCCCCACCGTAAATTTGGAGAGCTGTGCTGAAGTAAGGCAAGGATGAAACTGCTTTGTCAGAGCAAGCAAGTTCAGGACCTCTTTTGAGGCTTCCTCAGATCTGACCACATCGCCCTTTCCACACAGGCCATGGGCAAGCCTTTCCAACCACACATCAAAGGAAAGGATGCCACAATCTGCTCCACCTCAGCCAAAGGGCCTGCATACAGAGCAGCTTTCCTGCAGAGCAGCTCCCTGTATCTTGGCTGTACTTAAAATGTACTTCCTCTCTGCTACATTTCTATTTCAGTATTTCACTGCTAATTTCTGTTCAAACAGTGGCAAAAGTGGCACATGGAATATACAGTGAAAAAAAAGGTCAAACCAAACAAGATCCTTAAAATGGACAAACCCAACATGAGTATTATAAATCTCTGTGTATAAATGTTCCTACCTTTTTGATACAGACTTAAATGGAAAATATTTCAGCTATATGAATGCAAATCTTTTGCCATTCAGATGACAGAACTTTGTCTCCTGTGTACAGGTCAGATTTTCCTCCTCTGATATTTGAAGTTACCACTGTCTCATAACCATCCTGATTAATGCAGTAGCTTACTAGCAAAATTATATCACAGAACCACAGAATAATTAAGGTTAGAAAAGATCTCTGAGATCATCTTTGACCGATCACCATGTTTTCAACCAGACCAGAGCACCGAGTGCCACGTCCAGTCATTCCTTGGACACCTTCAGGGATGGGAACTCCACCACCTCCTTGGGTAGTGCATTGCAATCTTTAACAACCCTTTTCATGAAGAAACTCGTCTTCGTGCCCAACCTGTTCCTTCCCTGGCACAGCTTGAGGCCATTTCCTCTTGTCCTGTCAGTGTTGCTCTTTGCCTGAGAGAAGAGACCAACCCCCACCTGGCTACAACCTCCTTCCAGGTAGTTGCAGAGAGTGATAAGATCTCTCCTGAGCCTCGTTTTCCCCAGTACTGATCTGTTGAATCTTCTGGGCCTGTTTTTAGATTTATACAAGCCAAGAGATGTGCATGTGTCAGTATGATTGGTATGGCTACAGCAGGATTAGAGCTACCCTAGACAAATACAACTGCTGACACAACAGGAGCACCTCACCTCCCACCAAAGCTAGTCAAAGTCTCAGCAGGTGGCTTTGGATGCAAGGGAAAGGGAAGCCAACACTTAGGTCTGAAAGGAATGATTGCATATATCAGCATATTAGGGCAGGATTAGCCTTTTTGTGCATGTGTGGTCTAAGGCATGTCTGTAAAAACCAGAGAGGAACAATTTTCGAGCACTGCAGAAGGAAAGCATGCAGACTCAAATATTAGAAATGTCTGTCCACCACAGTGCTATGGCAAGTCATCTGTCCCATGAGCAAATGGCAAGAGTAGACTGTGAAGGCACAGCCAGGCACCAATCCCAGTCTTAACCTCAGCTCTGCAGGCATGTGGAGTGAGGAGCCTATGCCAGACCTCACCCCAAACACTGATTGCAGAAGCTTTTTGGCCAGGAAAGAGAAATGCCTGAGGTTGTACAAATGCTCCAAAAGAGCCATGTAAATATTTTATTCAAGGAGGCATACACCTTGCCTGAGCCAGGAGGTCAGGATTTGGCAGGCAGTAACAACAGCTTCCCAGTGTCTCTCTCTCTGAGATGCTCTGACATGGTGGGATGGTGGAGAAACCCCATTTCTGTGCTCAAGCAAAGCAGTAGACACACAAGAGTCATGCACCAGCAGCATCCAGAGATCCTGAGAAAGTCTGCTTAAAGCCAGGTCTCAAAAGAAGTGAGAAGGCACAAGTTTTTCATGCTGTCCCAGTTGGCCTCAGCATCCTCCCCACCACAACTATTTGATGTGAGAGAAATAATTATACTCTCCAACGTGGGAAGGCAAGGCAAGGCAGAAAACAGGAGGGGAGGAGGAACTGTGAATAGTCACACAGGTATATAACACAGCCCCAGTGCTTACCAGCATGCGCCCAGGAACCTTGAGTTTTATCTTGAGGATCACCAGCTGCCAGAGATTGTTCATCTGCACCATTTTCTGTGTCAGAACTGTGTAAGTGCCTGACGAGTTAGAGGTCTTTTTCAAGGCACCAAACTCCTCCAGCTGCTGACTCTGCTATTTGGACATCAAGGTAAATTATGAAAACACTCATCCTGAGGTGACTTCCCTACCTGTGCTCAGGCTTTATTATCCATCTTCATTGGCAGAGGATGATAAAACCTGGAAATTTATTTTGTAAAATGCCCACAGGCTGTTGACTGATTCATTCAAAGTGATGTTTTTCAGTCAGTCCAATTATTTACACATGGGTGGCTACTCAAAGAGTTAAACTTCCTGAGATGGATGGGCTTGGTAGGCAGCTTGAAGAAAAGTGAGTTGCCTCTCCAAGAAGTTTTCACAAGATTTTATGGCCCACAGGACAAAACCAGAGGGAGCATGGGCTGACCTGAGGGGTTTAAGACTAGGATTGAGGGATTGCTTGATTTCTGAAAAGGAAGGCCAAGAGCTCTGAGGATGGTGGTGGCACATCACATAGAAATGTCAATGAAATAAAGAGAGCAATGAAACAAAGGGGAAATGGATTAAAATAAAACAAGACAAAGATTCACAGTGTCTGAATCACAAGTTTAACATCTGCGTTATTATTTTGTAAATCCCAGGCAGCAAGCCTTGACCCAGATGGGATTCCTCTTCCCAGTGCTGTTTGTACACTGGGAGCGAGAGCCTCAGAGAGCAGAGCAGTCCCGGTTCCTCCTCTAATCCCTGGGCACTGTTCCTATGGCCTCTGGACTGTGGAGGAGGTCAAGCAGTGGACCCAAGGTCACAGTAAGCTGGTGGATGGAGCTGAGCCAGGGTGAGTCAAGGGAAGGCAAAAGCACAGGTGTGGGGCCAGTGTGGGGTGAGAAGGGATGCCAGAGGATGGCTCTGGTGACAAAAACAAGAGCCAGTCCTGCACTGTTGGCACTTCTTGATTCCGGAGATAGGCAGGGGAAATTGCTTCAGGAAAACCTCTCTTCCATATGAGATTTTCTCCTGCCACTTCTCCATGATCCTGTCCTGTGGTAGGATGATCTGCACAGGTTGAAGAGGAAAGGAGGGACAGACAGTATAGCTTCTAAAACAACCAGAGATAAACTGGGGGAGTTCAGTAAGTGCCTTCTAATTTTGGTCCTTTAGAAAAATAGATCCAAAGGATGTAAGGAGGAGATTTTTAAAGCTCACGAGTTTCAGCCTAACTTTGTTCTCCCTGAAGCCAGCAGGGATTTTACTCCTGATTACCAATGGGAACAGAATAAAGTCGGGACTGTGCAAAACCCACCTTTACAGAGCAGTATTGTTCCTTTCCTCCGGAGCTGAGCAGAGGCATATTTCCAATGATCAGCAAGAAAGCCTGCATTTAATGTCAGCCAAAGGGGGGAAAGTGTTAGAAACCTCACAGACACCCTGGGATGTGGCACCGAAACAGGAGGCTGTGCTGAGCCAGGGATGAAAAGATAAAGCAGGCAAAGCATCATTCACACGGACTCTGACAAAGAAAGATAGGAGGGAAAGAGGGAACAGGAAGGCTTTGGGAACAAAAGGATGGACTTAGCTCCTACCCAAGCCGAAACAAATGCTGCTGTAGTCCTTGATGACTGAGTGTATCTCCCCTGGAGTAAATCTGGGGAGGGCAGGAACGCTTACACTTTTTTATTTATCACAGGTGATTCTGTTTTTACAACCTAACAGGTGTATAAATCTGGACAACACAGATCTGAGTGCAGCAAACAAGGAAACGAAAAAATAAAACCCAAGAAGTGCCCATTACCACATCAAAAGGATGACATCAGTAAGACCAAACTGTACACACTCTGAAACAATAGTGACATTCTGACTTCACCTCTATTGCTGTAAGACATCCACAGTCCTCCTCCTTGAGATCGTTACTCCAACACTGAACAGTAATTAAAAGAAATAAAACCCAGCAAAGAAAATGCAATGCTTGCCTCTTTCCTTTATATTTGTAGTGGTGAATAGACCTCTAGTGGCAACAGCAAAAATATCCAATCAAGTAGAAATAACTTTCTTGGCTTAGAAAATACAGTGTAGATAAAAAATCATCTGAAAAAAGTTTAATATGAGGAACAGGTATCCTGAATAACCAAACGTAAGATTTTTGCATGTGAATAATATCATCATTATCTTTATATATTATTAATTGTCCAGTGGTCTTGCTGTTCTTGCCATAGCTAATAATTGTGTTAGCTTTGCAAAACAGTAAAAAGTTTCCTCCTAATAACTGCAATTAAAGTAAATAATCATTATATACATATTTGGGGGGAGGGGGTGCAATTGCATCAGTAGATTAGCTTCTGTCATTGAAGCCGAAATTTTTACCTTTGAAACAGGAAAGAGTCTGAAACTGTACAGAGGATCAGTAAAGACTCAAGTGATATTCAGGATGGGGAGGGCATTGTAAAGTTGCTCAGCTCAAAGGTTTTGTATGCCTTACCAACTCATATGAATGCAGTGGGGAAAGGTTAAGCTGGGAATCTAGGTGAAAAAAATCTTACCTCCATCTAGTTCTTCTTGCCTGTTGTTGCATTTATACATGAATTTCTTGTTAGGAATGGGATTGGCCCATGAATTCATCTCATTTATGGCACTTTGAATATAGGCTGCTTATGTGTCCTTCCCAAAAGCAAATCAGAAAATTAAAATCTTAAATCCTATTAATTTTCAATAAGTCATCAGGTTTCCAAGAGGTTAAGTTAGCTTTGAAAGTGACAGTGAGGCAGCTGAGATTTTCTGTTTAAACCTCTGACTGTCAAAAGCCCCCATTTGGCAACTGTAGAAGAAACACAAGTAATAAAACACTGTTACAGCATGGGCTTGTGGGGACTCAGAAAGGAAGGCAGAATGAAAAGCAAATACAAGGGAAAAATGAAGAAAGATAACTCAGTGGAAATGTAAATAGAACTATACATACACACACGTACTCTAAATAAAAGTGTCCATTTGTGCCAATTTGGCTGTATGCCAGGGTGTATTGTCTCTCACTAGTATGAATCACAGACTTCTGTTCTGCTTAAAAACAACATTTGAGGGTCAGGTTCCAAACTGCCCCACACCTCTTACCAGCGAAAAGCTTGTGCACAGAGCTCTCTGACCCAGAGTGGGCTGGTGACTTCACAAGTGTCTCCAATTGGTCTCCCCACCCTTCTTGTTAATGGCACTGGAGCAGGGGGGTAATAAAGGAGGAATCAGGTCCCCAGGGCTTTGTGGACAACCGTGCAGAGAGTTTTGGACCACAGGAGAGCCCTCATTACTGTTTCTCCACATTCTCTCCCTCAAGGTCCCTGCCTGATTTCTGGCATCTTCTTCTCTTTGTCTACAAAATATCTGAATGTCAGAGGGTTTACTTCTGGTGTTGACCTCAACAAACAGATCCCTGCCTGAAATAAGGCTCCTCTGTGCTACCAAAGTAGCACAAATGAGCCACCAAATAACAGAAGTATGAGCCCAGTTTACTAAGTGAGGTGCTGTGAAGAGTCCTATTGTAGCATGGAAAAGTCTTGAAGGAATTGTAATGAACTCAGCTCTGCATCATGCAGCTGTGCCTCCACAGCAGGATCTGAGTCCCTCATGCCTTTTTACATTACTTTAATTTTCATTGGAATGGGATAGGGGCAATATTCCTTTTTTCAAGCTGAAGAACTGCTGGAATAAACAACCAAATAACTCAGATCAAACACCCATAGATGGAGCAAAGAGCTGAGCTGAGGTGTTGGGTTTGCCCTACTCTGCCTGTGCCACCATCCTCTCCAAAATTCACCCCACCAGGAGACAGACATGCATCAGCCACCTGGTGTAAGCACCTCCACTTGCAGCAGGGTTATACAACCACTCACATGTCCTCAAACCAGTGAGTGGCTACTGGGCACAGGACTTATATGCTTCAACTGCAGACAGTCCTGCAGAGTACCCTTTCACAGGAGTGAGGAGCTTTGATGGTGGTGCCTCTGTCCATGCCCAGTAAAGTCCATGAGGTGGACCTCCTTTGGTGTGGGAATCAACATTTAAAGGGGGCAAGTATCTGGCTCTCCCAGTGCTTTTAGTCCAGTTCATCTGTGTACACAAGGAGTCTGCCTACACTTTCATTTTAGAGAGGCCAGGCTGTCTTTGCATCTAGAAAGAACTAGAACTCTCTCTCCTTAATTTTTTTCCTCCTAAGAGCATAAATCCAGGCAGTGTATCTTCTTGCCCACTTAAAAGTTCCAAATTGTGTGTGTGTGTGTCTTTTTTGCTGGAAATTAGTATCATACCTGTCAAACCAGCTGGTGTCTTCTCCATGTATTATTAATTGTCTTTTCCCAGGCAATATTTCAGTGGCAGAGCAGGCAGTACTGAAGGACAGGCATCCCAGCTCAGCTCCAGCTGCAGTGCATGCATGGATTTCCCTTTTTTTAGCCCCTTTTCACTACTCACATAGCATGAAGGAGTGGGAGTGTAGCATGGCTGCCCCATTCATGGCTCCTGAGGGACAGGGGTGTCTCTCTGCAGGTGCAGGACAACCTGTGAGCCAAAGCAAGTATTCCTGCTCCTTGCTGATGGACATCTGTGCCTAGAGGAGGAGGCGTCTTCTCTCATGGTGTGGCTGGAGTTGTCTGGGGCTCTTCTCAGTCCATCTCCACACCTCAGTCCAGCTGGGGCAGCTCACAGTGCCTTATCTGGTCATATGGCACAAGTTCAAGGACTGGCACTCAACTGGACTTTGGTCAGTTCTTCCTGAGCCTGGATGCATGTGCTCTGTGGTTGGTCTCCTGTCCTGGTTACTGCTCAAGAGTCTCCCTCATTTTTGTGCACGTTTATTTGGTTAACTGCTAGTGGAATGCTGAAAGGGAAATAGTGGCATATTCAGGCTTAACTTCAGGTTAAAAACTCCCTCTTTGACCTCAAGGGCGCATCAGCATGTACATAGCTATGCCAGCCAAGGAGCTGCCATGTTCTGAAGGCTGCTGCTCTTCATCACCTTCTTTCTCAGTGTATCGCTATTGATCAAGCAATAGACGGAGGCAGCCCAGACGGTCCTTGAACAGAGAACGTGGCCTCATCACTCTCTGCCCATGAAAAGTGCATGAATGAACTTGAGGCAGAGGTGTGGGGAAGTGCTCTACAGAGCTGGATTTCACTCTGAGAGGACTTCACAGAGCCAAGTTTTGAGCCCAGACCCAGGTGTCCTAGTACAGAGCTGGCAGCTGCAAGCTTCTCCTTTTACAAAACTAAGAGAATGAAGCAGCTGGATGGAAAGAGCAGAATAAGAACAAGCATTTGTTAATGTCTTTCAAGAAGTTTCTTCATTGGGTAGGTGGTCTCCCAGCAGAATTCCAGGAGCTAGTTCTCTCCATTCTCACCCTCGTGCAAAGTGGGAATGCCACAGTGCTGTGGAAGGCGGTGGGGGTCACATGGGGAAATCCCAGCTCCAGTCAACCAGAGCAGATTAAAATGTAACTCACTAGGAAGGAATTTTTTTGGAGAGAGAAAGATGAAACAGTAGGGAACCTACTTTTGGCCTACTGCTGCCTAAACATCACACTGCGATTTCTCATATCAAAGTGGTGTCTGTTACCAAAACGCTTTCCGCTCAGCTAAAAATAAATAATTTTATTCAAGCCTAAAGATTTGGTTGTTTCTAAATGAGAGGGGTTTTCCCCATTGCTTTTTGTTTTATAAGGGAACAGTAAAAAAAAAAAGCTTTAAGAAATGTCACATGGCCACTAGAACTAAAATAAGATCTATTTTTCACAAAGTTCCACACTTATTAATCTCTATTATAGATAAGACACTGCAAGTTTCAGCATCTCTTGTTCTCTCCCTATCTCTAACCACACAACTTATTGGCATATGCTAAATACACAGAAGAGCTGGAGAGTCAACAGTGATGTAGGAGGATAAGCCCCACTGAATGTCAATGGCAGTTCAGAAACCAAAGCCTTCTACAGTGTTTTTAAATCTTGATTTAAATCTGCAACCACCTGAATAAATGCTATTTGTAAACCTTATGTGAACCCTCAATGCTTCAGAAATGTAGTGAAATTAGAAAATAACTCCTCCTTTTTCACTATGTGCTGTCTATCTGTCTGGCAATGTATATATTACACTTTGCAAAACTGTCAAACATCATTGCGGTGTGGGATAAATCAAATAACCCAAATGGGCTTCTGAAGCCTATCCTGGTTTCCAGCTTCTCCAGAGGTGTTAAAAAGAAATAAGGAAAGGGGTTACCAAAATCCTTAGAGGAGACACCCTTTTTTTTCTACTTGTTTGCTAATAAAAGTTTACTAAACCCTCTAGTGTTAATAAGCTATTAAAGACCATGTTTGTACTGTAATAATAATTAAAATATCACCAATGGGAATCTGGCCCTGTGTGAACAAATCCTTGTATGAAAATTAATGTAGTAGTGAGATTTGCTTCTAGAAACAATTAAGATATAATTGGATGAGTTGATCCAGAAAGCATATGGTTTATTTATAAAGAGGCAGAGGTGGAAAAAGCAGCTACTTTCAACAAATTAGACCACGAGAATAGACAACATTTTTGCACTCTAATTAATTGAACTCTTTAACATCTATATTTAATTTAGTTTTTATCACAGGGAGAAAATTGCCTAATCATATGATTTCACAGCCTCATTTTCACCTTCACAACTCCTTTATGTGGTCAGATGATGTCATCCTCAAATAGATAGCAAAGAAATCCCCTATTTTCTGCGTGCAGCTATGCCACACTGCCTCCCTTCTCCTTGGGGCTTTGTTTCATGGGGTCAGCTTCTCCTGTCTCTGAAATAAGTTAATGCAAGTTAGAGCTCATCACGTGGTGACAGGAGTATGGTTTGGCAGCACACAAGGGAGCTGGAGCCTGGGGGACAGCCAGCTACTAGATTACACGCTAAGCCTTCCTCCTCTCTGCCTGGCCAAAAGTTGTCTCAAAAAAGCTGACAGGAAGAATAGCCTGGGAATTAACCTGGGAGAGAACCCATTTCATTTCCTTTGTTATGCTACAGGGAACCCTCCTGACCAAGGGCTGGATTCATGGGTTGCCTTCTCCCTGTAGACTGTAAAGTAAAGTGATAATGAAATCCAAAGTTAGATTAATATCTAAGTCCATTACATGTTTTTCTTATTTATTAAATATTAATCTTAATTAATGAATTAATATTAAATATAATTTTCTTATTTATTACATAGAAGGCAAAGCATTTTGATCTTCCCAAAACTTTCCCAGATTAAAAAAAAAAGAAAAATTGAAGGAAAGCTCATCATGTGTGCAAATTCTGCTGTAAAGACCACAAGAATACAGATAAGGTGTTCACGATGCCTTAGATAATTTGTTTCAGGATTGAGTATATCTTGAAAGAAGGGGGAGGAGGTCCAATGAAAACACCTGCAGTTCCAAAGCAGGGAGGTGACCAATGTCCTGTAGAGACAGTACTAAAACATGGCTATGGAGTGAAAAATGCTGGCCTTAAAAACCTCCCGGACTTCTTCCCACCTGCGCTTGGACCTCTTCAACTTAAGAGCAGTCTTTGCTTTTGGGCTTGGTAGTTATCCAAAATAGGGCAAGACATTAATAATCTAAGTGCACTCCTGCTCTTGCAAGAGAACCAGGAATCAAACACCCTAATCTGACAGTAAATAAGGGTCTGAAAACTAAAAACAGCATCCTCTGAGAACAAGATGAGCTCACAACACCTGGAAAAATCTTTACATTCATGATGGTCAGAAAATACCCAGATTCAAACAAATTCCCTCCTCTTTGGTGTCTTCTCCACAGAAGGAATATAAATCAGCACCATGAGGTGTTGGGTACACACCACTGTAGCGGATCTGAGCAGCACCCTCTGCCCCAGTCAGCATGGACTGGTTTCTGTCAGCAGTGCATTGGGCTGGAAACTACTGGTAGGTGCAAGCTACATTCAGGCTGTACTGATTTTGGCTGACTGGTGTCTCCTGATTGCTGGCTGGGTGTCAGGAGAGCAGCCAGTGATGGGAAAAGAAATGCATTTTGCTGTTGGGCACGTCTGCTACTGCCTGCTGGATCTAAGGTAACTTTCCCCATTGGAAGTAACACGTACTGTCTCGATCCTTAGTACAGACTAAACAAAACTTTGGATTACTGCAAACAAAAGGTGAGGCAGAGTCAATTTGTGATTTGTTCTTCACATATCTTTTAGCCCTTCTTCCAGCTGCACTTGGTACCACATAAGGAAGTTATGCTGGTTTAGCCATGCTGACACCAAACATTTTCCTCAAGCAACAACACCACTTACAGCTGCATGCTGTTTTCCAGACTGGGTTGTTTTAAAGGACAGAAATCTTGCCTTCCACATGCTTTCCAAGGGAGGCTATTTACAATCCCAAAGCAGACAAATTCCAGTGTACACCAAAAATCTGGCTCATAAAATACACCTGAGTGCATGCAAAATAAATTTAATCGAGTCTGTATCTGATTGGAAATCAGGGCTTGACTGCTATTAAATGAGGAAAAATTCTATAATGAAATATATATTTTGGAGCTGAATCAGTCACACAACTTCAGATTGGCAGGGTAAGCTATATTTACAAGTCAGTGCATTCTGTTAAAGAGGTGAGATAAAACATAGGTACCATAACTGAAGTAGTTCTTAACTTGAGTAAACTACCTCAAGTCCTGAAAAAGTTGGAGGTTTCTTATGTAACAAAGCAGCAGCTAAAAGAATCAGTAATAAATTGGTGTCTGAGCCCATATCTTTGGCTGGTAGAACATGCAGACACATCCATTATCACCTTTTCTCTTTTTATATGAGCCCTTCCACCTCTGGCTGTTGCAATAAGAATGGATTCAAGAATCACAGGAATTCATAGAAGTGGTGGGGAGCCCGGAGCCCTGGCTAATGCATATGAAATACCTGTGGTAACAGATAGTCTTGGGCAGTCTGTGTAATTAATTAATGGTGAATGTTACAGGAAGTTTTGGATCACTGTCAGGTAGTAAAATAAAGTGAAGGAATAATACTATTAAAGTTTTGTCCCTTTTTGATGCCGACTGAGTCACTGTACTCTGGCAGTCTGTGGAATTCACATTCCTGGTTATACTGCTTGGTGAAGAAGAGATTCCTGATGTCTTTAGCAAGTTTGGTGAGACCCAAAGCCAGCGTGAAACCTCAGCCCTAAACCAGGTCTGAGTCTGAACTCTTCTCCCTTGCCTTACACACATCTCTCATGTGATGAACGTCTGAAATTGCATTTTCCTGTATGAGGCAAAACTGAGACTTCTTTGTGTGCTTGCTTTTAGGGAGACATATTTCTGTGAAACAGATTACTTTGGCATAATAAAAAGTCAATTTGCAACAATATTCAGATAAATACTGTTCACTGGATTTTATTCAAAGCTTTTATTGATTTGAGGGACTTGAAAGTATGTTCATTAATTTGTAGATGGTAAGTAAGAGGGCCCGTGAGCTTTGAAAAACAGGCTCAGAATTCAATCTGATCTTGACAAAATGGGAAATTAACCTGAGAAAAGGATTAGGAAAGTAACTTAATTGCCTTAAAAAAAATTAAAGACAATCAGGCAGGAATAATCAATTGTGCAAATGCAGTGTAAAAATGCCTGGGGTTTATAGCTGGTCACAAATTAAATGTAAGCCAAAAGTGACACAGAAAGTGTATGTTTGAATGCAGTAATACAGGGGTTATGTCTAATACACCTGAAATCATCCCTCTGCTTCTTCACACTGGTTAGACTTTGCATGCATTTAACTATTTGGTCATTTTTGGGAATCAAATTTCAGGAAAAATGGAAGTCAGTTACAGTAAATGCAGAGGAGAGTGACAATGTGAAATCCTGACCTGCAAAGATGGGCTGAAAGCCCCGGTGTCTGTCCAGCTCGGGAGGCTTAAAGGTTGTCCCCAGCTGTGTTCCAGGCTGCTCTGAGGAAGAAGGGAATAAACTGCTTTCCATTTCCATTGCAGATGGGACACAAAATGGTGCTGTCAATTGCAGGAAAAGGTCGTTAGCTCCGACTTCGGGGAAACAAACATAGGCAGCAGGAATAGCTGAGCCCTGGGGCACGTGCATCACACCTCCACCTCTGGAGAGATTGAAGAAGAGATTAGACAAACATCCATCTTGGATAATTTGGGCAAGGCTAAACCAGCCTTGGGGCAAGGCGATGAAGTAGATATCTCTCCCAGGCCTGTGGTCTCTGGTTCCCTGTTTACAAACTGGCTCTTTAAATAAATGCGCCTTCATCAGAGGATTATTTTATACTTCATTGTGTGAGCAGATTAGCTGTGCTCCAATGAACTCTCTCCGTTTTTCTCAGGCTGGTTTGTGGATTTGGCACTGCAAGTGGCCTGAGAGCAGGGTTTTCCCAGCCTTCTGATCACTGTGAGCATGTCCCTTGTTTGCAGACTGACACAGCTCAGGATGGTGGGCTCAGAGCGTGAGAGATGCTCACCATATGTAAGGTGGAGATATCCTGAAGTCTCCAGGATCCATCTCATGGTGACATTACTTCTGTTTAATGAGTTGCTCAGTGTCAGCTTAATCCACAACAGAACTGAAAGTAAGGGAAGAGATCTGCTGTGAAGATTCTCAGTTTGCCAGTCTCAGCTGCAATAAGCCAAGCATTCCCAGTTCTGAGTTATCACATCTCATCAGCTACCAGGTATCTCCTCAAGCCATAGCTGGTCACATGCTGTCCAAGTCTGTTTACTCAAGAAGAGCTTGAAAACCTCAGGGAAAACACATTTGGAAGCATCACACTCCTCTCAGCCCTTAGGTGATGGAGGTTTACCTGGAAGCAGAACTCCAAATTAATCATAGAATCACAGAATCATAGAATGGATTGGGTTGGAAAAGACCTCCGAGATCATCAAGTCCAGCCCTTGGTCCAACTCCAGTCCCTT
>JAOXXN010000364.1:48832913-48845566 GCA_026770055.1 Myrmophylax atrothorax
TTAATACCGACTATTTCACACACACACACACACACACACACACACACACACACACACACACACACACACACGGCTGCCCTAGCAGCACTGACTGCACCTTCAGGAATGCTTTGGAGAGGGAGCATCTTGCCAGGACCCTGCAGTTATCACATGCTACTGTATTTTTTAACAGTACCAGGAGGTCCAATTCTCACCTATATGTGCATGCAGAAGGAACCCACGTATGCCAGCAGAAATGTTCAAGCACAAACATTCAGCTGAGATTGCTCCTCATGCAGAGTAAGGGAAGGAAGATGCACACAATCTTTGTATCCTAAATCCAGAACAAATGGACACTTTTCTTTAACATTTTCTTCACAACATGATCATTAGAAACCTTAATTTCCCTCCTTCTTAGTTTTTCTCCCATATTACAAGGAAGTATCTACTCAAAGTATAAATTCATCATAATTATCCCTTTTCCATTCCTTCAGTCCCACTCTCAGGGACAAAAGTTTTGCTGACTTCTACCACTTCCAAATTCTGAGGACAATTTTCCAAGCCTATTGCTTTTGTCACTGTCCTTAGTTTTGATGCTCTCCTGCCTGCTCACTTTTAAGATGGAATCTTAGCTAAATGTCACATTCCTTCAGAACAGGCAGATCATTCTCTGTAATGCCACCATCAATATCAGCAAACATGAAAGCAAAGAAGTTATTGAAGCCTCAAAGAACAGCTGCTCCTACCCTTCAGAGGCAGAGGAGTAGAGGACACTTGTGGGGTTTGGAAACAAGGCAGTGCATGGTGGCACCCTAAACCTGTAGATAGACCCATTTGCAACTCTTAATTTCACACCACTGATTGATATTTTCAAGAATGGAAAATAGTTCTGATTAAAAAGAAAAAAAAAAGGAAAAAAGTCTGTGTTTAACTCTCTGTTGAGGAAGGACAAGGTCAGGTAGATCTCTCACCAGTTTGCTATCAAGCTGCAAGTAACCTGTGCCACACTCCACCCACAGCCTCTGTTAACAGAAATGTCAGCTACAATGACTAGTATTCATCATTTGAAGTTGCTCCTACTCCATAAATCCATTTATTGAGGCAAAATAGAATAGAAGGATGTTGCAGCTTTTCATTCAATGCAATCAATACAGTGTGGAACAATACTCAGCACCTCATTGATGCCTTGTTGTATTTCAGTGGCCAAATGGGGTGAATTGATGTGTCTCAGTGGAAAGTCTAATGCTCTGGAACTCTAAACACTTGGAAGTCAGGGCCCCTTAATGTAACTGGACAGTTTCTAGGAGGTGAACTTGGTGTTTAGCTCTGACATCCAGTTCCAGGATTATGAAACCAGCTCAGAAGCACTGCAGAACTTTCAATGTTTACCAACATAAAACGTGCAGCAAGAAGTGCTGCTGCCAGCAAGTTAACAGGGGAGCAAGGTGCTGAGAGTCATAAGGTCTGCATACAGATTCACTTGCTAAGGAAGGAATTTTTACCCTTAAAAAAAAATAAGAAGAAGAAGAAAAGAGAAATCTAGTTCACAGAAACACCAAGCTGAACGGATTTTTCTGAGAGTACCCAAAAATCAAAGGTATCTATAATCATTCAATATTTCTGTGAAATCAGGGCAAATCTTGGGCTTTTCCTATTTTCAAGATTAATATAATACAGCAACTACAAACCAGAAGATCCCTCCCAGCCTGCCTAGTAATCTCCTGAGAGCCATCCCATACATCCTAACACAATGCTGTCAGTTGGATGATGGGATTAAAATGCATCAAGGTTAAAACCAATGCAATCCAGAGAACAATGATTTCAAATTCACCTGGTTGGGAAGTGGAAAGAATGGTATTCCTCCTTTTTTTTGGTGATTTTAGGAATATTTTTGATGCTGAGAAAATGAGAATTAAACTCTCAAAACCCTGCCTGCCCACCAACACAAAGATCTGGGCGGGATGTAACAGCTCCAATGACAAAGATGACCATAGGAGTCATCCAAGACAATATTTAAATCACATATATATATTTACAAGATTTTAATTAAAGGAAATGCAAAATATGGTGAAGTTGTTTTAGACTCTTTCCAGTCCCATTCCCGTTTCTCATCAGACTGTGAGTGGTGGGGGAATACAGTGATATAGGCTTGGGCAGAAACCAAAATACTCAGGCACAAGAATTGGTTTTAGACTTTTCACTCCATCTGTCATACAGACTTCATTTCTAGAAAGCAGAGTCAATGATCCTGACAGCTTTGGTGACATCCATAAACAATGGAAATTTTACAGTGTTCTACTGTTTCAGGGTCCTGGGTCCAACCATTCTGGATTCTGTGCCAAGGCTGCAAGTAACTTCTCCTGCAGCAACAATCAATATCAGTGCAGAGATGTTCAACAGAAGAAGGGCACATATAGATGGGAAAGTATACAGAGTCAACAGAGCCATTGGTCAGCACAGGTCAGCCAGTGATCTCATCACAACAGTAGTTATTGACATGCAGGTGTTTTATGTGCATGGGTGAGTAGAAAAATCTGATTTTTGAGGTGATACACACACTGAATAGGCAAAGTCAGAGCATGGCCTTGATAGACAAGCCTGGTCAGAATCCCAAATAAAAAATGCTTATAAACAGTTTCCCTGCACCCCTATTATTACTGCTGTTATTGTAATTATTATTGTTGTTGTTATTATTTCACCAGTTATAACAGTTACATTTATTCTCCATCTGTCAGACAGCTGCTGCAGAGCAGGGATCCTCTGTGTATATGCAGCTACTTTGGTGACCCAAGTAATTACAGAAGTACTTCATAGCTTTTTTGCTCCCTAGACACCATGGAGTTGACATCCCTGAGACAGCAGGATGTGGGCTTGGTCTGTGACTGTGGATCATCACTAAATTGTTTCCTGAGCTCCTGTCGCCACCCTGTAAAGATTAATGTGAGCAGAATGGAAAGCAGAGTTTTCCTCTCAGACCTTTCACTTCTGCTGCTTTCAAAGGAGGATGAGCATGTCCCACGTGGTCTCAGCACTTGAGGTAGAGCACAGAAGCCTGGCAGGTGAGAAATGAGGGGCATGTCACTGCGTGTTGAGGCGCAGCGGATCGGAAGGTCACTGGCAAACAGCGCACACATCACACTTCTCCAGGCACTTTGAGAACAGATCCACACTTCAGCAGGGCAAGGCTGAGCCTTGGTCAGGGATGTCTCTTGGTCAAGAGGTACACATTTCAGTTTGTCACACCACCTAGGGAGAAGAACACTGTGCAAGTGCTACCATTGTCATTCTGTGTGCTGAATCCTTTGTGCCAAGTAGCACTCAACCTCTGGAGGCAGCACTCAGACACAGACAAGCCCACACAACTCACTTCACTCCACACACAGACGCTGCTATGTGAGGCCACTCAGCTTAGCAGAAATCTCAGCAGGTAGTCTGTGCTTTTGAAATGATGCATGCAGTGAGATCCTGAACGATCCTCACTTTTTTTTTGCTTCTCCAGATAATTGGAGCAATGACTCACAGACCTTTGCAGATTTGTGAGCCACAACTCTCATCACTGCAGCCACTGTTAGAAACATTAAAGAGCTAGATCTAGCTACTTATTTGTGGAGGAACACCTGAGCACCTTCCAAAATGCTCCAGGCCAGCTCATTTTGTCACTGGAATCAAAGGATGGAATTTCAAAGAACCTGCTCATGCAAATCTGCACCTCTGCAAACCCCACAGGGCAGCAGAGTAGTGTGTGCCTCTGGCCAGATCCTTGGGGAGCATGAAGGGAAGTAAACCCATCAGTCAGTGGAGAGGTGCTGATTTATGCCAGTGGAAGAGCTGATGCCTTTGGGGAAACTTCACAAAAGTTTTAGTCACACGTTCCAGTCCACCAGGAAATTTCTCTTGCAGAGACTCTGCACGCTGCATGTGTGTGCATGTGTAAATCTACCAAAATATTTTTTAAAACTTTTTACTTTTTTTGCAACTGGATGGGAATAGCTTTATACAGGCTCCTTAAGGACTGTGTGACAGCTACTCAAACACTAGGGCATTCCCATCTTCTAGTTTCATGCTCTAGGGTCCCCATCTTTCCACATTTATGGCCCTCACTAAACCTGTCCTTGAAGGGCCCTCCCCTTTCCCACCTCTCCATGCCCAGTGCATCTTCTTAACATTTTGTCCGGCACCATCTACATGCCACATCTCTGTCATGCAGCACCTGTCCTGGCAATGCCTCAGAACATGATATAGAACAAAACTTAGTGCCACAGCTGCTCTCATCAGAGATCAGCAGCTTCATTGTCACTGCCATAGGCTGGGAAATACTCAAGAGGTGTCCTTCCATTGCACTGTTTTTCTGTTTTTCCAGTTTTTCCAAAACCTTCTGAATAATAATTGGGAGGGTTTGTTGTATTTATTCAATCCTCCCAGAGATAATTTGACAGAAGTCATAATCTTTTTCTGCACCAACATGAAGTGCGGGTGGACAACTGTGGGTGAGGAAAGAGATACTGACAAAACTTCTGGGTTTTTTGCAGTCTTCTTTGTGCAGGGGAACAGGCATCAGATGTGCAGCTGAGCAAAATAGGTGTTATTGTAAGAAAGGGAGCACTTGAGGCATCATATGAGCCTCAACCTTTTCTAAACTAAGGTTTAGGAAAAACTGTAACAAGATTCTGTGTAACAAGAAAGAATGTTGAACAAGTGTAAGTCCACTGACAGTTGAAAACTGTTTATTGCCTTGGTTATATCTCTGGCAAGGCACAGACAGAAGAGACTCCAATTTTCAGGCAGGAGTTGGTGGTAGGACACCATAGGGAGAGAAGACAAGTACTGTGGGATCCTTGCAAGTCCAAAGGGATGCTCCAGCTCATGACACATGGGTATTTTTCATCAGGATATAGTGAAGTGCATGGCCTTCTTTAGGATCCAGTTAGTGCAACTCCCTGGTATGCCTCCTGGGCTTCAGAAGGTGAGAAACAGAGCCCAGTGAGGTCATGGAAAAACTCCAGAGAAATGTTGCCTGACATGATCTGCCTTTCCTCAGCCTGTGCTGTTTCTGTAATCCTGACCTCATCCTTTTCTCCGGTGTCCAGCCTGGATCCAGAGATGGTAACTGAAGCTTGTCATCTCAGTTGCCTGCCCCTTTACCAAGCTTCAGAGGAGCTGTCAGGATGAAGGCACTGACTTCCTGCTGCTGTGGCTGAGACATCATCAACCTTTAAAGCCCCCTTCTCCCCCCACTTCTGCTCCAGGTCTACAGGGATGAGATAACACAGCTTTAATCGCTTCTGTTCACTGTGCTCCCATCAGACACCCCTGCCCTCTGCACTGGCTTTAATAGAAACTGGAGAACATGGATTCCTACTTTAGAGTGTCTGTTTAATTAAGTGTCCAGATGTTAAAGGGTATCGAGTGTCCTCTGTGCTGACACAGGTGGATTTGTTGGACTCAGTGAAAAAGGAATGTGTGAAACTAAATAGGGCTGTTTGGGACAGGCAGGAGTGTCCCCCCAGAGTAAGGACTGTGAGGGACCCACCCAGACCAGAGGCTTGCACCTGCACAGGTTTCCCTGAGGGGAGGCACAGAATTTCAGGTCACATTTGTCACAGGCACAAGACAAAAGGTGATCTAACCCCACCACCCTCCACAGTGCTCCCCACAGAGGGTCCCTGAGACCCGCAACAGGCAGTGTAAAGGAGAAACTGGAGTCCCCAGCCAAACTGAGTGCAGGTACCAAATCCCAGGGAAGGAGCAGCACCAGCTCTGTGGCAAGTCTGAGCAGCTGGATCTCCCCAGCCAAGGTCCCTCTCAGCCCCCATGGATGGTGGCAGGTGGGAGTGATGTGCCACACATCCACAGAGTGAATCCTTGGGACTACTCTTATTCCTATCCTACACTGTGATGGAGCTTCAGCTCCTCACATACACTGGCAAACATCTGGAGCCAGGGTAAAGGGCCTTCCTAAAAAGGAGGAAGGGAACTGTGTTTCAATCAAAACTAAAATCCTCTTCAAACTGAACTTTTACGAGAGTATTACCTCTAAACAAAGGCCATACCTGTCAGGACTTAAAACAAGTGAAACCCACTGTTTTGATTTGCAAGGAGATTCCAGCCAGAGAAGTGCTCCTGCATGGCAGGTTTTGCATTCATTGAATCTGCACCTCCCAGCAGAAAACCTTGCCTTTGGAAAGTTTCCAACCATCACTGCTTTGGAAACAGTGCTTAGGGTAAATCATGCTGCCACATCAACACTGAATCATACCTCAGATGGAGATAGAAGCCTAACCTCAGATGGAGATAGAAGCCTAGAGGGTTTCCAGAGCAAGTTTTTTCACCACACCCTTCATGCAAAATCCTTTTTCCGTTTCCAGTTCTTCCCAGGGCAATGGGCATTGTTATAAGCATTTACATTGTTGCTCTCTGCCAAATTGACATTATCACCACCATAGGAGCTTCAAGGTGATGCTAGTTACTCACAAGCAACAATTTTAGAAGGACTAAAAGCAAGTAGGATGTATGGTTACATGTAATTATAACTCTGCTTTAACAAACAAGCTTTGTGAAAAAGTCAGAATATCAGACACTTCCAAGTTTTGTAAAGTTGCTTTAAGCACATATTTAGTTGCTCTTCGGTCTTTCCACAGTCACTGCCATACCAGAAGGTAAGTAGGGAGAAGTAGGTAAGGAACCACCTAAAATACCAACCCATGTTGTGAAACAGGTTTATATAGAACATTTGATGGATCTCTTTGCCCACCTTGAATCTCCTGAGGGATCTGCTTTCGCCGTATTCCTGCTCTGTAGGAGTAGGATGGTATTGTCACAACTGATTTAAACAGGAATCATGGTGTCGTGTAGAAAACAGATTTATCAGAACCTTATGCCCAAGCTTGACCTTTAAAACTACTTTTCCTCTTTCAGCCGCATGTGGCAAGTCTTGATATATTGTCATCAGTGGGAACATGTAACCACATAGGAAAATAACTGGGTGAGTAACTGGGACAATGCAGAACTGCCAAAACTGCGGCAGCTGCTGAGGGCAACATTACAGTTTGATAATAGGCACATCCAGGTAAATTATCATTTTGATACATATTTTCCTGTGGACACAAGAAGCACAAACACATAAGGAATTTTTTTATTATTATCACTTTGTGGAGTAAGTATTGAAAGCTCTATTTCACCAGTGACTGTTTCTGGAAGGAGAAGAAAATTGATGCACTCCCTTCTAACACCCTGAAGTGGGTTAAATGAAGGCATTCCTTCAAAAATGCTAAATCTACCATGATAATACAGGGAATTACAGAACCTCTTTGCCTGCCAGAGCATATTTTAAATTAGCTTTTCCACACTTTTCTAAAAGCTTTCAGCAGTGATAACAGGAGCCTAAACACTGTAAACAGAGTGTCTTTTCCATGACAAGCACCTTAAGAAAAAAAGAGGAAAAAAAAAGAGGCAGACTCTGGAAAAGCAGTGAAGCACCAGGGCTCTCCCTGTTGGTACAACTCCTCATGCCTGGTCTGAGTCCCTCGTGGAGTCAGCCAAAAGTTCTACCTCCAGCATTGAACTTTGTCTGGCAGATCCCTGGCTGGTCTCAGCCCATGCTGCTCCACTAAGTCTTCATCACGCTGTAGGAGAAAGTATTTTCCCCACTCTTTGTGCTGAGTGACTCCTGCAGCTTCCTAAGAGCCGGAGCAGTGTAGCCCCGAGCCCCTGCTGAAATACACAGTGGTGCCTGAGGGACTGAGTTTCCTCAGGCTTCTTAAAATCAATGTCTCAGTATGCTCCAGGCTGCCTGGAAAGTTTTGGACAAGCCTCGTCAGTGAGATGGGATGAAATATACCATCTTGTGGTGGAAATATTAATTAGTTACTGTTTCTAAAATGTATTAGATGTTATGGTATCTCTGTCTTTTCTTATCTGCAATATGGGCTTTCTGGCCCCTCTCTCTACCCCAACCAATATTTTACATAAACCTGGAGTGCAAAGCCTGCACTGTCATATTACAGGATGAGCCAAGTGACTATCATTCAAATATTTATTTCATGAGAAGGTAGAACATTTTGCACTTTCCTCCAGAACTCTTTCAAAATCATCTCATTTCTTCTTGCTGGAAGAGAGCCCATTGTTCATTTGACACTAAAGATAGGGCTTTGCTGTTTTCTCTTAAGTCAGCATTTGGAGGGTGGACAGCAAAGAGGGAGTTAAGCTTTATTATGCTGCCTTGTCAAAAGGATTCAACATTATGCAAAAGGAATGAAGTGGAACAAAAAATTGCTTTATTTTCCACTCTCTCTCTCTCTCTCACTGGCATACAGATTTCAAATTAAATTCTTCCTTTGCTTTGTCTGGTAGATTGGATTTCAGATGACTGTGTCAATTAAATGGCAAGCACTTTGTGCACCTTGCTGCCTCAGTTGTTAGGAAGCAGCCGTCAGTTTCCTGTTGCCCTCAAAAATTCTAAATCAATGGGGCAGAAGGGTGGTGCTGTTTGTCTGGTTTTAAGTCTCTCTTAAATGTGCATTTGAACATTTTAGTGTTGGAGCCTGTAGTCTGAAATTGACAATATTGCCTCAGAGTAAAGACAGTCAGTGTGTTACACCCACAGAAGGGCAAGCAGGGCACAGAGGGACTAAGTGATGTCTGCCTGAGGTTACACTGAGACAGCACCCAGGAGCAGGGACTCAGGTTTACAGCTCCCCTGTCTTTAAACTGGAGGCAAACAGAGAAGGACTGTGTGATCTACCAGGAGAAAAGAGGACAGATCGCTGGTTTCCCTCTGTGGCTTCGCAGGATAAACCAGAAAACTGTGAGTGATGCCCCTCCTGATTCATTTTTCTGACAATGTGTCCCTATTCCCAGCTGATTGACTTGCTCCAGGGTGTTGTGCAGTGAGGGGTCTGGAGCACAAGCCTGATGAGGAGCAGCTGAGGGAGCTGGGGAGACTCAGTCTGGAGAAAAGGAAGTTTGGGGGGAACTTCTTGCTCTCTGCAACTTCCTGGGAAGTGGGGGTCAAGCTCTGCTCTCAGGAAACAGGTGACAGGACAAGAAGAAAGGCCTCAAGTTACATCAGAGGAGGTTTAGGTTGGATATTGGGAAAAAAAATCTTCATCCAAAGGATTGTCCAGCATTGGAAGAGGTTACCAAGTGATTAAATGAAGCCAGCATCCCTGAAGGGTTTTAAAAGATGTGTAGATGTGGCACTTGGGGACATGGGTTAGTAGTGGACTTGGCAGTGCTGGGTTAGCACTTGGACTGATCCTAAAGGGTCTTTTGGACCTAAACAATGGTATGATAGCTGATAACATGTTCCTTTGTGTGTGTTTATCACCCTTGAAAGCAGAATCCCTCATGGTGCACAGTGAGGAACTGGTGGCAGACTCCCAGTGAAATCCAGAGCTGAACGTGATTAGCTTCCCTGTACCTCTGAGGAATAGTACCAGGAAATTGCTAACACTGTAAATTGTCTCAAATATGCACTTACTGAAGCCTTTAAAGAGCAATTACTATATGTTAACTGAACACCCATCAACTGTAAAAACAGCAGTTATGTGGGTTTAATAGGTATATTAAGGAGAAAATCTCACCACCCTGCAATTAGTTCTAAATCACATAAAAAGTGTAACTTGTACACTTATTGCTTATTAATACATAAAACATGTACAGCATGTTAAAACATTTAATTAGCACTTACATAACAGGCTAAAAGTTAAGTATCAAATTATCACTAAAATACTGTTTAGCTCTTCATTAACCATGTGAAACAACCCCCCAACATGCAGTGCTCGGATTGTTCTAGCAATTAGGTTCTTTCAGCTACTGTTCAGTGAGTTTAGATCAGCTGAACTCCTTGGTCTGTTGGCAACAATGATATGTTGCCCATTCTCACTGACTCCAGAATAACCTTTCCTACAATACAAGATGTTCCTGAGAAAGCCAGAAGACAAAGAAGGGACAGTGGGAAGAGATGCTTCTGAGCCAGGTCTTCAGCTCTCATCACGAAGCTTTGTTTAAAAATCCGGCCAGAAAAAGATGTGTTAATAGCAATTCACAATGTGCTGAACTTCAGAGGCTGTAAGCACATCAGGACAGAGAGGAGGGTAAATCTGAGGAGATTAGTGGTAAATGACATCAGAGGCAGGTTTGTGGCAGGGGCAGAGGGGAGACAAAACTGGAGAGCTGGAGGCCTCCAGCATCCCCAGGAGGGAGGGAAGTGAGTGACTAGATATACAACGGGAATTTGAAAAAGTAGAAATAGGGAGTGAGGGCTGGCAGAGGGGGAATAGGGTCGCACCTTAGAATTCACTTGCAGTCAAGATGGATTCTTACTAGGGGTCCCAAAGGAAGGAAAATAATAGCTGATAAGTGGCATTGGGAGCTTCATCCAATCAGGGAGTCTGTTGACAGAAGGAAACCACAACGTAGAATTACCCTTTGTTTAGTCTAAGTCAGCTGCCAGTATGCACATACACCACATGAAAGGCGAAACCTGAACATGTTCCCAGAACGTCTTCCTGAAAAAGCCATCTGCTGCCCAAGCTAATGTTACCAACCTCCCCATCACAATGAGCTTTGGAAGCAAAAATTCCATTTTCCAAGCAAGATAATGTCCTCACCCCAGCAACAAGCCTGCCAAGTACAATCAAGAGCTTGGTTTCTTCACCATCAGCCCTCAGCTATTGCGTGCAGGGTCACACAGGAGGCTCAGGTACAGGAGGGGTTTGCATGCAGCCAACACATCACACCATTCTTATGGGCTCGTGAAGGGTTGTGGACTTGCCCCACAGCTTCAGAGAAAAGAGTCACTGCTAATGGTGAGCACGAAGGAAGGGAGAGCTGCCAGCAAGCTGGAGGGAGCCCTGTTGTGCTTCTCTGCTTGTAGAAGGAGCTTAATGGAGCTGGGACATCCAAATAACCCCTGATTTCTTCAGGACAGATGTGAAAGCACCTGATCAAGGTGAAGGTCCAACAAGACAGCACCTTGTCTTAGTCCTAGATGCCAGGATACATGGTTGCTTCTCACCTGGGTGGGTAGAAAAGCTTCCCTTTTCTCAGATTTTAACAGACTCTTAGGAAGTTTGAAGATTTGTTCCCCCTCGGAGGAGGGATGTCCACTTGCTAATGTTGCCAAAATTATTTGACAATATTTAATTGAGTTTTATTCAGCTGGATGGTAAATCTGAATTTATGGTACCCCACCACATTCAAAGGTATATCATAACAAAACCAGAACAAAACAAAACAAAAAACCCCAACCAAACAAAACATTGTGTGATTTTCATACACAAAGGTTTACCTTAGAGCAAATATTTAAGGCAAAGCATTTTCCCTCTTCATGTAACTGTGTCTGGGCACTTACCAAGAGGAGAGAATAAAACCTGAGCAATCTGGGGACCAAGACATGGATAGCTCTCGTGGTAGGCTGACCTTAACTGCCTAACAGGTGTCCACCAAACTGGTCAATTGCTCCTGCTCCTCAACAGGACAAATGCACTCCCAGTCTCTGGAAATTGAATCACATCTTCCATAACCATCAGCAAGAGCACCCTGGTATTGTCTAACCCTTAAAAGTAACTTAATTTGTGTCATTGCCAAAAGTTTGGACAATGTGAGGCTGCTCAAAGGAAACAAACAGTTTGCAGATGGAACAGATTTCTGCTCTCTCCTGGACCGGAACATGCCTTGGAAGTCATTGGAGAAAAATGGATCTTTATACTTTACAACACAGTGTGTCACATCACTAGTCCTAATTTAGGGCATGTTATTCTTTGCCTGGTATTGGTTGCCTAATTCTGAGGTGGGTTGAGTGTCCTTCCTTTTAAAAGGGCAGATATTCAGTGCATTTTCCAGGGCTGAACCAGTTTTATGGTTAGTGTAGCTTGTCAGGATCCAGCTCCATGAAGCAGACAGTCCCTTCTAGTTTTACATTCTTATTATGGTAAAAAAAGAAGGGAAAGTCTTCAGGCTAAGGCTGTGGACAAGGATCCAACTTACCAGAATTTATTTTCAGGTTATAACACAATTCCCCAAACCAACATAATTTCCTCTATTCCTATACCAATTCTCTTTCTAGCAAATGGAGTATTAAAACCTTTTTTCTGATCCAACATATGCCACAACTTGTTTGTCCCAGACATTGTAAGATTTTTTTTGGTGAGGGTTTGTGCTCTGTTCGTACTACAGCAAACACTACAAAACTACTTGTTGTAACAGGATTTCTTTATGCTCTTGTCATTTAAAAAAATATTAGTAGTTTGTTCCATTTTTTAATTCCATCCTCTAATTACTCTCTTTGAAAGAGCATAAATAACAAAGGATAATAGCATTAAATACTAATGACTTTTGCTCAAATTGTAACTATTGTTGGTGAAAAGAAACATATTTAAAATAATTGAAACACTTCATTAAATACAGAACCTCCTTGTGCAACTGATCCTCCATGTGAGGGACCTTGAAATGGTGATAGAGCCATTTATACATAGTTTTAAGCCCTTGTCTGTCACTGGAATATAAACAGGAATTAAGGTTTGGGAATTTTGAATGCAAGTTTGTACAACTCTTCCTGCTTTGAGCAGACTCAAAGTCTAAACATTATAGTTTTAGTGAATGTTATTCATGACACAGGGAAGAGTATCATTACCTTTAAAAGAAAGAAGTCCCAGCCTGAAATTGGACACAAT
>JAOXXN010000364.1:48854933-48865996 GCA_026770055.1 Myrmophylax atrothorax
AGGGTCACACCAAACACTTATTCATTGTTGGCCTCCAAGTTGTCCTGGAGAGGTTTGTCAGCATCTACCATGCTGACTGCTGTTTCACCGCTGTGGGAGTAGTCCACCACCATCGCCTCAATGCCTTCTTTTTCTTCTGGCAGTGTGCTTACAGTTTCCTCTATGTCCTCCTTTGGCTGGCTGTCCTCGCCGGTCCTGTGCTTGCTTTCGTTCAGTGCCCTGCAAGGCAGAGCAGCAGAGGACAGAAACAGTCAGCACAGGGTACAGCAAAGCCAACCACATGAGGGAGAAAAACAGACCATTTTCCAAAAAGGCAGACAGACAGGTCACTGCCTCCTCAGGCTGAAAAGAAGAGGCAATGGAATGAAGTTACCACTGGGATCCATGACATTGAAACCAAATCTTTGTTTGTTCTGTGCTGGGACAGATACAAAGGAAGACCTCAAATTGTGACATTTAAAGTCTATTCCCCTTTCTTCAGTCCCTTGCAAACAAGACTTACGAGGCACCAAACAAAGGCATAGGAAAAACAGTACTTTTCCCAAAGAGTTAATGATCCAACGAAACTTTGTATAGGTTGCAGCATTTCAAGTACTCATATTCAGGTGGGCAATATTAAGGGTAAGAGAAGTTATTATTTCTAGTCCCATGACAGTTAACCTACAACATTGTACTCAAATGTTTCCCACACGTCAGCAACCTTGAATGAAATCTACACTCTTTGGACAAACTCTGGTCAGCAAAGAGACCTCTGCTACCAATGAGATCTTCATCAAAAGAAGGAAAAAGATTGTTCCAGAGATGCCTGTCTTATCTGTGATGCTATCACCCCACAGTGTGCAAACTGCCACACAAAGGCAAAAATTGAAAAATAAAAATCAACAGCACACTCAGGTGAAGTTAATCCTGTACAAGTGGTATTCACCTAAGGACAACATTAAATTTTGTAATCATAGTTAAACCCTAGAGTCTACAGTCACCCTGGGCAGCAGAGATGAAGAGGAAGATGGGAACTTCCCATGCAGAGACATCTGATGACTGTATCCATATTTCACAGAACTGTGTTTGCCTTCCTCACAAGGCTTTCTGGAAAGGGAAGAAAGGGGTGGAGGGAATATACAGAGGTGTTATCATACCTTTGGCTGTTTGGCAAAGGTAAGCAAACCAACTTACATGCCATGTCTGAGCACGTGTCGCTCCCATTCAGAGCCTTCCGTAAAAGATCGGCCGCAGAACTCACACGGGAAGCGTTTTTCTGGAGCACTGCTGTCAGGATACATCATGGGATCTGGAAAAACACAGCACAGCACATGAACTCAGAAGTGCTAGGATAAGAAGGGACCACTCTGATCCTACTCTGATCCCGTCTGCTGCACCTTCTCATCCTGGAGGAGCAAAAGGACTTTCCTGTCAAAAGCTGTTGGTGAAAATGCAACTCCCCCAAAACAAAGTGACACTGAAAGTGACAAATCTCATCCCAAATCCCATCCCAAGCCTTAGAACATCTCTGCAAATAAGGGTAATGAGTTACTACTCCCCATTCCTGTATTTCAACAAATTAAGAGACTGTGGAGTTTTAATTCCAAACCGAAACTGGGACTGAAATGGCTTCAAAGCAAAATCAAAAAACCCACTCAAGCCCACCTATAATTCTTGAATTGTTAGCACAAATTTTAGGAAACACAGATTTGGTCTATTTAGCATGTGATCCTCATAATAAATTGATATCCCTTCACCAGGAAGTCTAATGGATTAAGTCCTGTGTTTCAACTGCATAGGTGCTTCATCACATCCTAATCTTTTATACAAAGTCCTTGGGGTCTCATTTGCAGAAGTGTCAAGCACCCCGCAATATGAGTGAAGTCACTGGCAGCTCAGGGAGTGGCACTCCTGAAAGCCAAGCTCCATGTGAACACAGCCCATTCCCACAAAAGATGAAACATTTTCTCACAAATTAAGAAGATCACCACACAAGCCATTAAAAATAATTGCATGAACTAGCTCACTTGATTCTTTTGCTGGAAATGAAACAGCACCATCTGCTCAGAGCATTAATTCCTTAGCAGGGATTATTTTAAGCAAGAAATCAACAGAATGTCTTTCTGACTCCTCCCAAACTACATAACAAAAGAAAAGGGATTTTGCTTAATTTTGGTTCTGATCTCTGCTCACTTGATTTCTTCACTCTCAGATTTACTCTGTTCAAGATCACTCTGAACTCAATATTGCTCACACATTCCTAATTTTCCATACGTAAGTCCTGTAAATGCATTTTTGTGACATGTTTTTCACTAGTTAGCCTTTACTTGAGTTTTGCAAGAAATGGTTCTTGAAATAGTTTTTAGCCTTTTCCCCCTGGAAGAAAAAAAAATCCACTGCTTATTGGCAGTGGTTTATTACATGGTTCAATATCATAAAGCTGCTGTATCAAGAGGAGCACCAGAAGGTAAGTAAATGCTATTAGCTCAGTTTATATCTGGATTTTAATACCTTATTCATGGTACAAATTTATAAACACACTGCAACACACAGACTAGTCATGATGCAGGGACAAATATTTAATGGAAGGTATAGTTTTAGAGGCAAATGCTGCTGCTGTTCTGCAAAAGAATATACCTCTGGTGTCGTACACAATAGGATCTTTTTTCTGGGCCTCTGCAAAGAGGAGATATGAAACAGAGAGACTGTTTTGCCTACATAAGGAGGAGTTGGGGTTGTGCAGCCTGGAAAAGAGAAAGCTCTGGCAAGACCTTGTTGTGGCCTTTCAATTCTTAAAGGGAGATTATGAGATGGAGAGACACTTTTTCCCAGGGACTGTAATGACAGGGCAAAGGTCAAGGATGTAAAACTGAGAGTAGGATTAGATTGGACATAAGGAAGAAAGTTTTTAAGATGAGGGTGGTGAGCCCTTGGCACAGGTTGCCCAGAGAAGCTGTGGTGCTCCATCACTAGAGATATCCAAGACGAGGTTAAACAGAGCTTGAGCAACCTGATCTAGTGGAAGGTGTCCCTGCCCATGACAGGGGAGTAGGACTGTATGATCTTTAAAGGGCCCTTCCAACCCAAATCAGTCCATGATTTACACTTGCAACTTCAAGTAAGATTAACCAAGTGTTACTCTAGTAAATCCATCACCTCCTCAGATAACACTATCTTGTTCATCCTACTTCTCAGTAAGTTTTGCTTCTAGGGATATGAATTTGGGCTGCTTCCCTGCAGGAGTATCAGAAATTGCTCTTCTCTGGGGCCTGCAGAGGAGAAATAACAGACTGCACACACACCTGACCTGCCTGTGGTTTTGCTGCATCACACACAAAAGCACTCATGGACATTTTACAGAATCACAGAATATGCTGATCTGGAAGGGACCCAAAAGGATCATGAAAATCCAACTCTGAGGCCTGCACAGGACCATCCACAAGAGTCACACCCTGTGCCCCAAAGCATCATCCAAATGCTCCTGGAGCTCTGTCAAGCTTGGTGCTGTGCCCACTGCCCTGGGGAGCCTGTTCAGTGCCTGACCACCCTCTGGGGCAAGAATTTTTTTCTAATATCCAATCTAAACTTGCCCTGACACAACTCCAGGCCATTCCCTGGATCCTGTCCCTGCTCCCCACAGAGCAGAGATCAGGGCCTGCCCCTTCTCTGCCCCTCCCAAGGAAGTTGCAATGAGGTCTCCCCTCAGTCTCCTTTTCTGCAGGTGAACACACCAAGTGCCCTCAGTGCTACTCACACACTTCCCCTCAAGGCCTTTCCCCTCTGCTCTCCTTTAGATGCTCTCTAACAGCTTAATATTTGTTTTTGTCTACTATGGAAAAACACTTCTCGATTCCAATTTCTACTAAGACCAACACATAAGGATCAGTAAAGACAGTCAGTCTCTGAGACAGTTTTTATCAGTGAGAGCTCTTCTTTGCATTGACACCTTCTTGTTCCTCCCTTATCTTCTTTTATACTATATCCTTTATCAGAAGCCAATGACTCTCTTCATCTCTCACTCAAGATTTCAGCTCAACTCTGCTGAACTCTGCTGCCCAGATCTGCCTGCTCACAAGGGCAACAGCCCTTCTCTGGTCCACTGTCCAGCAGCCCACTTGGAGAAGCCACACACTCTTATTTGCACCTTCAAAACTGGTGAATCCAGGCACCTCCTTGACTCACAGGAAGAAATCCTGGTTCTCCCAAAGTCACAAACCTCAGTGTTCAGACAGGATTTGCTTTCAAATACTTGGAGCACACAGAGGCACTCTCAGCAAATCTCACTTCCTGCTAACACCACGAAGGACAGAATTGTCAACTGCACCCCAGCTGCACACAGGACTGCATAGTTTAATGTGGTTTGAAAGCTGTGACAGCATTAGCCACTGTGACAGGCTCTATTTAAAACCACAGGTCTAGTCCTCTGCTATCAGGGCAAACCACTTCTGAGTTAGAAATATCTTTGGAAAATCCACAGGGAGATGTCAACAGGCAACTTAGCATCCAACCATGCCTTCAGTTCCTCTCTTGCTGGGACATTTTTTAGAAGTGTACATTGTATCTTGCACCTTCTAGTGGTAATTCACACAACTTGTCTCGAAAAATAGTCAATACAACTGAATCTTTTCCAGATACCCTTGCTGCAGTAAGCAGAACTGTTTTCTGCATTTTCTACCTATTTTAGTATAATATATTAAAAGTAGTAACAGATTGAAAAAGAGCAAAAAATAACGATGGTGAATCAGCAGCCCTACAGGCCAGCCAGGAGAGAACTGTTGCAAAACAAACTTGTAAATATGTCTGATTTTTTTAGACAGGTAATCTGAACAAGCATGCAGAAATAATTTTAGTCAGTCACAGATTAAAGAAAAGACAGGTGAAAAAAATGAATACAGAATCATTAAGACACTACCCACCCCTAGCTTAAGTATTGATCACTTAAAACATGGGGAGAACACACCTATTACCCCTGTCAATTTAAAACTCCAGCACAGAAGGTGATATTTTTATATTTTCAGACTGTAACCTAAAACAAGTTTAAACAATGAACTTCACCTTGGGCTGTCCCCCTCCCTGTGGTGCATTTACAGGGATTTATCAGGCCTGGCAGACAGCACTTTCTTCTCCTTGGTCTGGATACCATGGCTCCCAAGGTCGCTCCAGCACCTGTGCTTGTATGTAATGCTAAGGTAATCCTCACAAGGACAGCATGACTCTTCATCCCCTGTTAGCTGTGGGTCTACACAGAGCATTAACCAGCCTTCTACATCTGCAGCTAAGGTGAACTGGTGCTTTAGTCAAGTCATTGCACAATTACTGTTCCAGCCATGAAGATCTGGGTGTCAAGGCTGTCCCTGAACACACATCCATGTGTATTTCCACATGACTATCAATGTTAAACTTTGAAATGCATACAGAACTAACATCTCTTTAGGTCCTCCTCTATTTTTCCTTCTGCTTTACCTAAGATCTCATGCAGGATATTTTTCATTAGAATTTAAGTGGTTTCCTATCCAATCAGCTTCCTTTCTCATTTAAATAAAAGCTATCCCTAATTACACTTGAAGTACTGCTTATAAGTGCAGACTGAACTTACACTGCAGGGACACCAAGCAAAAGTCAAGATGCTGGGGGGTCTTGATATTCAAAGGTAAGAAACATGATATGAATCCTTCCAGTTCTGTAAACTAACTCTGAATCCAGAAATGGGAATTTTTCAGCATCTGAAAACATGTTCCAAAGAAATTCTGAGTGAGTTTAGAAAGCTAAAAACTGAGAAGGAAAAAGTTAAACATGGTGGTGTACCTTTGGCTGAGGCACGCAGAACTTTGGTAACTGCAGTTGTGAGCATCAAGAAAATGGGTGACCCAACACTGAAACCATAAAGGGACTAGAGTTGTGAATATATTGTATTTGAACAATGAATTGTGCACCAGAACAGACTAGACAACACACACTTTACACCAGATATTGCAATAACCTGGTTTTAATGGGAGAAGGTTGTTGGAAAGGAAGAGTAAGAAACCCTTTGTTTAATTTACAGAGAACTTACTTTTTCCCTGCTGATCTAACTTCAACCAAACTAAAAGCATCAGCAAGCACATAGCCTAGCCTTGTTGAAGTCAGTGGGATTATTCTCATATACAAACTTAGTCACATATTTAAACATGCAACAGAACAGACAGGTGGAGCACAGACCTACCCTGGCTCCAGAGCTGCCAACTGCAACAAGACTGACTGACAAAGAATGCTGGGCACAGAGTGGATAACAGCCCATAAAACAGCCTTCATCCCTCACTTGAACAGTGCCAAGCAAAAGCCGAAAAATGATTACCAAACCAGAAGATCTGACAGACCACCAGAATACTCCACTTACAGTTTTCCAAGCCCTTACAGATATTCTCTGCATGGGCAGGTAAGTTCATAGATGCTCTCTGTGCTTTTTCATAGCATGTACTCTCTTAACAGACAGAAAAGCTGAGGATTAGAAACACAAGATTCCCGCAGGAGCAGTGTCTTCAGAAAAGCCACATTCTGCTTTTGCTGCCAGGCCTGCTGCAAAGGATGTGCTGTAGAGTCAACAGCTGAGCTCACATGGTTGGACTGGTGAGGCACACTGAAGTGCCCAAAATCCCAATAAAAAAACCCCAACGGATCAAAGAGCTGCACTGACCTCTCTCTTCAGTCTTGGGGCTTAACTCTTCATCCTTTTCTTCTTCATCACTGCTAGAGCTCTCTGTTTTCCCTTTCATTTGTTCCAACTGGTCCAAGTTAACCCGTCCAACCAGCTCAAAATTACGACTCACCTTTGAGAGAGACATTCTTGTTAGCAGTCTGCACAATCATCTGCTAATCAGAAAAAATCATCACATTTGCAAAACAAAATCAAGTACAGCCCAAAGCCTGTTGAGCTAGAGGTGATATGCAGTCCCCCAAACCAAATTAATATCCATTTTTTTCAATGACAGTAGTTCTTCTACTGCTGTTTATTCTACATTTCTCATTTTTGCTTTTCAAAAATTAATGAGATTCAGCAAAACCCCCTCATTTCCTCAGCCAAGAAATGTAAAACACTATGTAGTATCCTCTTTTTATGGTATTACTCAACCGCTGTGATCAAACACTGCTACTGCACATCCACACTGAAGAAAAAAGTCTTTGTGACTGGTTCATTCAGCTTTATTCATGAAAGGATGGCTCTTTTTTTTACTAAGCACATAGCTGCTGTGTGCCACATACACTTTCACTCATTAATAACAAATTAATTTTCATTAGGAAGGACTGGAAAGTGCTTTGCAAACTGATACACAGACTGTAATGGGAGCAATTCACCCAGCAGTCAAATTCAGCTAACCCTGGGGTGAAATGCACCAGCTACTTAACAGCTCACAGCAGCAGTATGAAAAGGAGCAGCTCAGGGCACAGGAGTCAGGAACTCCACCACATCCAACAGAAACAACAGAGCAGCAGTCCAGATTTACAGTGGAGGCGGAGAGCGTGGAGCATGACCAGGACACTGAGGCTAATGCTTGTTGGATGACAGGTGCCCTCTGAGCTCATTGATCACTGCTGGGAAGGGTTTTGGATTCATCTTTCATGCAGAGAGACAGCCCTCCAGCAGCACAAACCCTGAGCCACAGAGGCAGGGAGGATGGAGGCGGAGGAATGAGCGCAGAACAACACCTCCTGCAAGATGCTGAATAAAATATCAACACCCTCTGACTACTTTTTATCCCTCTGTGTGAAAGCAAATGTGAATGATCCCAAGCAGGATGCGAATTAGGCTGTAGAATATATCCAAATAGCAAAGTATCCTAAATGCAGCGCTGTGAAGGTTCCTGGCACTACTCTGTACAGGCAGCTGTGATGAGGTTCTCTAATTTAACACATTGCCCACTGAGATTTAAACAAACAAGACCACATGCAAGGTCCTTGGTTTTTATAAAGGAACTCTTCAAGGAGCAATAAATATATAACTTGAGTATCCTGGCCCAGAACTTGGACACAAATTAGAGAGGTCAAAGTTAGCAAGGAAAAAGTGGAAATGATACCCTAAACTACCAGCGCCATCACTGCAGGTCCAGATTGGAAAGAAGAGCTAACTTAGGGAATAATCTTCCAAGTCTGATGCACTATGTCAAAAAAACATGAGCAATAGTTCCTCTTGGACACACCAGACACCTTGCTGTGATGATTAGGAGGTGTGGAGCACCTTGTGTACTGTCTGAATTGTAGAGGACTCTCCAGAAGTAATAAAGAAGGCAGAATAGCACAGCAGGCCAACATAACTTAACAAAGTTTGTTTTTATAAGACAGCCAAATATTTTTTAAACATGGAAGTTGTGTTTGTTTTTCTTTTTTTTTCTGGGACTTCTGCTGCTAGCACCTTCCATATAAATATATTTGGCTATAAGGAAACGTCATTCAGCCAATGAAGTTTTTAGTGAGGACCTTGGGCAGCTCAGCTTCAACAAGTGGAGACATACAGCTGCTTCCCCTGGAAATCTGACAAGGAAGCACTACAAGAAATACTCCAAAACACATCTCAGTTCTAAAACATAAATGTTACTCAGCTACACAGCTCACAATTACAGAAATTCAAACCTAACAGTCTGTGGAAAGCCTTTAACAGCTTCTTAAAGACTGGACCTCGTATGCACTCAGGTAATCCACACAAACTCCAAAGCAGTCTTAACTTAGGACCTGGTTAGACTTGCTGTTTATCTTTCCCTTGTTAAATGTAAACGGGGATGTATAGCCCTCTTTGTTATTAAAATATGCATGGCATGTCAGGCTGCTGAAGTTACCAGAGCAATCTTGGGTTTGGAATCTCCTGCCTTTTACAGGGGTTGAATCACACTGTGCTTCAGTATTGTTTCACAACCATTCCCGCCCCCCCCCTCCTTTAAATAAGGAGCACACACAAGAGCCTTTTCCAGAGAATCATACTCTGCATGCAACAGCCTGCCAATTCTGATCAATCTGAACAGCTTTAGAAACACCTATTTTTCAGTTCCTGAAGAATAAAAAGAAGTAAGAGAAAAACGAGACAGGGAAGCTCAACACGGGATTAGTTTCCACATTTGGGGAGGGAGACAAAAAACCCCCAAAACCATCAAGTTGGCTACTCAGACATGCAACTAAACTAATACAGCATTTGCAAAGGGTAGATTTCCACAAATTAAAACTATTTGGATGTTACCTTGTGCTCATCTCGAAGGTGAGCGTCCAGCTCCTCTGTATGTTTGGTCTCATAGTAGCAGAGTTGGCATTTGTAAGGTTTCAGTTCATTGTGCTTCTCTATGTGCTGCTGCAAGCTCTCATCACTGGAGCAGGTAAAGGTACACTTATCACAGCGGAAAACAACTCCCTGCAAGTACTTGGACAGTTTGGAACGGCAGACTTCAATGGGAACGACCCGTTCTTCTGTAGGGACAGGACAACATTCACTTAAATTTTATGAAATACCAGGCCAACATCTCAACACTTTGGGCACTGCCATGGAATGGCACAAGGAGTAGGATCTGCTGTATGGGCAGGCAGTCTGTCCTGACAGAATGGGAGCTATGCTGGGCTGCCTCAAGAAAACAATCCTGCAATTACAGAGTTAAATCTTTAAGAGCTACAAACGCAGGTGTCCTCAAAAACCTGGCTGGTTATTGGGTGGTGAGGACAGGAATGGAAGTTTTGGGGCAAATGAGACTCTATCTATGAGTCAGAGTAGTAGAGCCAAGGAACACAAAACCAGCCATAAATCAAGCCTGACCAAAAGCCCGTTTTGTCTCAGTACTTGACAGCAGCCAGGAACATCTTTTAGAAATTTAATAAACAGTGGAGCTGCAGGGTGCTTCCCAACGCATCACACGCTGCTGGCTCCACAGAAATCGGAACTAGTGTCCTCACCATCACATCTAAACTGCTCTCTGGGGATTGAGAGGGTAAGCAAGGCAGCACCTTTTCCAGGAAAAGGCTGGGCAGGGGCAGAAACCTCCCAGCACACCCAGAGCTTTCAGAAGGCTCAGACTTAAAATCTGCATGTGTGATGTACTGAGAATGCTCTTGCTGAGTTTCTAAACTCTGCACTTCTCAAACAAAGCACTGGCGTTTAACAGATCTGCAATTAATTTCAGTCATTTTGACACAGCCAGAATCCAATGTGCCTTAACATTCATCCACTGTGGTTCTCTCCAAGCTGTGTGCACAAGGGAAGCCCAGACTTTGACTTCAGCTGAGGGTCACCAGAAGATCTTCACTGTGGGCTTTTGTTACTCAACTGGCATTTTGAACGAGGACACTGAAATTTAATACTCTTGATGGACTGCAGGTTAAAGGAGGAGCTTGATCCTCCCCATCCAGGTTCATTCCTAACGATTGATGTAAAAAAGAGGCCTGAATCTCTTGTGGTAGACATGAAGGCGAGGGGAATGTGAGATGTGGCAAGGCACATGTGGATCTGAGCCAATGGGCCCTTTCCTTTACTGAGGAGGGTAATATTACACTCAGAGACAACTACAGAAACACACATTCCCTCCCTCACAGTAAGACTTTTGCTGCCTCTCAACAAAATATTCCACCCTGCTCAGCTTCTCCCTGAACACGAAACTTATCCTATCTCATCATTTCCTCTCTGGCCACCTCAAAAAATGGAAATTTTCCTTAAACAAAAAAAACCAAACCCCCAAAACCCACTTGTACATTTCTGATTGTTTTCTACACCAACAACCACCTTCTCTAGCTAGAAAGAAACCAGGCTGTAGCCATTCAAGGTGGAAACAGGGGAAGAGAGAACATGGTCTAAGAGAAATCAGAATTTAAAGCTGTGGTGCTGAGATCACTAAAATTTTTTTACAAGGTTATTGCAGCTGCATGCCTTTGACTCATGGAAATAAGTGACACAGCTGGTTTCAAAAGTGAAAAGGTCAAGTGAAGTTTTGAAAAAAAAAAGAAATACTAGTTAAAATATTTTAAAATTCACTTTTCCTCTAGGACCTGGCACAGATAAGAAAATGGCTAGTTGGTCCTTTTAATAGCTAGTCTTATATGTGCTTTTTTCCTTCTAATGATTTTGGAAATTTTTATAAAAT
>JAOXXN010000364.1:48875228-48888364 GCA_026770055.1 Myrmophylax atrothorax
TTAATTCCCCAAGGCTACATATATAGGAATTCTCTAACAGACATACTTGTGGGAACTTAACACCATCCATTCTAACCAATTAGTATGGAAAACAAAAGGCAAACAGGCCTATGCAGCACTCAGTGTGGGGACCTCTCCACCTGTCTTCACAAGAGCAAAATGCTTGCCTTCTTTTCTCACTACCACAGAAGGGGGTTATACATGCCCAAGAAATGAATAACAAATACCAACAATAAAACAACCACACTGAACACACAAACAAAACACACACAGGAGATAAATGTCTCCAGGCTCCCCTGGCTTCATCACCAGGTGTACAGCAAAGACAAAAGGTAGAGACATCAAAGATTCTGGTAAAATAAATGAAACATTTTTGTTTTTCTTATCCAAGACCCAGTAACCGAGGCTGGATTACAATGAAGCATTTATCACCTCTTGCTTCCACCACTTCTACAGCAAGTTTGTTCACCAAGAGGGCTCACAGTGAGCTCCACCTGTTTAAATGTCAAGGCTTTCTTTTCCTTGTGCTTCAAACAGGCTACCCACTTCCTTTATTTTGGCACAGGATAGACCTGAGGAGCTGCAAACCCCCCTGCAGAAGTCTCTTTCCTCTCAAAGGCAGCAACTGTGTGTTCACCTTCCTTTGGAATAGGACCTTGAGGCCCAAAACAACAGTGCATGGTTCAGAGTGGATTTGCTGACTCTGCTGACTCACTTATCTGCACTCTGGTGCCTGGGTTCTGTCAGTGATTCTACAAACCCAAAACACTGTTAGACTGATTTCCTGACAAGGGTATGGCAGCCCGAAAAAAAGTTGATAGCACTGAAAACAGCACTTTTTTGTATGCGTACCAGTCAAATTACTCACAGGGTACTGACTGAAGTCTACTTTGTGGCTCACTCTTCCCCTTCTCGTGAAGGGATCAGAAATTTCCACAACATCATCATGGTTCCTAGCCAAAGCCTCAGCAATACCCATGGCTAAGAAAGTTACAGGTCTCAAAATTATAATTTTCAGCAGGAGGAGGTTCTGCTGTTGTTTGGAAGATCTTCTGTGCTTCAGATGTTTTTACTTTCCCTATCATCTGGTGTCTATTATTCCAGCTTTCCAACTTTCAATGGGGTATTAAGAAAGCTCTGTGGAATCTGCTATGTGAAAATTGCAGAAGTAGATAGCTACATGTCAATTCCCACAGAAAGGAAAGCACGTGAAGTAGCTTGCCTGTCATCAGGAATAGCCAAAAGCAAATTCTACCTTTCATGCTGGCCACCTTACAATTTTTAGTATATTGCTCCATTACAATTGAAACAGTTATGATACTCGGGAAACAAAAAAGCCAGCTGAAGAGTTTACCCAGTGAGTCTTACCCTTAAACACTGGTAGCACGCAAACCCCTAATGTATTTTTCACCCTGTCCCCTGCCAAATGTTTTCGTTGCTTTGCAATCTTTCTGCAGTGCAAGGTTTAGCACTTCCTGAAGAACACTGAGGACTAACAATGTGTACAGGGCTCCTGTTGGTGTCTGAGAACCAGCTTGTCAGGCAGCTATCCTGACATGCCAGGTGCAACCCAGCTCCACCAGGGACACTTCAGGCACAGCTCAAATTTGACTAAAGGCATGGGGAAGTTTTCTGCTGGGTTCAACAAACCACACCTTTATCATGCCCACTCCAAAACCAGTGAAGGCAGTGGAACAACAGCAGCTGACTTAAGTTTGCTGCCAAACAATGTGTTTTAGCACACAGCACAGAAGGAATTTGCCAGCGAACAAGAAACAGATGATGGGGTTGAGGTTTTGGATATTTTTATTTACTTTTCAAAGGCAGTACCTTAGAGAAGAGACCAGGGCCACAAATCCACAGCCAAGGAGCATGTTCTTCAGTGCTGGATTGACTTAAAATGTTGAGCAAGTTACAAGAGCCTTAACACTCAGACAAACCTCGAGCTGCTGTGTACCAAACTGCTGGACACATTTTGGCAGTGTTGTTCCAATAACAGGATGCCTGGGTTTAAGAGCGGAGAATGAAGGAGGAAGAGAGCAGTTTTCCCCTCAGAACTGACAAGCAGCTGAATCATGGCTGTACACACAATGCAAGGTCCACCTCAGTCTTCTTCCTGTATCCCAAGCACCAAGGACTGGGAGCAATCTGAGACAGCATTAACAGTCTGGGACTGGAGCAGGAAGATGGTCTAGCCAGCCATGCCTGAATAAAGTTAAAAGGTTCTAGAAGTCTCCATCAAAGTAAAAAAAGCAGAAGACATTAAAATAAGCAACAGGAAGATTTTAAAGAATTTGTATCAAGTACATGTAAAACACAAAGGCAAGGAGAAAACAGGAAGGGAAAGAAAATGAAGAAAAATGAAATACTAGGAAGTACCAATTACATGTTAAGGGGAAAAAAAGGCATGTTTGGTGTTTTTTTTCCATTAAACAGCCTTGAGGCGGCACAAGATAATAAAGCATGTTCATATATGCAACGGAAGGAAAGAAAATGGAACACAGACCTGACTTACTTGGAACAATCAAACAAATAAAAAAGAGCCCACACCTAAAACACTGAGATCCATTTATAAAAGTACTTTTACACAAAATGAATGGAAGAACTTTACCAGGCAACTCCAAAAGCAAGATAACAGCATAGGATGATCTCAGGTAAAAGAAAGGACACCTACAGTCATGCCAAGAGGCAAAATGTAACAGGAAGTGGTGTAGTTAAAAATGGAAGAACAGAGGCAATGCTGAAAATGTCAATTTTGAGATTTCACATATAGGACCTACCTACAAACTATCTGCATAGGAAGAATAAAAAGACCAACAAGTAGTGTAATCCCTGTCAGCACCTATGGATCTAAAAGACATTATCTATCCTTAGCATGTAACAGCATTCTCATGCCCAAAATGCAGAAGTGACTAGTTGAAAGGAAAGCAATAGAAATTACTGTCCACATGGTGATTTATCAACAGAGATGTATCCAAACTGCTGTGCATTCTGGTAATAAAATGTAAGTAAGTCTCACTGTGTCTCTGCATGGGCTTTTCCAGAGTGCCTGAAACACTAAAATGTCTGGTCAGTGATGTTGTCAACAAATCTGAAAGTTACTACCTCATTCGAAAAAGCAATGCAATATAATCATGGAAATACAGCTTGATACACACCAGCATACCCTAGGATTATACACTGGGGAAAAATATACTACGAAAACCCACCACAGAAGCAAAATGAAAATCCAAGTTTCACTGGATCCAATGCAGCATATAACATGTTTCAGGTACCTAAAATAAAACCCAACTTCAGGATCCTCTCAGAGGAAAAATGCAGTTTCCGATTCTCAACCACATACTTAAATTTGCACAGAAGTTAAATGATGTTTCAGTTGTTCATGGGTATTTTCAGGGCTATCAATGAACAGATATGCAACAGCAAAACACTTAGACAAGACACCTAAACCAAACAGCAACAGACCAGAAACACATTTGGACATGTCAAAGCAAGAGACACTGAGCAACAGCTGAGAAGCAAGAGGGAAAAGTACATAATAAAGGAAAGAAATAAAACCACTGCCTCAACCTTTTAGTGTGAACAGAACTAGACATACCTAATATAAGCACTTGCATGCCCGCATAGTGATGGATAGGGATAGAAGGAGAGACACTGATCAGGAAAAGCAGCTGTTTGAGTACACTGGAAAGCAATGTTATTGAATTGACAAACTAATAATAATGAATAGCTCAATGACCAGAAGAAGTCTGTGGGAGAGAAAAATGAAGACACCACGCTTTGCTGGTATATCCACACAGAAACATCAACCAGTCAAAAGAGATCAGCATTTGTATGAACAATGAAACTGAAGATGGAGATGTTTGGCTCCTGAGATAAATACAAGACAAAGAGAATGTATACATAACAAAAAAATGCTTAATAATCCTTTGGGGGGCGGGGGGCAAAAGGGAATGCAGTAGTAATACTGGCCTAGGACATTCTGGATGTGTGAGGAAATGTTCTAGACATACAAAGAGGAAAATATTTGGAATTCCGTTCAATTTTGTTTGAATTAACTCCTATAGAGAAGATTTCTATTAAGCATGGCAGAAAAACTCCAAGGATTTAAGAAAAGCAGCAGGCAAATAGTTTCCTTTGGATAGAAATCTATTTATAAACCCAAGTAAAGATGAAATGCTGCACCAAAAAATACCAACAAACACAAAATATACAGCCAATTATTATTTTAGATTGCACAAGATAAGCGTAAGAGTGGAACCTAGGAGATCTGGGAACATAATCCCTTCCAAAATTCAATGGGATTCAAAAATACCAGCTCACTGAGTGGTAGGATAGCATACAGTCATGAATGGCAACAGCTTGAAAAGTGGGAAGGTGGCAAAGCAGGGTGTCATACAAAGATTGTGAAGACTACACACATTTGTTCACTTTATGCCATGCAGCACTGACCTGGAAGGAAGAGTACGTGGGAGGGTGAAATGTTCTGGCAATAAATTAAGCTGAGGGAAGGGAATGATAGAAGAGATTAAGACTCAGAGAGATGCAGCAAAGCATTCATGAAGAAGCTTAGGAAGCCATACAGTACAAGGAAGTTTTATTCACTGCATGTTTAAAAACAGCGTATGAACTTACTCCTCCACCTAAATTCTGACTTCTGCTAAAGAACTGTGACATTGTTAGGATGCTGTGAATGAGATGTAACAGAAACAAGTCTTGTGCCCTTGTTTGCACACTCCAAAAGACAGAAGAATAAAGGAAAGAAAATAAAGCCCTGGAATAGTTGCCATTTAAAGGATTTACACACACCCTCCACCACCCCCCCTCCTGCAAAAAACCCCAAACCCACAAAACCCAACAACAAACAGAAACCAAAACACCACAAAACCATCAAAACAACAGAAAACACCAAAACAAAAAAGTTGTTGGAGGAAATTATTTCAGCAGTATCCATAAAGGCCACTTTTTGGATTACTTCAGACCAGCTTTTGTGAGAAAGATATTACATATATTTCTAAGCCTCAGTAGAGAGCAACGCAAAAAACACATGGCCTGTGCAATCTTGTTTATTCAAATGAGGTGAGAGAACCTATATCTATGTTTCCTTATAACTTTGTGTTACCTTTAGAGCTATGTGCACACCTAGCTCTGAATGGAACTGAGATAAGATATGCGCTATGCGGCTTCTTGTGCTAATATCAAAGTAATTTCAAAGGGAAATAAATTTCAACTAATAATAAGAAAATAATAAATAATTGTATCATCTGAATCTCTTCCATGCAGAGAATCTCACCCTACTGACTGTAGACTGATTTTGGTGTTTCATAGATGAGATGAAGAGTGGCTACAATACTCTGTATAAATGATGCAAATGAAAGCAGTAGGAACTGTTTAAGATTTATGAAGGAGCAATGTAATTGATGAAATACGTTATTTCCATGTTATTTCCATCAGAAGAAAAGGTTCAGTCCAAGAGCTTCCCATCCCCTTCTGTTCTAGAGTATCCACCACTACCAGGAATTCCCATTAGTGTGAGTTTTTGCAACTGCTCTGCAGTGCTTTGGGAGGAGCCATTTAGTGGTCAGGAAATACTTCATCATATAGCCATTTAACTTCTAGTCATCCCTTGTTTTCATCTGTTTTACCCACAACAGTGTTTCTTTCCTAGCTTCAACCCAGTTCAGGGTTCCTGCAGTTCTTTAGGTGACTTGGCCCCTTCCTGGTTACATTTGGGCTGCATACAAGCCTCTCATTGTGAACTGGGCACTTTTAGCAGCTGCTCCACCTCTCACAATCCTTCCAACACCCATGCTAAGCCATCACAGCCTTCTAATCTCACCAATTGCTTTGTCCATTGCCATTTTCACTGATAACAAGATGATTCATGTGTGCATTGAGTTCCCCATGCTCTGACACTCATGTTATCTTACCTCTCTTTATTTACTGCCTTTTGTTTATAGAATGTTTAACACAGTGCCACAAACACATGTGTTGCTGCCACCTAAATGCTCACTTTCCTCCAAGGCTTGAAATGAAGAGGGAAAGAAATCAGCTTCATCAAGTGCTACATATTTGTACTGTGTTTTAAAACTGGCCCTGAAGCCACAATGACAATGTGTAGGTACTGAGGATTTATTCTACCCATAGAGCTCAGGAACTCATAATGTGTTCTGGAGATCTCCAGATTATACCTTGACATTATTCTGATTGCCAACACAAAGTCTCCACCTCTGTCACCAGCTCTGAGCTCAGATCACTTCAGGCAGTATTTTCAAGCCTTGGTACCGACATGTAGGAACAATGCTCCTCAAAGAAGAAATAAAACCACATACATAAAGGTCAAACATTGACCTGTCAACTGTGATGATGATATATGTCCACTGCAACAGAGCAAAAATGAGCAAAGGAGTTTTACCTCTCTGCCACGCACCAAATCCCTCCAGCATGTTTTAGATCAATAGGAAGTAACTGGAGTCTCAACGGACAGGGAGAATACCAGCTGGCTTACACAAGAAGGCTACTAATACGTGGGAATGACAGTCTGCAGAAATGATCTCTTGGTCAAGTCATGCCACATAACCCTTCTCACCGATAGCATCCTTTTTACTCTGTATAGAGCGATCACAAATTCCACAGACAGCAGTACTATGTGATGCATAAGAGATCAGCATCTACCACTTTATCCCCTAGCCTGAACACAAGAATCAGAGCCAAAAGGCAGCAAAAACCTCAGGAAAAAACACAACAGGAGTCAGGATTTGCTTCTTTCTTTTCACTGTGGGTGTAATCAGGTCATTTCTTTCTGCTCAGAAGGAATCCAGAAGATGTTTCTTCCTTCATTTATTTCTTGATCCACCCAAACATTCTGTCTCCTCCCTACCCTAGGCAAGTCTTTCAGTACCACAGCAATCCCATCACAGCAGGCTGTCTGACTCCATACAAAGACTGACAGCAACCTTCTCCCAGCTGCATGAGTTCCTGTCTGCATCCTGTTGAATCTCAGTTTTGCCTTTACCCATTCAGCTCAAGCACAAAAAACAGTTCCAGGGGAAAAAAAAGCACAATGAACAGCAAGCTGACACCCCCCTGAGCACAGCTAATGACATCTCCCTCCGTTCCACTAGCCACAAAACTGTTCTCAACGCGCTGTAGGAAAAGGCCAAAAGCCAAACAACTACACAGTGGAAGAGAGCTGCAGAGAACAAGGTCATCCCCACAGCCTTAGGACCTTGAAACAGTGAGGAGTTTGTTCAGTAAAACTGGAGGAGAACAAGCCCTGGGCTTGTTCCACCAGCCTCTGCCAATCTGATGCAGGAGAAAAGTTCCATCTGATCCAACATCTGATACTTCGTTTAACACTGACCACAATGAGTAAGGTGCACCAACAAGTACCAGAGAGTTTTACAAGCGCTGCAAGGCAGCATGGCCACTGTGGGAAGAAAAGATAGGCAAAGTCTGAAGACAGAGCAGGAACTTGCTCTAGGTTACAAAAAGAAGGGATGTGGCTGGGGGAAAAAAAAGCAGCCTGCAAGGCACTGATACTTCAGAGTGAGCATGAGACATCACTCCTGTGGGGCACAAAAGCAGGGAAACAGGCAGAACAAGTAGACAGCTCTTTGCAGCCTCCGTGTAATTACAAAAGCAGAGGCATCTTCTGTTCTGCAGTATGCAGATCACCATCTTGCATCCTTAACAGGGATCTGCTCCTTCCAACTCACCTTGCAATTAAAGCAATTAGCTATTGAAGCTTTGCCTGAATTTGCCCTGTAGTCACTACTGGCTCTCTGCCCTTCCAGTCAAACTTCAATGAAATAAAAGGGTCTGAAACTTCAAAAGAGTTTTTGTCCAAACCCTTCCCCCGCAAAAAACCCAAACCCAAACCCTGAACTAAACACATTTTTTTCCAATACAAAATTTCCTGCCTGTGAGGACTGACCATTGTGATTTTCCCCAAACAGCAGCAACCATAAAACACCAAGACACATTAGTAACAATGAGAGAGAAACAGCACCAAAGGGGAGGAGGACCATCTTAGGAACTTTCTGCCCTGATTACAAGGTTAGAAAAATATCCCTTATCAAGAGTAACAGTGCACACGAATAAAATAAGCAAGTCAGCCACAAACCCTGATAGGGATTAAAAAACCCTCAAACAACAAACCCCACAAATCAGGGTAGTATGTCTGACCATATGGAAAGCTTCCTTCTCTTCTGAAAGGCGGAAGGAAGAGGGAGATGTGTGGCTCTAGGATTGAGGGCATCTCTGTAACAATCACAACTCATTGGCACCAGCCTAGTGGATTTTGTTAAAAGGTGCCTTGCTGCCCACATTTCTCTCTTATTCTGGTAGCATATTAAATCGCTTTAGCAAAGCTACCAAAGGCCCTCCACACCCTCCAGAAACTCATCTGTCAAGCACCACAGAAGACGTAACATTCTGATTATGCACTATCTACTTTGAAAAACTGTAGAGAGTTGGGAAGGGATTTATAGTCCTTAAACAACAGTCCCAGAAACAAGACTTCGCCAAGTAGTTCTGTACCCAGCCTAGCTCTGGCAAAGCAAGCAGATGTATTTATATTTGTCTCTAGATGAGGCAAAGTTATTTTCCACTGGCAAAGGCTAAAGTTCAGGAAAGAACTGGAACAGGGCACTGGATGTTTCACTTAGCAGCCTTCAATGCATCTGCTGCTGCAAGTAATTAAATTTAATGAAGATGTTGACATACCATGTACTGCGGGAAACTCAAAAAATGTTCTAGTTCTGACCCTGCATGTGTGTTGCGATGTGTGCTGGTATTAATGATAGATCCTGCTTGGTTTTGCACAACAGTGAAAAGCATAATTACTGAGCTTCAAGGGCACACAGAAAGTGTGCTGCTTTATGTATGTCAAGAGCTGGTCACCAGTAAAAAGGAATGGTCTTTTACAACAGCAGCATGACTGAGAAGACATTAGAAACCACATCCAGGTTTGTTTAGCCTTGCACTTTACATTTTACTTTGACAATTCAGTATTCTTAATCAGCATAATTAAAAAGAAAAAAAACCCCAAACAACAAACTATTATTTTGAATTACTGCACAGAGTCACCATACAAAGAAATTTATGAGGCTCCAAATCTGCCAGACATACGAATAAATGCAGAACTTTGCTCTAGAGTGCAGTTAGGTCAAAGGGGTTAGTTTCACAAAATAAAGGGCTACTCAAGAAAGCAGTAGTACTAGCCAGGGCAATTTAGGACAAGTATTTTACATGCTCCCAAGAACTTTTGCTGTGGGTCAAGTCATAATATGAAACTGTTTATCAACCTAATGAGTCGTTCTGCTTTGTAGACTTTTTAACAGGTTGCACCCATGGGTTTCTCCAATTAACAAGCGGAAAGCAGTCTCCACATCCACAGCCCTCAAATACAAGCACACATGGATAACATCCGTGCTCACACAAGCAGTGCCTGTGCTTTCTCTTCAGCTGATGATCACTTTGCACATCATACATCTTGCTATTCGTGTTTTCTATTGTTCAAGTCACACAGTTTTTGTGTCTCCGCCTTGCTTGCAACTCTTCCTCACGGAAAGCGATAGGATTCTTGTAACCTTATGCCTTGACAATGCAGATTGTGGAATTCCATTGCCTTGGACTCAAATCAACAGGAGCAGAGCCGACACTGGAAATCCTCACCTGTGACACAAACTAACCCACAGGACGACAGCATCAGCCATAAACCCATAGCACGCATCATGGGCAGTGACTGGCATAGGTGTACGTTCTGATTGTCACAAAGACTTGAAAGAACATGGAAACAGAGCTCTTGAGGAAATTAATCCAATCCTCCTAGCAGTTTGTAGTGTTTCAATTTACAGTGAATTTTTACTGTATAAGTTCTCAAAACTGTTAAGCAACATTTTGGTGTAAATGGCAGATAAGTAAATCCAAAAAAACCAAGCCAACTACACATGGAAATAGTCAGTCCCCACCACTTCTTTCTTGCAAGATAAAAAATACCTGTAAACTACCAGGAGAGCAAAAGAACATTTTACCACAATGGCAATCTCATCATTACAACAAAAACTGGACACTACAAACCATTCAGTGCCCTCACGCTTTGCAAAAATGGCACTCATGATCAATGTTTGCTGGGGGGTTTTTTTGTGGCTGATTCTAAGAAAAACACCTCAAATCAAATTATCATCACCTCCCAGTCTCCTCCCCAAAAATCCTGAGTGTTTTATCTCTGGTTAGAATAAGATACAATATGTTCCTTATTTATCAAAATATTGCCCTACAGGCAAAGAGGGATAGGATACAAAAAGTAGGATCTTCAAAAAATGTCTCTGTAAGAACTCCTCCTTTGACTCACCAGGACTGCCACAATTACCTTCTTACACTACTGCCCTGAGAGAAGCAGAAATGCAGTGAAATGCTTGTTGCATGGACTGAGGTTATGCTTTCTAATGACAGCTGTCATTAGAATTATAGTTGCCAAGGATAGGTCTACCTAAAACTTTCAGCACCTACTCCTCTTTAGCTCCACTTCCATGAAAAGTGTATCAAGCATTCCAAGACATCTCTGGGATACACAGTTGAATACCTCAGATGTGTTTGCTCCTACCAAGACAGAACTGAAAGAGAGGAGCCAAAGAGATTTAAGTACTTTCATATCTTTTAATGAATGGATCAATCTAAAAGAACAAAAGAAATGTTCAAAGTAAGGCCCTTTAGGGAACAATTTTTGCACAGTAAAAAATGCATAAGCAGAAGTTCCACTGGGCTGCTGCCCCAGAACAGGTCTATTCAGATATGCACTCTGCTATTACAATTCAGTACCCTTTTCCCTTTCCTCCATTTTCACAGTGCTCAACAATTGACAAGTTCTCCTAGCGCCTCAAATCTCCCCCAGTCATCCTGCTCTATTTCCTATTGCAACCATAATATTCATTCACAGACAGGAACAGATCCTTTCTGCCACCACTCCGATGATGTGGCCTGCTGCACACCTATCGACCTACAAAACAAGTTCCTAATGATGTAATGCAACCTTTGGTCTGCCTTTCACCTCAGCCTAATTCAATTTTGCATCCCTGGTGAATTAACTTGATTACAGTTCATGCTGCAGGTTATTTATACACACTAACAGACAAAATCTAAGTACACCACACCACATGAGCTCTTCTTAACACTGGCTCCAGCTGGACCTAATAGTGCCCATCACACAGACCTGCATTTCTGATTACTGGGACCACTGTTTTACTTTGTCTTGCATGCCACCTGCAACTCACAGGCCTAGGCCATAGAAACATTTAATTATTCCCTTCTAAAAACCAAAAATATGTGATGCCGTAAGAGCAGCCATCACCAACTTGATCTGCAGCCAACTTTCTAGTGTAAAAAAAATTACTTAAAGCAGGTTATTCCTTCCTCAAGCAATGCTGAAAATGCTAACACGATTATTATAACACCTGTACTTGTCTGACCAGCTCCCCAGCGGGTGGCTTCTATTATTGTCAAAGTGACTTAACTATTAACCCCGTTTAAAGATCATCAAGCTAATTGGGACAAATTCTGCCTTGGTTTCAGGCTGTAATCTAGGTAACAGAGCCAACCTAATGAAGTGCTTTTGTTAACAGTCATCATTTTATGTATTTTCAGGAAGAGTTCCTAAAGGCTGTAAAATTATCTTCTACAGGAGCTGCAGCTCAATTCTACCTCCACTAATCATGAGTCTGAGCTCCTTGGATAAGCAAAAAAAAAAAAAAGAAGAAGAGTAAGTGAACCATCCTCATCAAAACTAAGTACTGTCCTTCTGTATCTCAACACACCATAGCTAACAAATGACTCTTAACAGATAGAAGCAACTAGGACAGCCACGGAAAAATATTTTCCACTTCTTAAGCCAGTATTGGAATTTTCTTTTTTTTTTTTAAGCAATAAAAAAAGCAGTAGAACACATCTCAAGATGTACTTGGTTTGCTGGATTAGTTTAAGCTAGCATTAGAAAAAAACAGTAAGTCTTCAATGCACTGTTCCAGACAAACCACTGAGAAAAGATTGTGTGAGAGCAGCTGGTCACAATCTTTTGTTAAGATTCTGATTCTGACCCCAAAAGTGACTTGCTAATTTCTTTCAATTCCTTTCAGCCATTTTCTGAACTTCCTTATTCTTTTTCACTTTTTCTCACTTCACTTCTTTTTTAATCTGGTGAGAAAGAAAAGAAGATGGGAGACCAGAAATGGTACAAAATGATTACTGATAATATTTACCTTTCATCTTTAGTTCACCAGCAATCCAAGCAACCCAACAAAATTGCTGCTGTTGAGTGGTCAGAATCACTCAAATGTATGGAGAAATAGGTATTTTTCCCTCTTCTAATACAACCTCTGTCCATCCCAGTTCCTCAAACATCTGCAAATCTGAACCTTTTATTTATAGTCATCTATATTCTCCTCTCATGTCAATATGCAACTCATACAGGAATTAAGATTTTTATCTTTCCAAAGAGAGCTCTTTTTCTTAATTGGCAGGAAGTGACACCCAAAGATGGCTCAAAAACTACTCCTTAAAAAGCCTTAAAGCTTACTGGGACACCACACAACACTCCTTCTGTGAGTTTGCATTTTCTCCATTTAAATAGTGTCCCTTCCTCTGCTGCTTTCCAAGGATCTTCTACATACTGCTCCAGCACAAGGGGATTAATAGCTTTCAAAGGAAACATTGAAAGGGAAGTTGTTCTCAGGTTCTGCAGATGCAGCTTAGTATGTGGAGGTACTTTTGGTGTCCTCTGTAGCAAGGTCAGGAAGAACAATTACTTTTACTACCATTAGAGGTTCACATTTCAAGCTTAATCATGTGGTTTCACTGAAGAGTTCTACTAACAAGATTAGGTATTAGGAAAAAATTCTTTACTCTGAGGGTGGTGAGGCCCTGGCACATGTTGCCCAGAAAGCTGTGGGGCCGCCCCATCCCTGAAGGTGTTTAAGGTCAGGCTGAATAGGATTCTGAGCAACCTGGGACAGCGGAAGGTGTCCCTGCCCATGGCAGGTGCTTAGAATTGGAGGATCTCCAAGGTCCACTTCCAACCCAAACCATTCTATGATTCTATGATGATAAAGGGGTGTTTTGCAGGAGCATGGATGGAATTA
>JAOXXN010000364.1:48888402-48903214 GCA_026770055.1 Myrmophylax atrothorax
ATTAGATGATCCCTTTCTCACTGGCTATCAATAAAAATCATGCCCTTGAAAATTTTCTTCAATTTATAGCTCTGCTAAGAAGTAAAGCCAGCAGTGGCATATTCCAAAGTCAGCTGGTGTAGTGACAGCACAAGCTAATGTATGAACTGGTGAGGATCTAAAGCATGTCACTTCCTACAACACCACATTATCTCTTGGTTTTAATGCAACTTCTGCTTTTTCTTAATGATCAAATGAAGATGCTTTCGGTGCAAGCTGCCTGCTGCAATTTTGTTTGCAATAAAGATATTAAGCGGCACCTTAGACAATTAAATTCTTGCTCTGAGGCACCTCTTACCATTAGAGTCCTCCACTTCTTCAGCAGGAGTGTGGTTCTTGGAGGTGTGGTGGGCGTGTGAGGCTGCAAGGTTGACAATGCGGGGTCTTGGTAGTGTCAGTGCTTTCCCATGCACTTTCAAGGAGTGCTCTTTCAGCTGGCTGATTGTCATGGTGGAAAATGAGCAGGAGGAACATTTGTAGGCATGTTCACCTGGGTGAGCGAAATACAGGCAAGTCATCAGCTCACAAAAGAAACAAAATGGGGCCCTCACACTTCTCTCACTGAACTTGGCAGTAAAGTTCCCATGGACTCTTCAGCGAAAGACTGGTCCCAAAGAGAACAAGCTATGTCTCCTTGTTGGAGCAGTCTGGAGTCTGAGGGTGTGGACACCTGCGTCGGACCAAAGCATCACTTTCTGACAACTGCAGATCCTAGCACAGTGACTGATGTCAAAAAAACAAACTCAGCATGCCTGTGTTGCATGGTATGGGAAGATAACAGATTCTGGGATGAAAATGGAGTCATGTAACTACAGCACTTTCAAATTTCTTCAGGAGTACAGCAACTAGAGATGGTGAAGTCACCTGTTTCTGCATGCAGCACATCAAGCATCATAACTGGTGAAGCAAGAAGGACATTACAAAATGCTGACAATGGGCCCTCCAACAAAAAACTCAAACCAATCAAACAGAACAAAAACCCAACAAAAACTCAACAAACACAAAGCAAAAGGGGGCGTGTGGAATTACATTTGGGAAAGGTCACATTTTTCCTCATGAAAAGCCTGCCATTAGGCAGCAGTAATCTTCCTAGAACTGGCAACCAAGTCAAGGTTGGTTTACTACAAGAAGTGAACATGGCAATGGCCAAGTACAGTGCAGATATATAAGGCTGAGTGAAAGTGTGTCATGAAAAAGCACTAAAAGAAATGAAAGAACAGCAGTAATGAACAGTAGTGGATTTAATTTTGAATACAATCCAAGCCATAAAGACAGAAAACAAGGGGAAACAAATCCTGATACAAGATTTGTTTTGCATGGAGGCAATTGGAACACAAAGTGAAACTGTCCCAACACAAACACTGTGATATTATACAGGTGCCAAGTTATTGTTTTGGAAGAGCCATTTCCATGTACAAGAGTAACACTGGCCACATATGAGGTGTACATAAAGTGCCAAAACTAATATAGGAGTGAAATATTCATGAATAGTAACAGAAGAATGAGAGTTCTGGTAATGAACGAAGCAGAAAATGTTTTCCATCTCTCAACAAATTCAGCAAACAAGGTTCTCACACAGCATTGTTTCCAACAACGGAAATAAAGTGAACCAAAGAGAATGTGAAAACACACATATTGCAGCAAGTCAGAGTAAGCACACCTGAAAAGATTAGCAACTACCCTCCATCAAAATAATTCCCACCACTCTCTTCCAGAAACACTATGCTAATCATCAGGACAAAATACAAACTCTTAGAATGCCTTTCCTGGTATATTTGAAAAAGAACATGTCACCCAAAGAGTCCAAAATGGTGAAACAAGAAATTGTCCCAAATGTTTTTTCAAACAACATTCCTCACCTGAGTATCACATCAGTTATGTATTTCCTTTTTACAAACACAAAAAAAACATTTTTTGAATATCATGTACAAGTTGCTCAATGGAATAGGATACAATAGGACAAAAGCTACTCCAATGTACAAGATACCGGTGAGACACAGATAAAGACCTTCATGGTTTGTCAGTATAAGAGATTCCTGGATGACAATATGCACCAACCGTTAACTTAAAAGCACCACAAGAAATCAGAGCAAATAGAGGATGATTACATACCAAGCAGTCCAGACACACTAATAAATATGCCCACTATTCATTTCAAATGGACATCAACCTGAAAGTATACATTTGATTGCAGAGGGAAGGCTACAGTTTGGCTCAACAGAAGTCTTCTGCACTTTTTGGACTGCTAGTTTTGCATTTCAAAAATCGATCACATTAATACACACACAAACAAGTAAATGTAAACATTCATGTAGTGGGTCTCAACTCTTGATATGTACTCAAAGCACTATGTTCCAGATTATATAGATACTGGTAAGGGCCAATATTCTTGTCTTATAATCATCCATTTCTGCATTTCCAGTGTCATTGCTAGAGAAGAAATTGCTAAGAAGGGTCCCTCAAAAATAAAAGCAAAAAAAAAAAAAAGAGCAAGTGAAAAAGTTCAGATGAAACCAACAGAGCGCCCATCTAGAGATACCATAAACTGTTCTGCTCCATGCCAAAGGAGATGGCACATACTGGATGAAAAACAAATGCCAGAAACACTGGTACCAGCTGTTAGGCAAGAACGGATTTTGTAGTTCACTGAATTTTGATCCATCTCCAGAAAATGAGGCAGAAAGGCAGACTGAGTGAAACACTTCAGGATTCAGGATTTTACAGAAGTTTACAGATCTCCAGGAGACTTCAGAAAAATTCAGGAGGACTGAAGTTTCAACTTCTGAATAAACTGATAATGAGAAGATTGACAAGTGACAAAAAAATGGTAACATAAGAGAGGTTCAGAGAACCATCCTGTTATTGAAAAACTGGGAAGTCTGAGGAAGTCTCCACAACATATTTGTTCAGTAGCATATATTTCTGAAGGGCTGACCCAAAACACAACAAAGCAAAGCTCTGACTGAAAAACATACAAGCAACTTTTCAGTGGTCTGAATATTCATTTAGTAGAAATGGACTGATGCAGAAACAGATCATAAGCCTTTGGAAACCCTATTACCCAAGTCATTGTAAAAGCACTATCTAGGCAACCATGAAATTGTGTTCTTGTACAACGCAAAACATGGTCCTTCAAGGACTGTCTGTCCACTAATCAAGTTCAAAAGCATGAATTCATAATAAATAAATCAGTGAATAACATGAAGAGAAGTGTGAAGTAAATATTAGCTGCATGGTAACTTTGGGTCTAAAAATCTGGCTCGTTCAAACAAGGTAACACAAAGGAGCCCAACTGTGTAATAGCATACAGAAAACATTATTTTATGGTTGGTGAAAATAAAGAACCATGTCAGCTCCATACAGGATATGAGATTCTGTAAACTGGAACTGCTGCATACAGTTGGATTTCCTAGAAGAGAATGCCATGGTCCCATACAACAGGAAGGTGACAAAAGTTAAACTAATCTATAATATCCATCCCAGTACAGGAAAGGGTCCTGGCACAAGCTCCGTGAAATCAGAAAAAAAAATACAGGAAGCAAAGTACATGAGACCATCAATCCATCCTATATTTTTGTAGGTGAAAAGTACCTTTGAAATAATGGTAACAATGAACCTTTTTTAATTTCCTTATGCTTTTTCTCCCCATTTTTCCACCTTTCTCCTACCCAATCAGAGCATATGACAAAGAACAAATAAATAACAAAAGAACCCCAACAAACATACTTCTAAGCCCTTTCTGTCATCTGTTCAAGGAGTTTCTACTCACAAGTTTTTAACAACTGGACTAGTTTGCAGTTTTTCAGACTGGTAACTATTCTATGATTTGCATCAGAGTGTGTTTGAATCGCAGTTTGTGGGCTGATTATTTTTACCTTTTAACCACAAAGATGCTACTGTAACCAATGGAGACAGTGATTTGTGGCTCCAGTCTTCTGAAAACCTTTCCATGCAGAATGTGTGATGGTTCCAAGAGTCTATGGCCAAGGAATAAAGATGATGAAATTCTGGGTCTCACACTTCAATAATCAAAGGTGCAACACATTCAGGTGACCTACTCTGTGTGACAAATCACCTTCCCAGTTCATCAGAAGCATGTCTGTTTACTTGCTTGTATGGATTCCATACTGAAATACAGAGATTTGCAAGACCAACTTCCAAGCAACTGTGACATTCTCAGTCTGTTGCACACAGACCTGACTCCAAAGTTTGATGTTCGGTTTTAACATTGAAGTTTGGTTTTAACATGAAAGCCAGAGTAAGACTCTACCAAAACCAAAGTGCAATTCACAGTCTTTTTCCTAGAGTCATCTAAAGCACAAATATAAATACAAACAGTTGAGCAAGGCTCAGTACCAGTTTAAGATGTCAATGGTATGAGCAAATAAATTCACCTGGAAACAGGCATAATTAAGAAAAGAAACTCATTTGTATAAAAGAAAATAGAAGAAAGACATTCTTGAAGTACCCATCACTTTTTTTAAATTCTCATCACTGTATTAAATTCTTGTCCTTCACATTACCCAACCCCCCACTCATTCCAACAGGTCCACAGGCTGGCCAATCATGACTTGCCTTTGAAAAATCTTACCCCACTCTGCTGACAAAACACGTGGTTCAAACCAGCATCTGTGATCAGCAACAAGAACACATGGGCCATTTCTGCTGCTCCACTGCAAAACTGAGAGAGAGAAAACTTACCAGCATGAGCCTTGAGTATGTGGGTTTTCAGGCGGCTGTTGTAGGAGGACTTGAAGGGGCACAGTTTGCAGCGGAACGGCTTGTGGTGTCCGTGGTGGGTCTGCATGTGGCGGTCCAGACTTGAAGAGAAGGAGACAGAAAAGGGGAACAAAAGAGAGTCAATCATCCCAGCTACTCCCCCAGATGCAAAGCAAAACACTTAACGGCAATAAAATAAGAGGTAGACCTGGCTCCGCTACCATTTCTCATATTTTGTCTCAAAATTCAATACGTCTGCTTACAGAATAAACTCAAATCTAATATGAGGAGAAGGAGCAGAGCTGACACCAATTCCGTTTATACAGAAAGCAAACCACTTAAATAAACTCATAGGGCAAGATAAGTATAAATTAAGTTATATATGATGCAGACTTAAAGGACCAGTTGAAGAAACATGAAACAGACAAGAACAGTAAAATTATCATTATATATTTTTTCTCCAGGCAAAGATTTTTGTGAAAATATGTCTCCTTTTGTCCTGTTGATCAAGGGGGAAAAAAAAATAAATATTTTTTTTGTTGACCAGCTTTACTGAGGAAGCCTTCTTTTCGTTACAGCAGCAAAAGCAGATTAGAGATCCTGCTCTGGGGAGGGTGCCAGCAGGCTACAGTTGATGAGTTCCAGGATTAAAAGGCAGCAGAGTTTCAGAAGCAACAGTGTAGGAGATTCTGCATGAAGCTGCTCAACAGGAGAAGGGGTGGCAAAGACCAGCCTCTACTTTCTTCAGGGAAAATGAAAGCTACCAACAGCCTGAATACTGTGAAGTGATCAAAACCTGCTCCCTCCACAGTTTGTCATAACAGCTCAGAGAAGTTTGGAAGAGAAAAAAGGATGTTTTTCACATTTCCTGACAGAAGATCAAATTCATTCTAACTGAGTGAATCCTGCAGAGCTCTGCAGTTCCTACACTATGGCTGACAGCCATGAATTCAGTCTCCAGGTGGCAGGCAGGTAGTTTCACCCCAAATTGTAAACATTTCCAGTAGAGGCTCTTCTTTGGACACATTCAAGCCTTTTGATCTAGTCTTAGTTTGAGTCATCTCATGCACGGTGATGGAACACCAACAGGGTAGAGACACTGGAGGAGTTCCAACTTGCCAAAACATTCTTCCACCCTCTACCTTAATTCTAGATGTATGTCAGGCATAGTTCCTTTTTTTTTTTTTTTTGGCCTGAATTGTCCTGCTCTTTTACTGAGTATCAACATGTAGCTCAAGTATCAGTTGTTCCAGCCCTGTCACACTACTCAAGATTCCACATGATCTTTAGTCCCACACTGACAAGAGCTTGAGCCAGAAAATCCCTGTTTACAAGAGCTAACACTGAAGTCTGTGTATTCAAAGATCTGATAACAGAAAAAAATAGAAAATGAACTTATGTCTCCTCTCAGGGTCACTCCATACAAATACAACTTAACAGAAATCCAGGATGGAGTTTATGGCAAGACAGAGTGCACAGCTTTTGCAGAGCAAAAGAGGAAAAGTCTCCTAAATGAGTAAGACTTTGAACACTTGCAGTGAACACTACACAGAAGAAAACTGGTTTTAAATAGCCTCCAGGGAATGAGGTTACTTAACAACTAAAGCAGGCTGCCAAAGATGTATATAATACATTCAAGCTATTATAAATATATACCTTAAGGTATTCTACATGGCAATAATTAAACCATATTCACAACCACATACTTTGCCAGCAACATTCTTCTAAAAGCAGGGTTTAAAGTTTTGGTCAGATTTGAGAGAACAGTGGGCTGTTTAAAGATTTGGTTTGCTTTCTTTCACAGACCTTATCTGCCAAGAAAATAATTGCACCAGAAATAAAAATAAAAGAAGAAGTAGGCACCTTCAACAATGGAGACCACACCTATTACCAAGTCAGGTGACCAAGCCTGTAGAGTTCCTGCCTGACATCCACCACTTTCTGATTTACTTATACTGCAACTTCCAGGACATGACTTCCCTAAGTAGGAAACTAAGTCATCAGGCTCCAAACTCAACACAAGTCTGATTTTTGAAGCAAACCAGTTTACAAACAGCAAATCTACAAGCCATGTGATGCAGGGGCTTCCCTCACTGTCATCCTTGCCAAAGCAGAGTTGGACACGCTCAGCGGCTCACAGTCTTCCCCCAGTCCCTTCCTTACTGTTGGCTGCTCAATCCTGTGGACCTTTCCAACAAGGCAGAACAAACAATGGCATCAATTTGCAATGCTGTAACACTAGTAAAAATCTAGCTTTTTAATATAAGGAATTAAAAAATGCTTTTCCTCATGCTTTCTCTCCCACAGACACTTGACTGCAAAATAGTGACATCATCACCAAATTTAAGAGTTCTGCTATGAAAGCAGTTAATAAGCAGCTCTCTCCCCAGAAATTAGAGAAAACATAGATCTGTAAATCAGTCCAAGATACCAGTGGAAAATATATCCCAAACCTCATTTTTTTGGGGGGCATAGATATATGTTTTATCATTAATATAACTTACAAAACTACCAAACTTAAAGCAAAATCAAATGTTAGGGAAACAAATCATAAGAAATATGACTATTAATGGTGACTATGTATCACCACCCTGTTGTGAACTTGAAATATTTGCAGACTGAAATTGCCTGCCACAATTAAGGAAAAAAAAATCTGATTTCAAGGTAAGTTTATGACACTTAATTTAACATTAGAAATGAAAACTCAATCCTCAAAGAACATAGTAATTATAAAAAAGGTAATTATATACAGCAGAAATCCCTTATATATGAAAGATTAACTAGGAAAATACTTTCCCCTTCTTGGCTTGTTAAGTCTCATGCATTTGACATGGATGCATAGATGGGCTTCACCATTTGCCTACTGAAAGAAGTCTTATTCTTTGGCTTGCACGCTTTTTCCCCTAGGTTCAAAGAAGGGGCTAAATGCATTCAAGAAGAGAAAAAGGTGCAATCCTTCATAAACACGCAGTCATAATGGCCAAAGGTTTCGCAGCACACAAAACAAATAAATGCTGAGAAAAGTGTAGCTCGAGATCAAGTTGAGGGAGCTCTTCTCCAATGTCAACCTACAAAACAGTAGTGCTGGTTTGTGATTCTTTAGAAAACGAAAATAAAAGCCACAACTTACTTGTGCCTGAAAGCGGAGACAAAGGAGCAATACTGGCAGCTGTACTTGTCTTCCCGGGCAAACATGGCGAGAGCCAAGTGACTCCTCTCGTGGGATCGCAGACCCTGCATAGACATCAAAACCCGGTCACACTGGCTGCAGTGGTAGCCCCCAGGCCTGGTTTCATCTTCCAAGGATGTTCCATATTCAGCTTCTGTAAATTCCACAATGCCAGGGTCTGTGGCTCCCTCACAACCCTCCATCAAAGTTGTGTTTGACGGATCTTCAGCTTCCTGCTAAAAAACACATACCCCCTCAAAGCCATCAATTCTCTCTCCCTTCTGCCCCTCTGTCTTTACCCTGTGTTCACTGTAATGTCCAGGTTTCCCACTGTACTGTTTTTCTAAATAGATCCCTACACAAACTCCTCACCAATGGCTTTCTGAAAAAAATTACCTATTCTTGGGAGGGGAAAACATGATTATATCTATTATATCCATAAATCTATAGGTCGAAGAAGAATCTCATGCCTCAACCAACTTTATGTCAGATAACACAAAAGGACAAGAAACCAAATCAACTACCTTTCAATAGGCTTTATGTGAATCTTCAAAACTTGATCAGATAATCATGAGTAAGGTACAGAGCAGTTGATTTTAGTTTATTCTGCTCTACTGTACAGCTCCACTACAGCTGACTGTAACTACTCTGCAGTGTAATATATAGTTGTCTAGTCTACAGTAGATTTTGTACATTAGTGTCAAACTCACAAGAAAGAAGCCATCGCACTAAGACCCCAGACTCTACTTTAAAATTTAGAGCAAACAGAAGAAGTCTTCTTTTTAATTCTCTTTCGTAACTTTCCTTTCCCATTTCTAACCACAGCATGCAATTGTGCCTCAGCTTAAATAACCCAGAAGAATTGTTTCCATCACATTCTTCAGGCCATGGCTTTCAGCTTTTGTTCCCTGATGCAAAATTTCTATTTACTCAAAAGAAGGCATTGACCCTACATAAGCATCACTTGAGAAGCAAGGAAAAGAGGGAAAGGACTTTAGGAGGGAAGTATCTGAATCTGTCAGGAGTACCAGGTAAGATAAAGGTAGGTCAGTGGTAGGGAAGTGAAAGCTCTCTCTGGTAGCATGAGTTAGGCTGTGAAGGACTCAGCTAGCTCATAAAAAGCAGATGATTCATGAAAGAAGCACTGTCAGACACCAGCAGTCTGACAAGAGCTCACTGCAGCATGAGGAGGAATACATAGCTAGTTCCCACAGCCCGGGTGTACTTTCACTATCCCTGCCAATATCCTGGAAATCACATTGTGGAATATCACCTATCCTTGGAGATATCCTAGAAGGCACCTCCTTTCACAGGGAGAAACAAACAACATATTTACACCTGATCACCTGAATGGGACCACTGGCTCACCTGGCCATTGAATGTTTTGGTTGGAGCCAGTGTGCAAATTTCATGCGGAAAGGTATACCACAAGCAACTCCACACATCTGCATGTGCATACTTCCTCTTCTCAAAAAACACCCAAAAAACAAACAAACAAACAAAAATTAAAAACAAACAGCTCTCTTTAACTGAGCAGAAAAGTAGCCCAGAACAGCTGAGAGAAAGTCTCCTGTTCATAAACCACCAAGTCTTTCGGTCATCAACGACATCAACTCCATTGTGGCTGGGAAGAAATTAGAATTAAAGAGTCTTCGTGCCCCTGGATCAAGAGTGAAAAAAAGTTAAAACATCTTGAAATAAACCGTATGTACTTCAGAAACTTAGTGTTAGCTTAAAACATCATGCTGAACCGGAATACCCAGTTCAAAACACATTCAACTCCACAAGAGCCCTCCACAGGTTATCAATGAGTCTTTTACTTTAAACAATGTAAGTAGTTTCAGTCACTTTCAGTCAGCTTTCTGAAATTCTTACCTTTACTGTAGCTGACACAGAAGAGACATTCCCATACTGGACATGCTTGCGGAGGTGATTACAGATGGCTCGAAGCGTTGGATGGACTTCCACACAAAACTTGCATTTGTAGCCAACCACCTTCCTCTCCTTAAGTTTTGAAATATCTTCCAAGTGTCCAAAAGCCTGTTTTGAGTACACAAACATAAATCACTGAAGTATGTTTTGTCACCTCACTTCTAGGAACACAGACCAGATTTGACACCTAAAGGGAAATTATGCTTGACGTACACATGGCCCGCTCTGCAGAACTGCAAGGTCAATTTCTGTTGACATCATTAATTCCTACAAAGTAGGTGGACAGGACATCTGTGCAGAGGAATCCTTCAGCTTATGGATGAGTGGTCCTCTAGGAGACCATTCAGTTTGGCCTGAAACTGCTCTTCCATGACACCATGACTTCCCCGAGAGCTGTACAGGGCTTTTCCTCAGCAAGGGTATTTCACACTGAAGCAGAAGGAAGGGGGGAAAGTGGGCAAGAAATGGAACACAATTTGGTCTTCTCCTTATGAGGCACTTGCCCAAAGCATCAGTCACCAGATAAGATGTGTCATGCTAATACTGAGTGCTTAATGAAAATACAGAGACAGAGAGAAGGCTTAGAAGCAAACTGGTGTGTTATTCAGAGAGACATGGAAGAGGGGGATGGGACATTTCCTAAAGAACCTGCAACAAAGCGCATGGCAGCCTTGCCACAAAAGAACAACTAGCTGTCACATACAAATGGCCCTCCAGAAGTGTGGGAGGAAGGAAAGAAGATAAAGAAAATACTGAAGAATGCAGTAGGAAGGAACAGGGTTTCCTACAGAACCCAGGGAGATGATTATGGATGAGGAAATTAAAGCAGAATGTGTAACTGACTTATGGAGTTCACTGGTATTCTGAGTCATTCATTAGCCTGTGGTCATTTGGCTGTCAAAGAGAACATGCAAGTGGGTATTTGTGGGCTCCTCTGCAGGGAGCAGGGGGCAGAGAAAGAGACCAGACACACAAATCCTTACCCTCTCTTGTTTGAAATCTGCAAAAGCACCATCTGCATATTTCTGCTTGCTCAAAAGCTGCTTCCTCCTCTCCTGACGCTTGGCACGCTTCTGGAATTCCTCATTGTGACCATTCAAGTGTGCAGTCAGCTCTGCCGTGCTATGCAATTTCATATCACAGTGCTTGCACTGGTAGACAGGGCTCTGAGAGCGGGTGCCACTTCCCAGTATGGAAAAGTCCCTCTTTAAATCCTTGCTATGGTGGTCAGTGTAATGCATGCACAGCAGCTCTGCTGTGCTGAAAGACAGCTTGAAACACTTTATGCACCTGAAGGGAAGCCACTCAATTTCCTGAGCCTCAGTCTCCACCTCAGGCTTTTCAAAGTCATTCCTCTCCTCAGCTGGAGCTGGCTTTTCATGCTCATCAGCATACACAGCAGTGAAGTAGCCCCCCAGCTTGCTCGCATGCTGCTTCTTAGGGAAAACACCAGGGTGACGCTTCATGTAATGGGACACAATGCCCTTCTTACTGAAGGACTGGAAGGAACAAAGTGAGCACTTCTTCTTCTCTACAGCCCTCCTCAGCTCCTCACTTAGCTGAGGAGAGTCATCCTTGGGAGGAGATGGAATGATCACTTTATTGGGTTTGTCGCTTACCGTCCTGGAGGCTGCTAGGCAGTGAGTGTAGTAAGCATCAATGTCATGTCTTTTCTGGTAGTGTGCCGCGAGCCCTTTGCGGATGGGGTTGGTGTATGAGCACAAAGCACATTTGAAGAGGTTGTTCTTGCCCTCTGGCTGTGCCCGGACGTTGTTATGTTTGATGCGGTAGTGTCTCGCTATCCCCTTCCGGGTGGAGCAGAAATACTTGCAGAGCTGACACCGGAAAACTGTGTGAGACACTAAGTGAGAACTGGAGAAATGAGGTGCTGGCACAGAGACTTCTCCAACATCCTCAGCAGCAATTTCAGGGGAGGCCTTGATTTCAGTCACCATGTCTGGCTCCACTGAGGCAGACACCTTTGGTGGCGACTGGGCAAAAACATCAAATTCAGGCTGATTGTGGTATTTCTCATAGTGAATTTTCAGCTTCTCAAGTGTTCCATGAGTGTAAGGGCAGAGTTTGCACCGATAAGCACCATAGCCTTGTTTGAAAATCCTACTTGTCTCTTCCACGTCATTTTGAGCAATATCAGTTGACTGCTCCACATCATGCACAAAGTCTTCAGCAGTGACTTTCACTGAAGGGTGTCTTTTCTGGTAGTGTGTGAGAACGCCATGAATCCGTGTATTAATGTATGGGCAATGCCTGCATTTATATACAGCACCTGGGTTAATGTCTATATCCTGAGCAAAGTCTGCTGCTTTCACTTTCATGCCAGGATGTTTTTTGCCATAATGTGTCAGGAGGCCATGCAAGTTGTTGTACTCAGACTGGCAAACTGTACACTGATATGGAGTGGAGGAGATGGCAGGGTTTGCAGAAGCCAACTGGACAGTTTTTTCATGTGAAAGGCTGGGATCCTCTGCACACTCTGCATCCTGATCTATCTGCGATGCTGCTATTTGGTCTTCAGAATCCATCCTGACCCCAGTTTCATCAGGTTGTGGGATGATTTTCTCAGCAGAATCCTTCTCCTTAATGATATCTAACAACACAGATTCATCTCCATTCATGGCCCAAGGGTGAAATGCTTGGTAGTGATTAGTAATATCCCAAATAGAAGATGCTTCAAAAATGCAGTCCCTGCATTTATAGGTCTTCATCTCTGTTGGCATCACTAGGGCAGGAGGGGAAGGATCGGGACCTGCCCAGAGTTTGGTTGCCATGTATGTGTAATCAACATAATGCTCGGGGTGTCTCCTTTGGTAATGCACAAGCAAACCACTTGGCTCCGTGTGTGAATAAATGCACCATTCACAGTGATAACCAGCCTCTATCAAGCCATCCAAAAACGCCCATCTCAGGATGGATGTGACCGTGGCTTTCAGGTTCGGGTGGTCTTTCTTGATATGCTTCCTCAATGCATAGAAGTAAGGGGATGTGTAGCTGCACTGCCTGCACTTGAGGGCTCTCAGCTTTGACTTGTCCCGCTCAGAGCTGGAGCTGTGAGCAGGCAGGCTGCCAGCTGATTTCTTCTGGCTGCGGTCACAGAGGCTCCTGATGGTGGCCGTGTGCTGCCTGATCACATCCGCGTTGGCTTTGAAGTCGCGATGCTTCTTCTGGTAATGGATGAGCACGCCTTTCACGGTCCGATTCCCATAATCACAGTGTTGGCAGAAGAACATTTCATTCTCAGGAGGGTTCACAGAGGACTCAGATCCACCCCGACCCAACTGCTGCATTGACACTGGAGGCCTCTGAATGCCAGGTGGCAACTCCCCAGCCCGCATCATTGCTGCGGTGGGGGGCGCCTGCCTGATGTATTTGGCAGTGACCTTTATCTCCGGGTGTCTCTTCTGGTAGTGGACAAGCACCCCCACAACAGAGCGGTTGCTGTAGGAACAGTGTTTGCAATAGTAGAGTTCAGTAGAGAGGTCTGGTGGTGGTGGGGGAGGTGGAGGCTGAGAACCCAAGCTGGACAATTTTGGGGAGACGGGTGTCCCCAGCTCAAAAGACATCTGAGCCAGGGCAGAGCCCCTGTCAACAGAGACTACACGCATGGTCTTCTGAATTCTGAAATATGAGGCTTTTTCTTCGGGATGCTTCTTCTGGTAATGCACCAAAACGGAATGCATGTTAGGGCTTGCAAATGAACACACATCACAGTCATAAACAACCACAGTGTTGACTGAAGGTTCCTTCTGATTTTCACATTCAGGACTAAAACTCTTGGTGGCACTTTTGTTAAAACCGGCTGGCACACCAGTCCCGCGAGCCACGGGGGTGGAGGTTGCCATAGTTTTTGGAGCAGAATTTAAGATCTCTCTCAGTGTCTGAGACTCTGTGTTCAGCCCTTCTTGCTGCTCAACAACATAGCTAGAAAATATCATTGCATTGTTAATTTTCACTGTGGGATGCATTCTTTGGTAATGTGGCATCAGGCTTCTAACATTTGGGCTTGTGTAAGAGCAGAAGCGGCAGCGGTAGATCAGATCAGAATGATCAAAGTTCAGTACATTCATAGCTTCAGGATGATGCTCTCCATAATGCTGCTGCAGGTCTTCAAAATTTGTGTAGTCAATATAGCACTCAAGACATCGATATACTGCACTGTGGTCATTGGGATCCAGAATATACCTAAAGCTGAATTTAATATAGGGATGCATTCGCTGGTAGTGGGTGCTAACACTCCTGGCAGATTTGTTGCTGAAATCACAGTGTTTACAATAGTAAAGCCTGCCAGAGTCATTAAACTCTGCATTCTCATTGTTCTGGTCAGTACCATACAGGTTTGACTGGCTCCCCAGAACAGAGGCATTAGGGCTTTGATGGTCCTTCATGCTGACAGCAGAATAATAGTCTTCCTCATCTTCAGACAAAGTGAGCTCAATCTCTGCTCCATTGGTAGAATTGTAGTCATGCTGTATGCTTCTAAAGCTTGTCTCCTTCTGGGAATCATTACTCTCTCTGCCCCACATTTGCTGCGGTGCGTAAGAACTGGAAACCTCTATCATTGGTTCTGTTTGCTCTTCTTCTCTGTCCAACTCCACCTCTATCTCCACCTCATTGTCCTCCTCCTCTTCCTCATCATCCTCAACATTAATCACAGCATCTTCTTGCTGCTTGTTTTGGCTGATCTTGCTCTGCAGGTTGCTCGCTATTTCATCAATTCTAGTTCTCTTTTTCACGGGAGAGAGATCTAGAGGGAAGTCATTTGAGACCTTCCTAGGGGCTTTTGCAACAAAGTTGTTTTTAGAAGAGAGCCCAAGGATGGAGGTCTGGCTCTTCTTCACTGTGCTGGCAGAGGAGTGAGCATCTGCCTCACTCTCTTGTGGTGCGCTCAATGGTGGCCCATCGTATTTTGGCAAGTTGTCACAGAATGAATGCTTG
>JAOXXN010000364.1:48912599-48931936 GCA_026770055.1 Myrmophylax atrothorax
GTTTCCTTTTAGTTTTTTCTGTATAAATATATAGTTAATTTCAGCATAAACCTGGTTTGGAAGTTTTTTTTTCCCTCTCTCTCCTTCCTTTTCTCTTGGCTGGTTGGGGGGCAGAGGAACACTTTTTCTCCGTTCTTGGGCAGTTGGCATTTTGCCAGCTCAACCCAAGACAATATATATATATATGAGAACCAGAACAACCAAAAGGCCAGAATAGGACTTTCTCTCTTATTAAGACAATTTACTGAACAGAAGTAGTTTAAGAGGAAGATGGAACAGCATAGGGCAAAATTCTAGGCCAGAAATGTGGTTTACCACTTGTTTCCCATGCTAAATGCTCTCAGGAAATGAGCCAAGTCATTCACCTCACTGACACAACCCAGCCTCTCAACGCTCTTCTGCACAGACATACATGTTCAAGGGGCAAGTGGGCTGGCCCAGCCTAGGAAAACAGATACCAGAGCCAAGCAGCTTGGCTTTTGTACCCTGCTCCTCAGAGCTCCCCATATGGCACAATGGAACCAGAAGCAGTGGGTCTGGGGTTTCCAATTTCCAGCCAAGAGCATGTTGTTAATTACCTCAAAAAATCCAGTTCCTGTGATTTAAGAGAAGTGCAAACCCCAGTGCACATGGACTTGAGAGCGAGGGAGGTGTCAGTAGGTGGTGCTGAAGAACACGGCAGCATTCTGCCTGGGCACTCCAGAAACAACCTAATTCCTTCTCATGCATTGCAAATATCTTCTAGGAGCTTTTACACAAAAGATGCATTACCAGCTTCACCCTGGAAGGAGCAGGGGAAGATCAGGGTCCTCAGCTTGGCACAACCACAGCAAAGATCTGTCTCTTGCCAGGAAAAGTCAGAGCTGTTATAATGGCGGTCCCGCCAGTAGCAAATCAGACATGGCAAACTAACACACACCCTACCAGGTCATGAACTGAAGTGGGAAAGAGCAAAGTTGTGCCTGAAGACAGAAGAGATTATCTCCCGACAACCATCTTGCCCTTGAAACAGCCTCTACTGCCTTTAAAAGTAATTTTGCTGTTCACCCTGAACCACATGCTCCATTCCATGGTCACAGCACTGTGGCTGGTGAGCTGCAAACATGCTTTGGAGAGGACCAATCTTAGTTTGCAAGAAGCACAGTAATTTTACAGAGGCTAAAGACAGCTTATAAACTGGTGACAGAGCTAAACCATGGGAACACAGAAACTGCTGGATTATTTTAGGGGCCACAGAATTTTAATCTTAGAGATCTGAGATTAGACCAGCCAACACAGCTGGCTTAAAACACAGGCAGGCACTCTCAGCATAGTCCCAGAGGTGAAAATCAAGTCACTAGCATCCTGAAACCACAAATGCAAAAGGGCAAAACTCTGCTTTGGGCTTGCTACTGAAAAAATGTAATGCAAAATAGAGACAGGATATTACCAGCTTGAAAGACGGATGTGAAAAGATGGTTTTCTGGACACATGTTCCTCCTTTAAGTGCAGAAACTGGACTGAACCTATGATAGCAGTGGTGACACAGACTGAATTTGGCTGGTGAGAGGAGTAACCTTTCAGCCAGAGATCATTTCCATAATTTGGCACTCAGTTGGATAGTCAGTGAAGACTCACTGAGTAAGAAAAATGCACAGGGCACCTGGGAACCAAAGAAACACTGCATGGATGAGATCCAAGGCTGCCTTTCATCACCAATAAGAGCTCAGCTTAGTAAGGATCCTGGCAAGTAAGGAGCCTTCTCCTTCAGTCCACCTTGAGATCTTCCATGCTCCAGAATACTCCTTTAGAAGGTTAACCCCATGCAGAAAGCACGTGGAGAGGATGAAGAAGGGCATTCAGGGGAATGGTTTTAAGTCTATAAAACCAAAGCACCAGAAGTCATGTTTTGTACCAGCAAAGAAAGCTGAGTAGAACAGCACCTCACCTCATGCAAACCCACCACATCCATGACTCTAATTATAAAACAAGATCCACAGCTGAAACCCCACTGAAGGACAAGAAAATGCTGATTAACAAAGTCTAAAGAGTGTTCAGCTTTCCCAGCCTGCTCCTCAGAAGCACATGTTTGTTTGAGGAGCTCCACTGACACCCTGGCTATTTTAACACTGCCTTTGTCTCCAGCTATCCCTCCCCTTCCCCCGAGCTTCCTCCTATATTTGACATTTGCTGGGCAGCAAGCAGAAGCCTCTCTGTCTGCCAGTTCATTTCCTCAGGTAATACAAATCCATCACTGACCCATTTATAATGTCAGACAGAATACACAGTTTTATTTGCCCACTGACTCACACGCAGTATGGCAGCCAGCATCAAGGCCCCAGGTAAAAGAATATATACTTTCCTACTACTTGACAGATCTTAGACTAGTGATTACCATTAGGCTGCCACTCTTCTTCCTGCTACTCCTCCCAAAAAATCTTTCTCACCTGTGCAAGTGAAGGTCTCCTGTCTGTGTGTAATGGTAGCAACTAGATGCTGGTCTTATCACTGAAAAGTGATATTGCTGAAAAGGAGGAGTAAGTTGCAACTACTACTTACATTGCTCGAAAACCTCTGTCCCAAATAACTTCAGATATAGATAAAGAGACTCCTTTGGGTTACATGTTGGGATGCAATATATACACATTGGAATGCAATATGGGCCAAAAAGAGAATCTTGCTTCTTTTACTCCCCTTTTCAACCCTCATTTTCATCCACTTACACCTTCCAGGAAACAAGTTTCTACAGCTGCAGTAATAATAGAATGCCCAAGGACAAAATATTTACAATTGCATAGTGGCTCATATTCATAATCATTAATGTGATACACAGATAGACAGCAGGCTCTGGAAGAAACTACATGGAACATCTACAATGCATTACAGGATGGGGGAGAAAAAGCATTCAGAGAGATCCTTGGATTATGCATCACATTTGTGAATTGACCAACTTTAATAAAAGTTCTCCAGCCAGAAAGTGTTTGGATCTAAGAGGCATTAGAAATAATTACCTTAAAATCAGAAAAAAAAGCTGCTGTTCCCTGCCTATAAAAACACCCCATACTTTGTTATGCAGGTAATAACTAAGAACAATCTCCCCCACAAAAAGAAAAAAAAAAACAAACACAAGCAACCAACCTCTTGTTAACCTTATTTCATGTCTTTCCAGTAATAAAACAGCCATTGCCCCTGACTACTATGGATACATTCAAATTAAGGAGAATACTACTGTTAAAGCTCAGTTATGTCAAAAATGGTAAGAGGTTGAAGCTCCTAATGGAGTTCTTCTGTCCTAGTTTAATCCTTTTTGCTTTAAATAAGCTGTTTGAGGGTCAGCCACTAAGATCCAATTTCTTTTTCTTCCTCCTAAAGAAATACTCAAACAGGAAATGGATCATAAAGAACAAAAAATAACTTAGACTTTCTTTGTAATAAGGCCTATGGCTAAGAAGGGATGAGATTATAAGCAACTGCATCCTTCAAAAGCTACAATCCTTGCAAATATGTGGACATTACAGAACTCTTAGGGTATTTTTCTCTTCTGCAAGTCCATTACACAAAACCTTATTTTTTCTATTGTAAATACTGTGCATTTAATTGTTTAAAACTCAACAATCTTCAAGCATTTTAATTTATCTAGAAAGGTAACACAATCCAAATTTAGAACAAAATAATCAGTCCCCATTGTCATAAGATTACTCTCACTTTGAAGAAAGTTAAACCACTCTCACTTGAACTTAAAGATACAGGTTGAAAGCTGATAAAAGAGAAAGTGGTTGCCAAAACTTCACCCCAGCATATGTGAACAATTGCCAAATTACATAAGGAAAGTTCAGTTCAAAGTTCTATGTTTATGAACATAGAAAGAAAAACTTTTGAGGAAATACAAACAAAAAAAACTAACCCCAAAAATCCCACACAAAACAACAACAGTGTAACTTGAAATCTGCACCCAAATGCTTGATTTTTGTGAGACACAGGAAGAGACTAGAAGAGATTTTCAGTTTTCCTAGCCTAAACAAAGAGATGTCTTGAGTAAGTTCAAGGTGGAAGGACTTTTTAGGAAGCACTTATCCATGTCCCTAGCAAAAATTTGAACCTTCTCCAAACAGGAAGAATTAAAATGCACTGAAAACCCCACAAGAATAAGCAGGCCAGTGGCATCTCAGGCCTCATCAGGATTTTTGGTTCTTTGCATAAATACTAAGGAATAGCAAAGAGAAGCCTGAGGAGAAGCATTAGATAAATGGTCAAGGAATGGTCTTATAATAAGCCTGGTCCTTGGAAAAACTCTTATTTTGTTGCAAATGCAGTTATGTTATTAAAAATTGGTGGGAGAGTGGCACTTCAGGATAGGGATTGTGCTTTTGGCTATAAGCAGAAAGGCACCCACACTTCAGGAAAGCAGTGTGGGCAGCAGTTCTCCTCTCTCCCCATGGCTACACTAGCCATTGCTTGAGCCTGCAGAGAGAGTAACTGCTCCAGACACATTCCCTCTCTAGAATGGAGGATCCAGAACATCTGGACTGCCAACAGCTTCACAGCCAGAACACAAGAAACATAGTGAAGTCACTGCCTGTCTGTGCATGGAGAGCAGAATCAGAAATGAGTTTGCACCCAGAGCTGTATGTGCTTTGGGACCTAAGGAGGCTGTTTGAAACTACAGTGTCTCTATCCAAATAACTCCCTGGCTAGACAAACCTTGATATTTACTCTGTACACTAAGTAAACAGAAATGTATAAAATATATTTTAAGCTAACAAAGATGGAAAAGACCCCCACATTTAAAAAAAAAAAAATGCAAAAGAACCCAGAAGATTCAAGCATTGTGATGGTTCAAAAACCAACTCTTGACCCAACAGAACTTTCAATCTGATCAATTGTGAAAAAAATTATGCAATATAACTTGCCTTTTAATTAATCTGGAAACTTCAGAAGTAATGTTCTGAAAGCAAAGGAATGGTAGCCTGGCTCATAATTATTTCAACAAAAAGAAAGTATATTCACCTATGGTCATGGCCAAGACACATATGCTATGTTCCACAGTTCCAAAGCTAAGGGGCACATAATTGAAATCAGCTTTATTGATTATTATAGAACCACTTAAAAAAAAGGAACTAAAGTTTGACTTAAAGGGAAGATACTTAAAAACTTCCCAACTTACTACTTTTCCAAGAGGCACATCTAAGTACTTTCAGTAGACCAAGTGTCATTGACTCCTCCAGCTCAAGAAATCTTAAAGAAGGATAACTTCAAAGGAGAACCATATAAAGAATTCTATTCTTTTCTTACTAAAGGAATAAAGATAGGCAGAAGCACACAAGAAAAAAAAAAACAACCCAAAACCAAAACAACCAAGCAAAAAACCCCCAACCAACCAAACAACAACAACCAAACAACAAAACCCCCAGAAAACAAAATCTAAACCACAAACACCTATGATAAACTCAACTGTTACAAAATTGTATATCTTTGGTTTGTGCTGCTTGAAGGGGGCAGGGTGCATCTTTTATTTACAAATGGAGAGAAGACATGGACAGGGCAGGGTGCATCTTTTATTTACAAATGGAGAGAAGACATGGACAATCACATATACAGACAAAACATCTCTTTTCATTATGAGTCCAGCAAAGTGAGCAGCTCTTCAGACACAGCATCAGCCACACCACTTGCCAGACAGGAGAATCTCCTCCCTGTTTCTTTCATCCAAATGAGGCATACATGAAACTCATGACACCAGAATTCATAGAAAGAGTATTTTCAGACATTTCATTTGTGTTGGCCAACATCCTTTAACAATATGGAAGAGGAAAAAGAAAGACTGTAATGTGGTTTGCAGTCCATTCTAGACCTTTTCCCCCTTTAAATCTCATTTGAATAAAAGGCATTTGCACTTTTTTTACTCATTTCTTGCAACAAGCATTCATTCAAGCGTGGGTTCTTGTTTGCAGGAATGTATACAGAGTGAAAGTTTCACATTACTTTAGGACCTCATTGAGAAAGTATCTATGTGAGAAGTGCACAGTCAGTTCTGCAGAAAGTTCATTTTTTCTTTTGCTGTTTATGCCACACCAAAGCGTGACAAAAGACAGTATCATATGTTTAAGATTTCCATTCATTTATCACAAACAAGTAATTCAAGTCAGAAGAAGTGAATTGCTTGCAGAGAGGGCAAAGACTGAAGTAGTTCCCTGGTTTTCAATCAGCTTCAAACTATTGAACAAAATATGAAGACTCACAATTGTAGGTAATCCATAAGAAACAAAAAGGCAGGCTTAAAGTACTGCAAGTAGCAATACTGATGCTTTCTTCCATGCAGTTACAGCTTATTTATCTGACTCATGCAGCTTCAGGCCACATGTTTTGGGGTGTGTGTAAAAAGCAAGCTGAGTGAGTCTGCACCACCCAAACCCTTTTTCCTTTACCTGGCACTGGGGAACCACAGGGAAGTGAAGCAGCCTGGCTCCAGGTCACACAGCTGGTCTGTGGCACAGTCAGCAGCAGAAAGTGGGTTTCCAGACTCCAGCTCTTTCCCTGTTATGCCTCACTACTTTTCTGTGTCCCTGACATCCCAATGGTAACTTCTCACAGCCAGAAGAAAGGAAAAGCTCTCCAGCAAAGCAGGAGCAAAATTTCAGGAGCAGGGGCAAATCAAAACACCACACACAAGGATATAACTGATGCTCTTTATTTATCTTTGTATTTACTTTCTAACTGGAGTTGCCATTTCCAGCCCTCTGCACAGAATCCAGGCCTTTTGCTGAAGAATTTAGGTCAGCTCAGCAAAATGTCTGCAGAGCTGCAGAGAAGAATACCAGTGGAGAGGGAGTTTACAGATGGTGAACATGGTCTAATCCTCATATTATTTGAGATCAAAGTGGGAGAAGGGACATGGAAAAAACAGTGGCCGTCCAAAACAGGAGACTTATATGGGGGTGAGGAAGAATATTTGTTTTGCAGCAAGAAAAACTGAAAGTCTTGTATGATCTGAAAGGCTTTTCTCTTAAAATGACTTTGCCCAAACTACTGAATCTTTATACTCTTTCCCAAACTCTTCTACATAATAGACAACATGATACTAATTCTTCTGTTTTAGCAAATGTCTGGAGAAAAAAACATCAGTACCTACTAAAGTCACCAAAGACAATCTTCTTTATAGCATATTTATAAGAACATCTGCCAGAGGAACACCTTGGGTCTTCCTCAATGCCTTTTATAAGCAGGAGATATTCAAGGCCAAAGAAGAGGAAGTTTGATTTAATCAGACCTGTCTTTCACACTTGCTAGCTGGAGCCACAAAGCATGTGCACACTTCCACTCTACCCAGGCTAACAAAATTTATGATAACAACCAAGCAATTACTTTTCACAGGCTGACATTTGCACCTATCCTTCACTGTTAGTACATCACCACAAACAAGTCCCAGATATTTTACAAATTTCTCAAAAAACAAATCCTACAAACAAGTCCTAAAAATCCTTTAGGACACATCACCTTCAGTCTGTGTTCAACAAGTATGTAAAGCTAGTATGGTTTTTCTGAAAAACTTCAATAAAATAAGTGTTCTGGTTTGACAGTCTGGATGTCTAAGGAAACACAACTTCCCAAAAGGCTCTGTGCTCAGAGCCATGCACAGCCTACCAAGGACTCCTGATCCTGCTTAATGTGCACCCAAACTCTGCAGAAGGAGCTTACAGACACAGAACAGTCTCTGCAGTAATCCAAGATACTGCTGGCACTCCTGTTGAAGGAAACATACTGAGCATGCTTCATCCTATGTCTGCAGAGCAGAACCAGCCTGAGCTCTGCCAAAAGCCAAGTGTGTCATGGGCAGCTGTGACTGCTACTTTGCCTGGGCAGAGATGAGAAGTGGTAACACCTCTTCTTTGGGTGGGTTTTTTTTCTGTCTGTAGCTGTCAGTTGAGATATACAAACATTCTTGCTGCAGTTGGAAGACACCTAGCTAAAAATTCAGTTTGCACTTACTGTGAGGTACATCTGGGGATCAGGATTTTCTTTATGGAAACTGCATCTGCCCATACCATGCAGTCAAAAGAACAGGTTCCAATCTTTTAGCACACTACCTTGAGGTGGCATACAAGCTAACACTGTGCACAGTTGCTTCCTGCACAGTTTCTGACATGTCACCTGAGAGAAGAACACTTCCCATTGCTTCACACCAAGCCACTGGAAGAACCCTGATTTTCCACCCTTAGCCCAGCTCACAATTACCACACAAAATCTGGAAGTTGGTATGACGTCAGCATTTTGGGGAAGCACAAAAAAAAAAAGGTTAAATCTTTCCCCTCCTTCATCCCCATCTACATTCCTTATTAATCAAGAATTGTACCTTCCTAGGTTTGTCTCTGAGTAGTGTGACCTTTTCTTTCAAAAGACCATTCCTTTCTACCATAACCTACCTCACTTTCCAAGCTGTATTTCTGGCATTAAACCTTGCCTTTCTGCTTTTCTACCATAAATAATTCTTCCTGGTCTATCTCCTCTGTTCACCTCTCATTCTCCAGATCTTCTGGAAAGATGATCTGTTCCTCTCCCGTTTCTAGTGTAACATTAAAATACCAAAGACGTGCATCCTCGGAAGCCAAAAGAGGTGGCCCCTCCTTTCTCCTGAAGATGTCTGGCATCCTGGTCACTCAGCACTCAGTATGAAATAAAAGCCACTGCTTTTATGTCTTAAGTAAAGAGCACATTTTCAAAAAAAAGACTGCTATGCCCAGAACCATTACTCAGTAGGGCAGAGAAAATGAGGGAGGGAAAATGGAGGGCTGGGAAGGTCCTACAGCAGGCATCACCTGGCAATGACTGGCAGCTACCTGGTCTCACTGTCTCTCAACCCTGCTGCTGCTGCTGCTGAGCAGCCTCCCATGCCCACCAGAAACTGGTATCTGAGGCTACAGAAGTCTTATATTTCTTCCTCTTTCTTTTTGAGGAACAAGACTCCCGCTTTGGTTCTCATTGTCTGTTGCTCAGATCTGAGTAACTGATACAACTGTGATCAGTTGAGATACTGTGTGTGTGTCTGTGTCTGTGTGTGTGTGCTATGTCTGGATCCCCAGGAAGGCAGCCTGGTATTTTATTTTTAAACTTTGGCTCCTGTTGCACAGCCCCACATATAATGGCTCCACTCCTGAAGGTTGGATAGTCTTCTGCTATCAGTTTTCAAAGAAAAACAAAGCCATACAAGCCAATACCACCAAGAGAACAGGAGCAAAGTTCTCTCCTAAAGATTTTTGTTCTCATAAAAACCCAAGAGGTCTCAAAAATATTAAGCCATCAGCGTCATTCCTGCTTCATGCTTCTGTATTCTTACAAGCTGCAGAATATTGTGCAAGTCCCAGTAACTGCTGTGGTTTTAGAGATTTCCCTAGCTTTTTACTTCTAGAAATTTGTTGGAGTTCTGCCCATTCTTCCCAACTGAGGACCAGACCTTTATGTGGATCAGCACTTACTACAGCCTTTTATTACAAAGTGGAGGATCCAAACAGGAGTGAGTTTCTCCTTATCTGAAAGCAGAACCTGCAATGGATCTTCAAGGTCTCAGAAGCCGAAGGAGGCAGAACCAGACTTGCTAATCACAGCACTGGTGGTATAGTTCACCCTTCCTGAAGACCCTGCCCTTCAGATGTGTTGTAAAGCTGGCGAACTAACTTGAATCATACACCTCTAAGCCACCTGCAGTACAAGATCATTTTGGCAGTAAGGCTTCACTGTCCAAAAAAAAAAAAAAAGTGGTTTCCTTTTCAGCTGAGCACAGTGGGTCTATATATCTGTAGGCTTGATTACTAGAAGGAAGGAAATATTCAAGTTAAAGTCAAGAGGACTCCTTTGCACCTATGCCTGGGAGAAAAGACTTTACACAGAATACGGGAGAGAAATGGAAAAGAGTGGTTTGTCAAGAGGAGGTCACCTTCCTATCTTATCTTTAGTTGCATTTCATCATGGGACAGAGCCACCATCTCAGTGTTATTTACAGGTTAAAACAGGCACTCATTCCAAAAACATGGGGAACAGCTTAGATATCTCTCTACTTCTTCATTCCTGAACCCCTTGCTTCTCCCATTGTCTTCTAACTCCTCCCACCAGACTACTGCAATACTGAATCTTGAAAGCAGTCTTCCAAAACTGAAACTACAAATTAAGAGCTGCAAACAAGCTGTCAATTAAGTAATCAAAACCCTCGTTCATCCTGCTGTAGTAATTGGTTTATAGAGTCAAAAATAAAAGCATTTACAGTGAGGTCTCTACTGGCTGCATGATCTTTGAAACCAAACTAATGTACCATTTTTCCCAGAAAAAAACTTGTTTGTGCATCACTTATTAGAAGAGAGGATATAATGATGGTGCTTACTGTTAAAGCCTTTGATAAGTACATAAGACAAAAGGAGTTATCTCTAAGTTTCCTAGATCTATCATCCTTAACAGACCAAAGATTTTTGAGAGGTGTCTAACAAAAAATGAAGCAGATTACTACACCCTTGAATAGATTTCACACCCTGCAATGCTTTCATAATACTATTATTACTACTGATAGTAATAATAATTTCAGATGATTGGATGGGCTATCTCTAATAGAAAGTTAAGTTACTCTAGGAAACTGGCACCTTGGCAAAATCTGATTGGATTTTTGTGGCACAACCACCTCTACAGTAGCCACAGGACAAAAAGGCTCTAGTTCCCATCTATAAAACCAGGACTAAAGTTCTGGATGAACAAAGTCCTGGGTTGTAGAGTCCAAAGGAAAACAGAGATCTGCATGGGAGATTTACTTATCCTTTAGAAAGTACAATATGACAGTCCACAGTAGCTCTGTCAGGACTACAAAAAAAACCTGTTCCATTTCTTCATTTCCTCTGCTTAGAGACAATAGAAAAATGCACCTAACTTTCAAGAGGAAGGTAGCTTCCACCGATCTTCTGCATAGATTTCAGCTGGAGAACAAAATGCAAATAATTTGTCCGTAGTTTAAGCCCAAAACAATGGAGGAAAATCTGCTACAGATCACTGAGCCCAAACTCGTTAACTACAAACCCACAGTCAGTCTTATAATTTCACTTAATTTGGTTATTTGCTTCCTATTTCTTTACCAGGTGAGAAAGAATCTTTTTTCATATTCTTGCACACCCTGGTAAAACTCAATCACTTCCTTAGACTCCTTACACCTCCACATTGTACCAATTTCATCAGCTGTTCCTTAAGACAGCTAATTCCTGACTAGACATAACAGCAGTGAGAGTCATCTTGCTGAAGGTTCTCCTTCTACTACTTCTACAACTACACAAGTTCTCCACAACCAACTCAATGGCAACAGTCAAGCCTGTCTCCCATCACAGTGTCTGAAGAGAAACTACACTTGGGCTTGACAGGTTATGCCTTTTTCTACAGAGTCCATTAGTTATTCCAATAACTTTTTTTCCCCCCACAATTAAATCAGAAATAAAGAATGGTTTCTACAACCAGCATTTTCTAGTCTTATATTCCAGCTACTGCATCTTTTTATGGCTTGGTACAGACTCCAGATTCCTATAATACCAAACACACTGACAAATTAGCTGCTTTTAGTCCTCCAAATGTCACTTCTGAAGACCTCTGAAAGGGACGAATGGACTACCTGAAAGCTTTCACGATGAAGTACAATTTTCCAGACTTCAAATCATTACTATCCCCAGCATTTCCAGGAATGGATTTACTGTTCCAAGAGCAGTACTTGCACACATCAGCAGAGAGATGACAGTGTGTCCTGTGTTTCTACATCTGAATGCTGTCCTAGTCCACTTAGCTAACATTCTAAGTATTTTAAATTATATCTACCACTTTGCAGGTTCACTTTTTTTTTCTGATATAAAGGAAGAGTCTTTAAGTTGGCTACAAAGCCAACACATTTCTTGAATGAGTCACAGAGCATTTTCTGTTCCACATTTTCATCTGTTACAGATATAACTGAATGACGATCTTTTAGGTCTGATATACTATAAAATATAAATGACTGGTGTAGAAAACAGACGGAAAAAGGAAAAATCTCTTTAAATCCTGTCAGATACCCTTCTTGTCTGACCTGTGGGGTGCTTTTGTTTTTAATGGAAGGGGTCCAAAATAAAAAGGAAAACCCTTGCTTTTCTCTTTAGGATCAAGGGCTCTCAAAGGCACAACACTGGTGTTATTTGTTTGATCCATCAAAGCAAAGTCATTACTTACTTTGGTCATGGAAAGCTTCAAAAGTCTTTTTCTGATAGTCTAGAAAAGCCCACAGACAATGAGATCTATGACTCTCCTGCACTCTCTGCATGGGGTGCTCTTATCCCACAGTCCCTTTCTCCCAGAGCTGCAAAAGCAGGTGCCTCCATCTGGATGATCCCTGAGGCACTGACCCAATTCTCAATCCCTTTTACTTGCGGGGGGGCAGAGAAAGCACAAAAGGTATTATTAGACTTCAATCTAAAGATGGCACAGCTACATGTTTTAGTCATTTCCCTTCTTCAGCTCAACTCCCTTGGAATATCCAATGACAGCCCAAAAGTCTGCTGTTGTCTTTTAAGTATGATGGAAAAATTCCGAAATTTGACTTTTGAACACAGGAACTTCAGGCATCCACCTGATAGATGACTGAGAACCCAAGCCCATTGCTCTTTCTCTAAGTTTCATGTAAGTCAATCCTTCATGGTTTGTCTTATATCTAGGCCATGATATAGCCTTTTTTTTTGTTTTGCAAAAACTTTATCAGTTCTGACTTTTCAGACAACTGTGATTGGTCCAGCTGTCATATATCTTTACAAGTCCTATTATTAAGAAACTAATTAAAATATCCCACAAATATAAGATCTGCTTAATATAAATTTGGGAATGTAACAGCTTCAAAATATACTTTTCTCAAGATCTCCAAATGTAGCCAAGATCTGATGTGGCTCTTATTTCATGAAGAGGTGAGTAAGCAGAAGAGAGTTAAGCAATCATTTTTCAGCCTTCACTAACACACAATTGACCTTTTAATCTCTGCTTAGCACCAGGCTGATACTGTTCTTTCAGGAAGAACTCACTTTCAGACTCAAATCTTTGTCACTTGAGAACACTTCTTGATTTTTTTGTGAGATTAGGTTCATATGGGAGATTTTTCCCCTGGTCCTGACACTCAGGCATGGTTTGAAAGCTCACTGAACTCATTTTTATTACATTTTTGAATATATCCCGTCAATCACCCTGTCCAAATAACACTGACTTAGTTTAGACACAGTGTGTAACTATGGTTGAGTAAAGGAGCAAAGCAACTACTAATATTATTTCCTGTCCCCAGCAGTACTCCCTCTAGGTCAGAGAAGCTGGAAACCAGTGCTGGAGGTTCCATTGGGTCAAACCCACCACGGTCCATCCTCTGGGATGGGTTTTAACCCTCCTAAGAATAAACAGGGGGATGGTGAGGTGGACTGAGAACTGGCTGAATGACAGGTCTCAGAGGATTGTGGTCAGTGGCACAATCTAGTTGAAGACTAGTAACTAGTCACCTGTAACTAGCAGTGACCCCAGAGCTCAATACTGGGTCCAGCATTATTTAATGCCTTGGGGTACAGTGCCTTCTGAGCAAGGTCACTGATGATACAAAGCTGGGAGGAGCTGTGATACCCCAGAGTGCTGTGCTGCCCTCAAGGGGCTGAAGGGACAGGTAGAGCAGAACCTTTTGAAATTCAACAGAAGCAATTGCAGGGTCCTACACCCACGAAAAAATAACCCCCAGGCACTAATAAACGCTGGGGATTGACCTCCTGGAAAGCAGCTCTGAAGAGAAGGGCCTGAGTGTCCTGGCAGAAAACAAACAAGCCAGCAGTAAGCCCTGGGGGCCAAGGAGGACAATGGTATCCTGGGCTGCATGAGGAAGGGCACTGCCAGCAGGTCAGGGAGGTGGTCCTGCCCCTCTGCTCAGCCCTAGTGAGGCACATCTGGAGTGCTATGGCCGGTTCTGGGCTCCTCAGGACAAGAGGGACATGGGCCTCCTGGAGTTGGTCCAGTGGAGGCTGCGAAGATGCTGAAGGGACTGGAGCATCTCTGTGACCAGGAAAGGCTGAGGGAGCTGGGGCTGTTCAGCCTCGAGAGGAGACACTGAGGGGTTCTCCCCAATGTCTTGTAGTGTCTGTGGGGGCAGGAAGAGCATGGACCAGGCTCTGCTAGGGGAGTCCAGCAATGGGACAAGAGGAATGGTCAGGAACTGATGCCCTGGAAGTTCCACCTGAACATGAGAAGAACTTTACTGTGAGGGTGAATGAGCACTGGAACACTCCCACTCCGGAGATGTTAAAAAGTCATCTGGACACAACTCTGAGTAATATCCTTTAGAAGTCTCTGTTTGAGCAGGGAGGTTGGACCAGATGACCTCCAAGGGTCCCTTTCCAACCTTACCCATTCTGTGACTGTGTGTGACTCCATGAATTTTCACAAATCCTTTTGGATACTGACATGCTGATCATGGAACCTTAGCCATCACACACTTAAAAGTTTCAACACAGGCTTGCACTCAAGGAGTCTGATGACTTTGTGATGTGCTTTTTTAACTGGGCTTCTAAAGCAGCAGCTTCACCTACACTGCATGCTAATGATGGACTGTCAGCATCCTGTGGAACTAATTACTTCTCTTTTGAATTGACAAAAATCTTCTAGGCTGTTTGTGGAGAAAACAAAGGACAGAAGGGATCTTGTGGATGGCCAAGACTGCTTCTGTTATCATTGACACAAATCAAATCTCCATTAACTTGGAGAAAGGAAAGTAGCATGCTTGCTAAAAAAAATTACAACTATGGGTCTCTGAGCCAAGAGGTGATCAATTTTAAAGAAAACTCACTCTGTATGAAAGCCTTCTGATCATGATGCACCTAACTGCTAGCAAGTTCTAGTCCTAGGAACTATGCAAAAAAGTAATATATAGAGATCAACTAGCTATGATAGTGATATAAATTCTACACCCCTCCCTCTAAATGATTTATTTCTCAGCTGAAATCCCCCTTGAGGCTGGAATTCATATATTATAGTTCTGGAATGTGAAATAACCCTCAATTCTGCCTAGCTTATCAAAAATCCCTGTCCTGCTCTCTCCCTTCTCACATTTCCTTGGATTCATTATGCCTTTAAAAGGGGAGATTGCTACTAAAATCCCAGTTGGGTTAATTTGGCTATGAGATCTTGACAGCTGGAGAAAGAGAAACAGCAGGAATCTCCCAAAGCAGAAGATTCTGACTGTTGCAGTAATTTGATCAGTCCAGCTCTTCCTATGCAAAAATCCCATCAAGAACAAACAGGCAAGGTATCTAGGGGAGACAGAGAAAGAAAAGAAGAGAAAAAAACAAAGAAGGCAAATCATTCTTTACTAGGAGGTCAGAGTTCATTGGATTTCTACACCCACTGACCTTCCTTCAAGGTAGGCTTGGTGCTACATTCCAGACCAGGAACATTTCACCAGCTTCCTAATAACAGGTAAGATTTCCTAGGCAAGCTACAGAAGAGAAAGTGCTCGTTCAATACCAGCAGTCCACTGCCACGTTTTCCTATTACAAGCCTGTCAGCCTGCCAATGGAGAGAACTTCTAGAACTCCTCCTTGCTCTCTTCCCACAGAACACAAAGCAGCATATTCCTTCAGAAGCCCTATTCAATCTCCCTTTCTTCTCCATGAGCCTGCATCTTTGAGACAATGGATAAGAGGAGGCGGACCACTTCCGCCATTCATTTGCTCAGCCTGCTGAAACGTCAGATCTGTCTGATCTTGCAGCAGAAGCATTATCCTTTGTTCTGATCAGGTTGCACAAATAGCTGTGCTTGTGTCAGTCGCAGAGCAGAGATTTATTTTTTTCATGACCAATATGATTGCAGCTCACACAACACATTGTGTCCCACTAAAAATGTGGCAGTTTTGTTTTCCACCAGATCCAGCAGCTCTCCCACAAAAATGCCATTCAGTGTTACACACTAAGGAAGAAGGGGGAACTGCAAAAATGCTGTCGCTACATGTATCCTAGGCAAACATGACAAAATATCCGTAGCCCAAACAACTGAGCCCAGAGTCACAAGAAGCACAAGAATGGGCTCACATTGGAGGAGTTAAGAGGTACAAGATGATTATGACTCCCAAGATACCCCACCACTTTTCTGAGGGTTAGGCATGCCTCATGCTGATCAGCAACAGCTGCCTTTGCAGATCCTGACAGCTTAGTTTTTCCCACACAGACAAATTGGGCTGGCCCCAGCCACCCCCACCACTGTGGTGACATACCTTTGCCCAGAATTCACACCTGGATTGCTTGCAAGCCATCTGCAACTGAAAAGACAAAGGTTAGCCACTGCCTGTGTATATGAAAATTCCAAGTGGTATGTCTGGTAAGCAGTTCCGTTTCCCACACTGACAGAAGAAAAATAAATCACCACATCTACTGATGGAGTCATGAGCCCTCAAAAGGTTACAAAGCATGGCTTTAATTTTCCCTTCCCCCTGTTCTACCATAATGCACACTACTTATGAAAACAGTTGTTATCATACATCCTTCCTTTTCCTAGGGCAGAAAATCAAATTAACCAGAAAACACAGCCCATAGGTTCTTCAGAACTTCAGCTTGTAGAAAGTCTCATTCAGGTTGGAGGTTGAACCTTATCTAGTACCTCCAAATTTCTTGTATTTTTGCCTAAATATGTGTATGTGTATGCTGTGTCATCTCTGTTATCAGGTAAAAGCTTGAATACCCATTGCTGGCTTCTAGCCAGCATTTAAAGAGGAAAAAAATTTGCTAATCCATGGTTGCAATGGAAAAAGCACCTACCACAGGGAAAAAAATCCTCCTGCCTTTAGCCAAATCTAATCTAATCTTTTCTCACAGCTGTAATATCACTCTGAATGCTTCACTACCTAACTTTAGCTTCACATACGGAGCACAGGGAATTACTGATACAAACCTTTTGTACAAGGCCAGTCTGAAAAAAAATACATAACCGGCTCTGTTTAATACTCCTGAGTTTGCAATCAGAATCAATATAGTTCCATGAAGATACTGCCATTTTTAGTAACTGTGATACCCTCCAAAATGCAACAGCATTATATGATTTCTGTTTCATAGAGGCTTTGACGTTCCTTCTATTATCCTAGTCTTGCTTTAGCACATATTTTATATTAGAATGTGTTCCAGGAGGCATATGGCAATAGAACTAGGTCAACCATTAACCAAATAACAGAAAGCTGCTCTGCAGAGCACACCCTTCAAAGCTTGCTTAATGAGCTAGCTCTTCAGAATGTGTCCTTCAGTAAGGTTGAAGCTAACTGTTCCACAGGATTTTTCTTAAAGACACAAGGTCATCTAAGTCAGGTGACTTACGGACATGAAAGACTCTGAGCAGCCACCCCAAAGTGCAAAGGCATCTAGGTCAGATGTTGAGACATGAAGAACATTCCATAGCTACGCATGGCACATTGAACATCAGGAACCAATTCCAGCAATTTCTTCATCTGATGTGAAAGCAGAAACTGTTCCACCATTAATCTGCTCCCACAATTCCACAGGAAAAGAACAGAAGCTTTGTGGAGTTCGTAGGGAAGGACACCATCACTAGATAGAGTTAGCATGTCTCTGTCCAGATGACAGTCAATTCCAAGCACTTGCAAGGTTTGAATGAAAGGGTTGGTATCAAGTCTTGCAAGTCAGTGTCTGACTAAATTCTTCTTGTCCTCCTTTCTCATTGATGCTGTTGAGGTACAGGATTTAACATGATCTGCCAAATCCAGGAGAAAAAACCCTCCATCAACATTGTTGGTATCTTGATTTGTTCCACCGTAATCTTACCAATTGCTTCCACTAAATACTATGATCTGTACTTCCAAACAACCACAGATGCCCAAGCTTGAAATATAAGTTGTTAGGACTGGAAGCTTCAGGCACCAAAGAACAGAATTCATGAGTAACATGGAAGTTAGAAACAGTTCTGATTCATATTATACTGTCAACAAGGCAGTAGAGATGGCCTGATCAAATTGTTTTTAAACAAATAAAAGACAAACACTTGCCAACACTATAATTGAAAAGAAGTCTGCATACAACAGCCACTGATACCCATCACATAACTGTTGCAATAACATGATAACTCAACAGCCATGTACCACAAAGCAGAACAAACTTTTCAAATTCAAAAAAGTCACCATAAAGTCGTATGACTACAGTCAAATCTTGACACTAAGTATATAATAGATATTAATATTAGTTTTCTGATACTCTCATAAAAATTGATTCAGCCTCTTATCTCTTTACCATAGTCTTTCTTTTGGACAGTATTTCTACCAAACAAAACATTCAGAGACCTTTAAGTCATTATTTACTCAAACAAAGCCAACAATAAAAAAGTTCTCTTTGCCAGGGGTAGGCTTGCAATTCTCCATAATTTCTAAGAGGAAAGAGTGCTGTAAGCATATATATAAATATATCTCAAGAGTTTCCCCAGTAGTTCACATCTATCTTTGTGACCAAAAAAAAAAAAGAGAAAAAAAAACCAAACCCACAACCATGTTGAACACACATTCTTTTACAACTGCCTCCATAACCAAGAACTTCTCTCTAACCAAATGTTTGTGAGATAGGGACTCAGGTTCACCTTTCTGGTGCTAGATCCTGCTGGTTTACCAGATAATAATTCCAGCTCCTAATTACAGACACAGGAAATGATGAGGAATCCATGATGACAGAGAAAACAGTCAGTGTGTGTGATCATATGTCCCTGCAGATTGCTTTGTATCTTAAGCGACAGCTCCTTGCTGAAACAGGCTAACTCAGTGGAAGACTGCCAAGCATGCTGTGGTGAGATTATCATCTTAGTAGTTATTTATAATAAACTATCTTCAGCAAGTAGCACCTTTTTCAGTATGAAGAAGTCAAGGACAATGTATTTTCTTTGCAGTACAGAGATGGTCTATGAGAAAATGTGCAGACAATATCTAGTGGCATTACTCATTTTCATATGAAGAAGCACTCCTGAGGAACACTCTCCACTATGTTCTAAAAACTGTTCAACACCACTAGAAAAAGCACAAAATTGCCAGCCACTACAAAGTACAACCTGCAGTTGAAATTACCTGGAGAGACAGAACAGAGTGACAAGCCTGTACGAAATATTTTTGTTTTCCTCCATCCTTAATAGATCAGATGCTGAAACAGCTACCACAACATGGAGTTCTCTATGGAACCAAGAAAAAGTTCTGCCCTGCAAGATGGTGTTTGAGTTTCATATAATTCCTCAGTGCCATTTCTCTGCAACTGCCCTGTGTAGAAGTGCTAGACTCCCAAAGCTTCAAACAAAACATCTGAACGGGGCCAATGGAGCAAGGAGGACC
>JAOXXN010000364.1:48931946-48943948 GCA_026770055.1 Myrmophylax atrothorax
GCAGAGAAGAACAAACAGTCTTCACACACAAGCCATGTTTTATATGCATCCCCTCCTCCCATCACTAAACTGCAACTGGGAAAACATACCTGTGGGTTGACTACTCCCACACTCCCACTCCAGTTCTTAGGAACATATGAAGAAAGTCATACTTTTGCAGGGCTACCACAGAACAGTATCTAGGACAAGGATTCATTCAAGGGGATCTGTAATATATTCTTTGAAGATCCTGTCGACCAGGCAATGGAAACCATGAGAGCTCCAACTATGAAGTTCAGTTCTGCTTTGCCCATCAGGAAGCAAGCTCTGGTATTCTAGAGTTTCCCAGGCTGCAGACACAGGAAGGTGTCTACAAATGTTATGGGGGGAAAAACCCCAAACCTGTTGACCAGTGTGTGACTGAGCTGACAAAAGACATATCACTACATTTTTAAGTTCACAGAATGCTTAGCAAGCTTATTTAGAATTTCTTTTTTTCCTGCAGATTTAGACAGACATATAACAATATTTGGCTCTTTGGAAAAAAAAAATAGCGTTATGGCTATTTGACACTAGTTTTAGCCAAATAGGACAAAGCATTGTAATAGTGCATTTCAGCTAAAAAGAAAGCAGAAGCAGTTACAATGGCTTTATACAGTTTCTTAGTAATTACAGAGTTCTAAAGTCTACACAATATCACTTGCAGCATTTCATACCTGCATTTCACAGCTGCAGCACAAGGTTCTCAAATGGTTACAGTTTTTGAACAAACTGTCTCTGCACTAAAGCCAAAAAGATCTACAATGAAACTTCATCTGAAGCTCAGGACTTGCACATGACTGAACTCTTCTCTTTCTCCAGATCTGCTTAGCCCTTCAGCCTCCCCCCAGCCCCTTTTATAATCCATCAGACATGCTGCTTTTGGAGTGCACTTCATTTGTTTTGTTTTGTTTAAAAAACACACACACACACACAAAAAAAAAGCCAAATCACACACACACAACAAAACAAAACCAAAGGAAACAAAAAAACCAGGTTCAGAAAGAGAAAGAAAGAAATTAAACCCTGCTGGGCTGAAGTTTTCAGATGACAAAGCAGAAGGTAGTAGTTTAATACCAAGTATGAAAGCAGCATAAAAGGACAAGATGCAGAGGGGAAAAATCTATTTGGGCTTCCTGCACTGGCATGAAATGGCTGCTTTCCTTCTTACTGCCAGCTCCCATGCTTCATGTTGACATTACACATCCTGTGCTGTAGATCCACCCCCATGCTGATGCTTGCCCAACAGAATTATCTCCTGCGTCACAGCAGTGGTAACAGAACTGCTGGCTCTGCAGATCTGAAAGCACCATTTCAATGCTTAATACATGAAGCAACTGGACACACTACCAGATATTCTGGGTTGGTTTATGGCACTCTCAGTGTTGTATTACTTGGCCTAACCTTCTGTTAACCAGATGGTCTGTTCTCCCCTTGGGACCAAACCATTACAGTTTATTTTATTAATTTCTACCAAAATGCAGGGACAGTTTAGAACACTTGTATCTGGTTTATCTCCAACAGGGTTGCTAAGATGAAAATGACCTAAAAATAACTGGAAATGCTGCTTCACACCAACAGAGAACAAGATCTTTTGGAGTAAATATTTAACTGATCTGCCAGATGAACTACCACAGCAGTATGAACCACATGGATAGCAACCTGTATTATGTACACTTACTCAAAGGTACACACTCCTGTCATTGTAAAAGGGTCTAGGTTGCATTTTTCCCTGGTACAAAGCACTTCTGTCTTGAACAGGCCATTATCATATTAGTATCTATTTAAACTGATCTCTTAATTTAAAAAAAAAAAAGGTTTCCAAAATGACCACTTAGTGATGGGACTCCAGAATGCATGAACATCATCTACAGGCAATACAACATGAATGTTCTCACTAGAACATCTACAAAGTCATATTTCAGGGACATGCCAGCACTGCCTGAAGTCAAAGCTGGGTATTCATAACATACATGCTCCTTCTGTCAAAATACAAACAGTGAGAATGGAAGCACATGAATGAAAGTGAAAGAATTATCTAATGCACACACTTCCGCTGAATCTTGCAAATCTGCTACAACCATGCCCTCACATGCAACCACAAATGAGCATCTCATGTATGTAGGTGGTAGCTGTTGAAAGTTAAGGGCATCTTCTATTCAAGATGTAATTTCCAAACGCCTCCCTGAAAACTCCGTAAGAACTAGTCCATGCAGCCAAGGATCTGATCTTCAAATGTTTACTCACACGAGTAGCTGCACTGAAATTCAAAATCACAGTGACTATTCACATGAATGAGCTTTTACAGTATAAGCGCTTTAGCCTCCATCATCTATTATCTACCAAATGTACTAGAGCAACAAGAAAATGCAATGGTAGTGAGAGCTGACCTATTAAAAAGCCTTTGTTAGTGTTCCCAACAGTGGCAGTGAGGAGTTACCAAATAAATAAATAAAGCTACATGCTACAAAACAAAATCCCAGGAATGTAAGAAGAATCCTGTAAAAGTTGCAGTTTTACTGTCTTCCAAGCAAAATAAGAAGCCAATCCACATAAAATCTAACTATAATAAATCATTAAAATCTGTTCTTCATGGCTACCACTACAGTGCAGTGCTTCCAAAGTATGACTGGCTTCACTGTTCAGATTGTTGCACACATGCAGCAATGTCTGAGGCTGTCTTCTCAATCTAAAGCTCCAAATCTCTGCAGGTTGGGATGTCATATATGTGTTTAAATAGGACAGGACTGCTATTATCCAACTTCCACATCAGAAGTTAATCACATGTAGGAAGGAGATCACAAACCATCTTCTTCACACCACCTGGGCAACTAAAACGCTCTTTTGGTCATCCACCACTAAAAGTCTTACTGAGACATGAATAACCCTCCAATCTGGATGTCAACAGATCAGCAGGTATTGCCTTCAGCTCATAAGCAGACTGCTTAATTCACCTGTAAAGAGGATTAGATGTCTTCAGCACATGAAGGAAACAAGGATGAGAACAGACTGTGTGGCATTTTAGCTCCATCTATCTTTAAAATTTCCCCAAAGAGCAGGATTTATTTTTTTTATGTCCCATTTAAGTTACTAACTCATCATCATATGACTGGCCTCCACTGCCATGACATACAAAACTTCAGTATATGGTGACAGGCCCCCTAGAAAGTCATTCCACAACCTGAAACATCATCTACCCTTCAAACACACTAAAAATAGATTCCTCACCCCCTTGAGGTCTCAGCAGCCCATCTGATATTACAGTACAGTATTAACAAACCTATGTAGACATGAATTCTTAAAATAAATATCTTCAGAGATAAGACCAGAATACCAGCAAGCAAATCATATTTCAGTACACCACTGAAGTAACATGGGTGAAAGCACTGAAGAACCATGGAGGGCAATGACCAATTCATGTTCATTTTGCAAGAGCACAACACGTGCAACCTTTGGTCAACCTGTCTCTCATCTTGCCAAGGAACTTCTGACTCAAGGCTTTCTGTCTGAAGGACATTTTCTGAGTACAACCTCAGCAGTTTTCATATGGTTCCTTGAGAGAACAACACACTGAAAATCCTGTCTTCCCTCCCTGCTCCTCAGTGGAAGGAGAGCAGCACATTCATAGAGGGCATGGAATGGAAAATTCATTCTAGTATGTTATCACCTATGCAATCTGATAATTTGAAAATAAGTCAGGTTTACTCATTTATTCATGCAGCTGGGAGACTCAAATATATTGACTCACTCTTTCAGCAGCCCCAGTGACTAACAGAGTTATGTCCTTGGAGCCAGGGATTTCAGGTCTCACACATGCATGGGTATGCTGGCAGGAGAAACCTTTGTGCTCTTGAGCAACAAAAGCTTCTTCTCAACCTACCAGGGTGGAAACACAGCAGGAGCCAGCACCATTGGAGGGTTACACACACTTATCCTGCAAGCCCCGAGCAACATCCACCATAAATGATGATGTACAACATGGCCTTGAGTCATATTTATCTACAGAAGGGCTGTTGGAGTCCTCTGCACCCCAGGTCCTGGTGCTATTGCACACTGGGCTGTTTTACACCATATGCTTGATCACAGACAAGAGAACTTGGCCTCTCTATGACCTGACATAGCTGAAAGCTGATATGCTTTCTCCCCACTGCCCTCCCCCAACGAAGATAAAAGGTCATTTAGACCAAAAGGAACTGGTCCACACTGACTTTAAGTTGCATTAATTCAACTTTTGGGATGCAACTCTGGCCAGGAACCCAAACCTTTTCTCACCAGGCTGCAAGCTACAGCCATATGACAGGGCAGGATCAATTCAGCAGTCAAGGAGCTAATTAACCAGGCTGAGAGCTGTCTGGCTGCTCTCAATTTTCCATCAGCCATTCGTTAACATTTTTACACTTGGCAAGTTATTTAGCTGAGCATGAGTGAAGCAAGGTTTCAGAGCCCACCAGTGCTGGAGGTCCCATATCCTGCAGCCAGAGCACCCCAGCTGTGAACAAGGGAGGGAAAAATTGAATTGCAAAGCCAGAGGTTCCAATCAAATATGGTGGAGAGAAATCATTCCACATTTGTTCATCTTGACTTTTTTTTTTCCCAAAGTGCCACTAGTCTCACAACACAGAAGAAAACAGGAAGACAACTCCATTGGCCATTACCTCCCAAACTTTACTGCATCACCAACTAAGTAGATACTGTGTATCTATCAGTCTCTTCCACACTCACTGCAAGCAACAACACACTTGGGAAGACAAGATCAGTCAGAATTACAGCAGTGACACAGAAACAAAGTGGCAGGTAATTAGTTCCTATTTCCAAAGAGCAGAATAGGTCTGCTCCAGTCTCACACACCAGAATCACTCACGAAAGATTTTTCTTAAGTATACAGTAGTTTGTTTCAACACACAGAGCAACAGAATCCAGCATCAAGGTCCTAACTTAAAACATCCCTGTTAAATCCTAACTATGCCTGTTTTAATGGGCAAATGGATAGATGGTTGAAGGAATTTAAAAAATTAGGAGCAAGATTTCAAGGGCTGGACACCAATTCTTTGGTCTCCTTTGTTTGGTCACAGAGACCCAAACCCCATTACAAAGAGCCATATGTCCACAAAGCTGAGTCTCACCAGAACTGAAGATTCTGAGTTAAAATAAATAAATATCCATGGGACTCTGCTGTCCAAAAGTAGTTTGCCTAACTAGAGGAACACTCATCCTTGATTGACTGCATCTACCTCAAGACCAGCACTACTACAAACTGTTTCAAGTTGAGCTCAGACTGCATTGTTCACCTTGCTTAATAAAAATTGAGGAGGAAAAAAAACATATGAGAAAGAAGTCACTAAACAATCACCATTGACATAAGACACCTTCTCCAATCCCTCTAGAACTTCTGACCCAGGATCTATTTGAGCTGTCAATTTAATATCAACAAGAAGGAGGCAGAAAGGAAAAAAAAAACACTTTTCAGCATCATCAGCCAGCTGAATTCTGGCATTTGGACCAGCAAGGCCTTTATTAATGATCCCTTTCCCAGCTGCACACTAAATTAAATTCACTAGCCAGTCAAAGTAATTAGAAAGTAAATGAACCACCCTTCATGACACAATCATGATGGACCAAAATCTTCCAGCACATGTGGTCTTCCCTTAGCTATGGTGTTTATTTTGATAAATATGGAGAAAACTCAAAAATATGTGCTGCTGGAGCACAGGTTCTCTGTGTCACATTCCCCCCTTCTGCCCTTTTCTTTGCCAGTAATGAGAGGTCTAGGGACACTGGTGGGAGGAATGTGTTTGCCTGGCTCCTGTGATAAGTAGCTATTGTGTTTTGAACCATTTGCATGACAACAGTCCAACCCAGGATGACCCATCTTCTTCCCAAAAGGAATATCCTGTGATGCCTTCTTTCCATAGTCACTGATACCACCCTGAAGCACTACCATTTAAACCTTAGGAGCTGCAGGCGGAAAGGAAGAGTTTGCTCATTCGGGCAACTCAAAGAAGCCCCCATTGTCCTACCAGGCCACGGAAACAGTGACCACATGTACATCAGAAGATCCCATTTTTAGCATCTTTCAAAACAAAGTCTTCTCTTTCACATTATCACTAGCACACTGAATCCTCCCTCAGTCTTCCCATATCCTTCTCTGCAATGTCTGCTTTGTTTTGTCTTAAAAAATCACTCTCCTGCCTCTCTACCCCACACCACTGCTTTATAAGCAGCAAGTTTCCACTACACATAATTATGGCATGCCTTAGCCTACTTTTCTGTTTGCTGAATAGCTCTGCCTATTTTCTACTTGTGCTGATGCTACCATTTACTTTTCCTGACACTCTAATCCTTGTATCCTTTGAAGGCCTGACTTCCTCCACCACGACAGCAGCTGGGGTTCTCAGGCCCCTTTCCAGACCTTTTTTAATAGCAACAGTAATGCCACTGCTGAACATCCCATTTCCTAATCTTCAGGTGAGCATCGAGCCTACATCTGTAACCAGTGCAGCAAATACACCATCCAGGGCTGCTGAGCACCCATTATCTAAATGACTAGTAAGTTATTAATTGCATATTCCTGGAATTGAAAGGAGAAGGAAAAACACAGTCACAAAATGCAAGCACTTAGCTTCTTCTCACATAATCCCAATTAGAGGGTCTTATTTTCCACCATGAAGTAACAAGTGACACACTTCAACAACTGAAATCTTTATTTAGCTAGTTCAAAACTTAATAGAAGCAGCTCAGTGAATCAAGTGTTTTCTCAGAATTATTTGTCGTCAACACACTGGCCTTGCAATGATTGCTACCCTTATAAGCTCTAAGTAAGTCCTTCCTAATCACCCATGACATTGATGGTGTGCCTACAGATCTTTTTGCTGACATGATTAAACAAGTATTCTAGAGAGGCTGTATTTGACTGAAGAACAATTCCTGAACATTCTTATTTCCACCTTCCTTAAATTACCAACTAAACAAAACTAAGTGCTTCCCCTGATGGATCTTACCATCTTCTAACCCAAAGAAGCTGCTTTTAGCCCAAGCCAAAACCCCACTGTATTCCTCCTAGACAGCAGCTGTGGAGGTCCACAATTATACCACAAAGAGTAGCCAAAAACAATGAGACGTTTAGATCAAGGGGAAATAAAACATAAAGGTGTGTGCCTGATGTTCTGATACTCAGTATGTCTCAAAAATGACTACAAAACAGTCACAACCAATGATGAGGGAAGGCTCTTTTCCAAACACTGCTTAAAGAAGAGTTCCTTCAAGTAGCAACTAGGCAAGGTTTATTTTGAGTTACTACAGTAACACACACAACCTCAGGCTGAACAAAGCAACTATATCAACATCTTCAATTCCCAACAGAAAGTAGAAGACTGTGTTTAAGACACCAGATACAAAGACTCCCCTTTCCTCATCTCAAACTCTCTTCCCTTCAAGTGCCTTCAGAGTTGTATTTGTATTGCAACTTCTGGCACAGCTTCATAAAGGTCAAAAGATGAGGGGCAGACTTTAGATCTTTGGTGTTGTTTTTAAAGTTAAAAGAACAAAATGGAACAAAACCCAAAACAGTCTCACATGATTTTCTATTTACCTGTGTGTCCAACTTCCCAAATGCAAGCTGAAAACAGAAGAATACTTCCAAAACTCAGGTCCCAAATGGAAGACTACCTTCTATTAAATCCAGTCCCCTCATTTGGAAACTTCTACTAAAGTCTTTTTTGCTACAACCAACAAGATAATTATCATAAGTTGATCTATCTCCCTTCCTCCCTCCTTTTCTTCTTTCAGCACTGGCATACAAACCATGCTATTTTAACTTCTTTCCTGTTCTCCCAGTTCTTCTGGAACATTTTATTTTCAACAGTCAACTCATTTGGAGAAGTGCCATGCTGAAGTTCAACCGTTTACAATGTTAACTGTGTCTCTGCCAGCAGCTGAGGACTTGCATCACACCACCATCTCCAGCACCTCTTGATCAAATAATTTGAGTTCCTCTGTCTGAGAAGTCAGAAGATGTTTAAGCAACCTTCATTCTCATCACAGTCTTTTTTTTTCCTTCAAAATTTTTCTCACTCTCTGAAAAGTAAGATGGCATTTCCCATTCCCTCCTCAATTAACACTTTGCAGACCCCTTGCTCATCTCCTATGGGTCCATAGATTAATTGACTATTTAGTAGTCCAGAATGAAGCAACTGTTTAAAAAACAAGCAAGCATTTAGAATGATGAAGGTCAACATTTTTGCAAAAGCCAGCAATTAGAAACTCATACTTGAAAACATCCTGGTCAAGTGTGCAAGTTAAGCCAATCATACAGTTCTGGGACTAGCAGCAGACCACCTTCATCCAGGACAAGTTCACAAAACATGAATTACTTTATTTCAAAATTGAGAAATATCTGTTTGGAGAGCATTTACATTATGTGTCTTCTACAATGGATTGGAAGTGCAACAAAATATAAGGAAACAAAATACATGAGATTATATAGACATCTTGGCCTTCCTAGACCTTTCCTGATTTGTGAAAACAGGATCTCCTTCCTTTATCAGCATGTTTCTTCAAATTACCCTCTTCAGCATTTTACTGGAAACTTTTGGGTTTGTCCCTAAGTTTGCTTGGTGAAGCTTCCTAACAGGACAACGTTAGTCAACGAACAGCACACAGCTATTCATCAGTTTCTTTTAAGAAAGGACTTTTAAGTTCTTTTTATGCAGTTTCTTACTACAAAGCAGTGTTGTTCTGCTCAATTAAAGAAACTATCCACACAGAGAAAGTGTTACAGCAAACTGCTGCAACCTCAACTTATACTGTAACTCTACATGTTTGGAATAATAGGAAAGCTCAATAGGAAAAACCAAATTACACTTGTTTCTGGGAGTTTCAGATTTTAAAAGACATCTCTGGGTTTTTCTGAAGCAACCTTCCTCAAACTGTAAGTTGTACTATTATAAGACTTAAGTTCTTCCCATTTCCTTTTTAAGGCTAAAATTAAACTTGTCCATTCCTTGGGGCCCAGAGTAACATCTGCCAGATGTCCACACATCTATGTTGAACAATATTCATCTACTTATTAACTGTTTTTTAATCATATTTTTATCATTCTTTGTAAAAGACAATCCTCTTTTAAATCAAAGTTTGCAACACTAACAAATTTGTTATAGCATTTACTGAATTCGAATTATCTTTTTTTTCCACTTGCACTTGTTCTACTTTCCAATTCCAGCATCCCTTTATGTACTCATATTCTTCACAGTCTAAACATACACAACATAGTTTTAGTTTTCCCTCTTGCAACAAAGTAATTTTTTTTAAATTATGAAATTCTAAACATGTCATTTTAAATGTCTCATCAATGTAATCCACTATGAAGCTAGTAAAAATGTGTAAGAAAATCAAATATTGTTTAAACATTTTTGAAACAGTGGTTCGTAAGTTATGTCTGAAACATGATAATAGTTATTTAAAAAAGCAAATTTCTAGACTGAAGAATAAGCTACAAATGCTTATTTTTTCTGTTAGAGCTTGAACCAAGGAAAAGTTCTATGTGCCCACAACCCAAAATCAATTGAAAGCCATTGTCCAAATGAAGAAATTTATGCTTGATTAGGAGAAACATTCATGTCACCACCATCTCATGAATTAAGATATCTTTCTAGAGCTTCTTTAAAACCCAATGGGTTTGGAAGGGCTTTTTTGGTTTGTTTGGTTTCTTACAGTGTTTTCTTAGATTTGTTTTGTGTTGTTTTGTCAATTTTTTTGAAATAAAAGAAGTTCTTCAGCTAGTATTTTAACAGCAAGGTGAACTTCAGTCTCCTTGGGCAGAACTACAGCAAGAAACATCATTAACAACAACATAACTCTATGGAGAGATTTCAGTCTAATAGTGAAGAAACCCACCATAGGAATAACACCATTCCCACTTCAACTATTGCAACATTGTTTGGTTTTCTAGGGCATCTGTCACCACAGAGTGGGGTAAGATCATAAAGATCCTGAGCTTGAATCTCAGACTCGTTCTTGGAGAGCACATGCCACATTCAAGGGCAATGTGTCTACAGGGCACACTGTAGTGAGGCACCACTTCTTGAGAAGTGAGAGGAGATTCATACTTCTGAACTATGAACAGTCAACATACAGTCTTCTTATACAGGAGGATGGATATCTAGGATCTGACCCAAATAAGCAAAGGTCAGTGGGCAATTTTTCAGTTTCTTCAATGGCTGCTGATTTACACCTGTGCAGAGACTGAAAAATGCATCAAAGAATATCACCTCGGGGGGTAAACAAAAAAGGAAACAAAAAACAACACCACAACAACAAGGAGAAAAAAACAACCCTAAACCCCAAAATGGTTAACCTCTCCTTTTGTCATCATGTAAGATTAAACATACCTGAAATGGTATGTTCCATGGCCCTCTTCTAAAAGATGGAGACAACCACAGTATCTCCATAATCTGGGTGACGTTATCAGCAACCAGAACTTAAGAAATGCACAGTTGATAAAGCAACATCCTTCCAAGGTATATTAGATTACATTTCTTCCATAGCAAAAATTAAACAAGGACATTGATTTTAACCTTTAAGCTGGATCTCATCACAAGTCATTGCAACCCTCAAATCTTTCTATTTTTTTTGCACATCTGGGAGCGTGTTCTGATTCAGAGTCACTGGTCCACTATCCTGCCCTTCACACCTTCCATATGTAACACATTTGTTCTTAAACTCTTCAGAGTAACCCATGTATGAACCTTGCTGATACCTTTCCATAGAGCTGTGCCTTCAAGCTCAGCAGCACTGCACTCTGGTATCCTCCTCACGCATTTCAGTATGTGCTTTGAACTTTTTGAGGAACTGCATCTACCACGCAACTGATGTGCAAATTTAGGTGGGTGAGGAAAGAGCAAGGTCTGTTTTGGATCTACTGAAAATTATTTCAGATTAAAAGCTGGGTTTAAAATAAAACACACAAACTCCTGTTCAACTGCTATCTCACTTTAAACATCTCAGGTTTCCATAATGACATCAAATTCATAACAAGAATGTTGCTGTAAGTTTTCAGAATAAAAATATTTTATGACACCAAAAAGACAGCTGTGAAAACTGTTTTGTTTTTTCCAGGAGAAATTATGTATGTTATGATGCTCTGAGGAACCTACTAAAAGCTTGCCAGTATCATTTTAATGCAACCTAGTGAGTGGGGAGAACTATTCCATCTTAATTTAAAACACATCCAAAAGAAGGAATACTCTTGAAATGAGATGTTAAAAATCCCAAAAAATAGGCATCATCATCATCACCTAGGAAAAAAAAAGACATTTCATTATATCCTCTGGAAGAACCTGAGCAGCCTCAAGCTGCACGCACTTACCTCCAAAAGCTTTCAAAAATCTATAAATATATGCTTATATGCACTATTTATTTGGCCAACTGATCAACCTTCTAAAATTTGTGGTCTTTAACCATAGAAAAATATCTAAAAAGGTGACCTCCGCATGAAAGCATCAGAGAAAAAAAGCCTGAGGATGTGTTTCTCTGTGTGAAGGAGAATCTGAGCAATTTCCTCCAATCCTCATTTCCTGATAGCATGAAGACAGCGAGAAGACCCATCACAATGTTGTACATTGAAAAATCTGAAGGAAACCTTAGGGGAAAAAATCATGATTAAGCCAGCTACTGCCAGCAAAGCTTCAAAACATGGAGAGACATCCACAATGTTAGGAGCACTTCCCATCTCAGCTTTGTCTACTCTCTCTCTCCTCCATTTTCTGGTGGAGCTAGAGAACATGACATGGCTTACCTGACTCAGATCACAGCTCTCTGCCAAACTAGTCACTTCCTCTTAGACATACAAGCAGCTTCATGAGACAAACAGACCCCCACAGACTCACACACAAAAGCAGCAGCAGAAAGCACTCAAACTTGAAGGTCTTTCTCCTTCCAAACACCAGAAAAACAAATGAAACTTTTCCTTTTTCTCCCCCAAAAGAGGG
>JAOXXN010000364.1:48949259-48976955 GCA_026770055.1 Myrmophylax atrothorax
GGCGGGGGGGGGGGAGGGGGAGGCAAGGCCACAGGCAGAGGGGTGAGCAGACAGTGCTGAAAACTCAAGATGATACTATTTTGACTTTTTTTTCCCCCCAGCCAAACCGATTTCTCCATGGGCTCCAATTAGCTCCTTAGCATGGCAAACTCTGGCACATTTTAGCACGGACAGTGAACACAGCCTTAGTGAGCAGGAGATACCAGGAAAGTAATGTGGAAAATAAGGTGCTGAAAGAACAATCTATACATAATCAATAGTGAGGCACAATTGTGAATGTCCATTCACAGAACTAGAAGTGCTTTCCTTTTTTTCCCCCCCAGACTTGGAATTTTTTTTTTTCCTTTCCTACAAGTTTGCATAAATTTCCTGTTTATTCTCCTCTTCTTCATGGCTGTTTTATCCCATCAGAGCCAAGGTTTTGCCTCCTTATGCAAGAGGCAAGCATTGTATCAGCTCCCTGAAGAACTGAGTATCAGTCTGTCTGTAGAGTATTATGTTCTGCAGCTATTGAGACAGTTTCACTTTCCTGTCTAAAAAGGTTAGTAATGTGCTGACCTGACCTTTACCCTGGCAACTCACAATTTTTTTTAATCTCCAGAGTTTTCCTTATTGTGGAAGGACTTTGAGGAGAAACTGGTTGGTTGGAAGCACTGAAGTCCTACCCTGATCCACGAAAGACAAGAGAAATCTCATTAGCAAAGTTTTCTTTAAGCCAATACTCTTATATAAGACAGTGGATTCAAGGAGGTTTACATGTAAATAGTCCAAATCTAGCCTCTTAAGAACTCTTCAGAAAATTGTTTTATTAAAAAGTAGAACTCTCAGAGTCCTAACAAAATTTGAAATGTTTTCTTTCTGGCAGAGCACAGACTGAAGTCTCCAAGAGCAAGCTCTTCACTGTGAGATCACTGCCTTCAAGGGCATCTTAGAATGTAGTACACATGTTGAAGACTCATAGAAAGATGTATTTTTATGTTGCTGGGAATGCTTAAAGAAGTATGCTGGTGGAGGACCATGTTGGATGTTGGAAGTCACTTCCTTATCTGTTAGATGTAAAAGTTGCAGTTATTAAAAATATGGATTTTGTTCCTTTGAGAAAACTGAATCTTCTACAGTCAGATGTTTGGGTAAACTCGTGGTTGTGTTTTACACCTGTCCCCAAGGTTCCTCAAAAACTCTTCACCAGGACCAGGACCCAAGAAATCACTCTACAAGGAAAACCAGTCCTGCCTGCCCTAAAGCCTTTTAACTTAATTTCATAATGGGTCTTGGGATGCTATGGTAGACTTCAGGATGGATTTGGTAAGTACCACAGGTCACACTTCCCAAACCTAAGAACATGTGTGAAAATGCAGCAGGAAAATGTGTTTAGACCCCAGTGGGTCTTGCAGTAGAGTTAATGAAAGAAATTCCTTCAGTGTTAAAATTAACTGGGTTGGAAGCAAACAACACATCCTTAGTAACTGAAACATGAATCACAAATGGCCCTGGATCTTTACTGAGTAATTTGTCATTATATATCTCTTTTCAATGATGAGTTTGATTTATAAAATAATAGAATCCAGTCTAGTTAAAGGGGTGTTTTATCCATCACTAGAAGACAGGCAACAAACTAACTTTGGGAGAATCTGTAATTACTGTAACAAGGATATCTAAGCAACTAAAGGCACATCCTGACTTCCCTTCTTAACTGTTAAAAAGCAGTGACCATGAAGCTTAATCAAATTCACTTTGCATTTTTGAAATATTTAGAAGCAACATATTCTTTGCTATAGGTGCAAATTAAGTTTTATGAAATTCAGTCCTTCAAAAGACACAGCTGGATTTCATTTACCTTCAGAGTGGTTTTAGACAGAGTCCATGAGATTACAAGTGCAGTCACTTTACAACATCTGACCTTGGGAGGATGGCAACTGTTTGCTGGTTAGTAATAGCAACATGGTATCCCAATATTGCATTATAGTCACTGCTAAGAAGACTTCAAGGGAGAAACATTTCTATTTTGTCTTCAGAAGAGATAGGTACTGAGTGATTTGTGAAACAATTTTGCATGTATGGGTTAGATACAAATGGTTTCTGGATATATTTACTGGTCATCTTTCGGTGTATGGTCCTCTTTCCTAATATATTTTACTAGATTTATGCAATTCAATACAAATCTATTTTTGCTTACGTACCCTTGAGAAATGCATTCCCCTTCTTCCTTTTTTTCTTCTTTTTTTTTAAGAGTTAAATGCAACTCTTGCATCTCTTGATATGTCTAACACTCCAGTATTTTTAAAACTTAGGCTCTCAAATGCTAGTCAAATAATTTTTATTCTGTGTGTCCTAATCAACCTGTATAATATACAACATCCAAAAGGTTTTGAGCTCCACTTCCCAGCCAGTATTTCTGATATCTAATTTTTCCAGACACACCATAAAATTGATCAAGGCCATCTTTGGCTTTGTGGGGAAGTGCCTGGTACTGCTGAATAATCTGTCTGGTATATGCAGTTTGATGACATTTTTATTGATACATTACAAATTTAGCCCAAGTTTCAGTTTTTGAAGCAACTCCAGTAGGTATTTTTGTTGCCTGTGGAAGGATTTCAGGCACAGTTGATTTCCCATCTTGCGTGTCTTTGAAGATATAAAAAGGAAACAATGTATTTCATCTCCTACTTTTGAACTACTTCAGCTCACAGTTTATTTCCTAATGAAGTTGTTTCTTCTTCAGCTTTTGCTGAAGTCTCAGTTGTACATGTGGGTCAATCCCAGTTCATTTTCCCTGTGAGCACAGGGATGCACAATGTGGAAAGTCGAAACTGCTGGAGTGCATGCAGCTCTATTCTTCTAATAATGTCATTTGTTTGGGGCACACCTTTCCTCTTTCTGAGCTTGTCACTGCCACTGCTACTCTGGAGATGTTTTGGCAAAAGCCTCTGCAGATTTTTCTCATGATTTTAAGTTTGTGACCAACACAAAATGAAGGTCTTCCTGATCCATCTGCCCTCCATTAATCTCTGTTAAAAGATTGATTTTTTTTTTCCCTAAACCCATGTATTTATGGCTCTTTTTAATTTTTTTTTCCATTCCACATCTCCACATGATCAGTCAAATACTCAGTTGATGCAATTTGGTTAGCTTAATTGCCTCCAATGGAGAAACTGCTAATTTAAACCTTCTGCTTGGCTCATTCTTGCCTCTAATTGGGTTAGTAATCTTTACCATTTCCTTTCAGTAGTTTAGAGATTTCTCTTTTTACTTTTAGGTGTTGCATATTGACATTACATGTTTCTGTCCATTGATGTTTTAACTTTGGTATATTCATAGCTCATAAAGTGTTACATCTGTTTTTAAAAATAATGTTTCTTTTCTGCTACCCTTTAATATCTCTCCAGAATTACTCAGTCCCCTAATGCCCATCTTTACCTCCCTCATTTTAAACCATAGTTTTGAGGAGTATCTCAGTGCATTAATTTATTTTAATACACTATATTTCAAAGAAGCAGCCCTTCTTCTGTAACATCTCACCTATGCTCATGTTGTGCCAGTTAGGTAGAAGACATTGTTTCCAGCTTTTATCCTCACAGCTGGCTGTTGTGTTCTCCAGAACTGAAGACACATAATTTGTAACGTGAATTCATATTTACAGTGATTACATTACAGACTGATCTAGTCAGAGGTGAGCAGACATATTGTCATGAAAGGTAATCTCACATTTAAGGAGGCATGTGCTACATTGTACACTTCAAAATGTACTTCACAACCTATGGCCATTCTTCTCTGTCTGGAGACTGCACATAGTAGTGTTTTCACACTAACATGTGGAAATGGCTTGGTACATTTGCTTCTTTTTTGTCAGCACCATTTCAGTACCAGAACTTTCCAGCTCTTTTGTGGAAATCCAGGTGACTGGGTGGAACCCCATTAATATGGAGAAGGTAGGACAAAAGAAAGAGCCATAGGAGAACACAGAAGAAAGTCCATAAATAGTACCAGTATACTTGGAAAAGAATCCTCACCTATAATTACAAAGACATTTCAGCATTCCATTCTATCTTCAGAAAGGTAACAATTATTTATACATATCAGTCTCTATGTAAATGCCACCTGTCCAATCAATATATTAATATTTGAATTAATTTCTAAAGAAGATGGCAGGGAAAAAAAAGCCATCATTTCCTCAGTAATGAACTAATTTATCTGAAAATCTGACAACTACAAGTGGGTGGTACTCTTTTCTGTATAGTCTTTCAAAAGATATTGCTGCAATCAAGCTGGTACTTATTATTCTAACAGTAAAACATGCCGAGCATCAAAACTTGACATGGAATGTAATGAGAAGTGATATGATTGAGCAGAGATTTAGCAGATATGTTGGTTATATTATGTTAGCATGATTTCTGCTGTGGGTCCTGAAAACTTTATGCACACACACACAAACTTGATGAGTGAGGCAGTATTTGAAAATGCAGCTTAAGGAAGAGCTTGGAAGAGAAAACAAAGGAAATATGGCCAATGCAGGGACAATGCACAGATTTTAAATAGCTGAATAGAAGATGTTGTTATGACATATGTACACTGCTGTTCAACATGATCCAGGGGAAGGGAAGAAGGCAGGAAGTGGAAGGAAAATGGAAAGAGGAGATAGATAAATAAGAAAAAGTGGTGTGGAAAAAAGGGGGGGAAAGCATTCAAATTTGACATGCTGGTAGGTAGTAACCACAGAAGGGGATTTAGCAGAAAACTGAGATGTATCTGGAATAACAGGTTGATACTTAGCAGTAGTATCTGGGACAGATTGAAAGGGACATAGCAGGTATCAGGAATTCCACCAGAACACTGATTTGAACAAAGGTAAGCAAGTCAAAGTTTTTCAGAAAAGCCATGGAGAAATTAATACCTTCAGGGAAAACAGAAAAACAGAAAAGATTCATGTTTTGAATAAAAAAGTGAAGGGCAACAGCAAGTTTGCAGGTCTTCAGAAGGAAAAGTAGGTAGATTACATATGTGGGGGATATAATCAGGTCTATTCTGCAGCCAGTTAGCTCCAGTTCAGTTGAATTTGCACTGAAAATTGCTCCCTCTCTCTAGACTGGATTATCATACTTGTTGCTGCTTGCCTGTTGTGTTCTCAGGTGGTGATTTTTGCTGCAGGTGCTGTTGCCTGTGGAAGCTTCTCCCTGATGCCCAGTTGTTCTCCAAGGTCCAAGTGTGCATGTTGTGTAATGTGTTTCTAGTCATTGTGACTGCAAATTAAATTCTGATAAATGTACCTCAAACACAGCTGATGCAGGTACTTCTGAGTTTTCAGAGAGCCTGGAGCAATAGCTCCAAGAGGCTTGGACCTTCTCATTCATTTCAATATGTTCCTAAATTGTCATTCTTCACATTCTTCTAACTTAAACATCAGCTTTAGACCTGGGCTCACATGTTTAACTGTTTCCCTTTTGATCATTTCACAGAAGCCCTCTGAAGTTTTTATTCCCTAATTTCAAAGTGTTTCTTGTGCCCTCCAGGTGAGAAAGTCTAGAGCTGCAATGATATCTGTTTTCCCTCTTGACAACTTTCAAGCTGCAAATGGGAATTTCCAGTGCAAGAACCATGGCACAGTAGGAAAAAACATAGGGACTCCAATAAATTAATTGGCTTGCCTACCTACTTAATTGTCCCTGGGATTAATGTACTGAATGATTAATTGGCTTCATAGCTAGTTGCTCACAGATTTCAATATCTTCAGTGTAAAATCAGGTTGGTGTCTAATTTCACAGCAACAAGAATCTTTTGGCATGCCAACTCAGGTGTGGTTTGCTCCTGAGGAGGCTCTTGATTTTACACTCCCTAGGTTGGAGGGCTGGGGTAAACTAGTTCTGTTCCACCAAACACTTCTTAATTGCACTGGTCAAATGCCAATTCACAGCAGTTTAGTGTTATACAACCAAGTGAAGTGGTCCTTTACTGTGAAGGTGTCAAGTTAGACAATTGCTATTTGTCCCTTGGGCATGAGGATTGAAGAACGCAAGCAGAGGAAGTGTGAGTCATAGGAGATGGACACTGCCATTCCTGTGAAGCGTGTAGCTCTTGTCTCAGTGTTCACCATCAGAAGGACTCCAGATTCTTGGCAAAGATATTAATTCAGTCAGAAGTTGCTGTGCTTGGTCTTCCCCAACGAGCAGGACTGAAAGCCATCTTTGGATTAAATAGCTCTGAGACAGCCACAGTTTAGCCTGATGGATAAGCCTAGCCAACCTTTTGCCTTTCCTCTCTCACAGGGATTTCTTTGCCTTACTGAGGACTTGTCTGCACTGGGAAACTGACCAGCCAGGCTTTAGCAGTATCCTTATTTCAATGTAACCAGTCAATTTCCTGTACAGACAAGGCCTTTAGGCTAATCTTCTTGCCTGACTCAGGACTCCAGTTGCAGAAGCCTTGGGACATGTTTTGGAGTCTCCTTCCACTCCTAGATTATGCAGCCTGCCAAACCTTTTCATTTTGTTCAAGGCTTCCTGCCATGTCAGCATTGGAACCCGTCTGATTCCAGATCTCTTGCCCACCAGCCAAGGCGCTGCAGCCAAGCCACATTCATCCTGCCACCAGGATGCTCTTACTATGCCAAGCTCAAAAATCGACCTCCGTTCTTTTCCCGTGGATATCTAACCTTGTACACACATTAACAACCTGAGCAATGGGCATCTTGAAGCCAGAATGCCCATTTGAATGTTTATGGTTCTGTTCCTTTTCCTCACTGTTAACTTTCATGCAGATAGATACAGAGGTACCTGCTGCTGGAGAGTTGTGTGATATAAAAGCACCAACACACTCCAGTGTCTCTAATGCTACCTCACAAAATCAAGAAATTCCATCATTCCTACTCAGTCCTTTACATAATTTCACCAATAATCAGCACCAAACACTGATTTCATCAGCTTAACTCTGTGAAAAAAGCAGGCAAAGATGACATTCTTTCTTCTTCACTCTTTATTTCATGGTTTTCTGCATCCCATTATTTTTGCTTTACGTTATTTTACGCATTATTGAATTATGTGGAAAAACCCCACCAAAATACCTAACAAATTTGCAGTGATGCAGATAGATGTATCTTATGAAGACACCTAAATGCAAGTACACACCACAGGGTGGATAGGTCTCTTTGGGTATTTTAATTTTCAGTTTCAATAAGTCTCACACAGTACATCTATTTTTTTTTTTTAATTCGATTCCATTCCAGAGTAGCAAAAGTAACCGTATGTGTAGTTTTTGGCATTGTGGACATGCATCATAAATGGAAGATTACAGCAGACACACAAGTTTAAGGGCCTTGAAGACCAAAGAGCTGACCTAGAACAAAGTATTGGAACTGAAGGCTACACAGATGAGGAAAAGTGTGTCTAGAGGTCAACCTAACCTTTTCCTATCCAACCCCCCCCCAATAAAAAGGGTTTATGAAAGTTAAAAAAAAAACTTTCCAATTTTTAAATGTGAAAACTGTTGATTATTTTCGTTGGTTTATTAAGAAATACTCTTGCAGGTGAGGACAAAAATCCAATTAATCCCATTCCCTGCCACTGCCAGAATGACTCTCTTCTCTGTGGTCCTGGGAACATAAATCATTCCCTATTCTCTCCTTTCCTCTGAAACATAAGAGAACAAGATGCAATGGTTTTCAATTGATCTTCCTGAGAAACATAGGTGTAGTGGGTCACTTCAGCCATGCAATGAAACACAATTAGACCTATTCTGAAGTCTTAAAAAACACACCACAAAAGGCCACCAATTAATTCAGGCACTTCTTGTTTCAGATTTCTTTTCATTAATCAGTATGTGATATTTAATGAACATTGAAAAAGTTGTCTGGCAAACATGCTTTTGATTTCAAGAGAGGTTGGATATTTTGAAATTGTTTCTTGGTTTTATTCAGAAGAGGAAGTAAAAAACTCTTATTTCAGCATTTTTAATTTAATAATTCACTTTTATAATAATAAAATATTATAAATAGTAATATAATTTTAAAATAACCAAAATAATGACAATAGCATTTTGGTGAAACTGCACAACTGTATGCAGAAAACTGTTATCTCAAAAGTAACTTTAATAATTCTTTTATGCTTCCACGCCTGTGTCTAGCAGTAAGTGATAAACTAATTCCAGTTGATCCAATTTTTAAAATAATTAATTAGAAATATATAAATGATGTCCCAATAACTTACTGATAGCTGAAAGGGTTTCAAAATTGTCTTCTTTTATAGAGGGTTGAATAGAAGAATAGTTGTACTGAAATATATTAATATTTTATGATAACTTTTTTTTTTTCAGAATACAGTGGTGGCAATTTGAAGACATTTAAAATAGGAATTTAATATTTTCACACAACTTCTATCACAACACTTTAGAAGTTATTATCGTCATTGATTAAACAGGTTCATTCCCTAGTGTGTGAATCTGGGAAAATTATAACCATAGTCATTGGGATTTGCAGAAAAATTAAAGTGGAATTTGTAGTTCATTAATCTTGGCAAATTTTGTAGAATTTGTGTGTGTATTCCAGCAGATAGATAGATAGATAGATAGATAGATAGATAGATAGATAGATAGATAGATAGATAGATAGATAGATAGATAGATAGACAGACACACAGACAGACAGACAGGATGATAATTCCCCCTGATACCATATCTTAGATGTCAGTGGGTGATCAATAAAGTAAGACCCACTCAGCTTATTCTTACAGTGTTTTTCCTTGCTTAAATGTCACATCATTACACTAATACAAAGAAAAGATATCAAAAGTGATTATAATAAGGCAGCTTGTAATCTTTCTGTCTAAGATGTTCAAGCAGAATGCTGGCTCCAGTTTACTCCCAAAAAGACTGCCTTTCTATACTGCATGTCAGATCATATGAAACATGCAGTCATCATTATACTGCACCACATTAAAAAATATTGTCACCAAAGTGGAAAAAAAAAAATTTAGCTCTTTTATTGTGTCAATTGTTCAAATAAAGTTTAAACTTTTTGGTTTTATCTTATTCTTTCTCAGTTTTGAGATTACATAATCTTGGCATAAGTAATGGTTCATTATCTTCTAACAAGGGCACCTAGGAAATTAATCTGCAGCATTAAGACTCTGAAATACAGGCTCTGGAAAATACTGCTACAGAGGTCTAGGAAGGTACTACCACAATTTATTTTTTGTTGTCTTGCTGGAAGTTAGCCTCTCAGTAGAATAGCAGTTAGGAAAGAGAGTGTCCTGCCACCTTGGCTGCTCCAGGGCACATACCCATGTGTTTGCCTCACCCACTGAGAGAAGTGAATTAAGTCAAGTGTTCTTTTCTGTGTGCCCTACTGTGCAAGGTGTGTTGCTCAGTAGGGAGTGACAGCAATGAGCTGATGAACTAGTGGCATTGGTAGCTGCTGCAGCTGTCAGCTGAGTGTCCGAATCCGATCCCCAACAGTCATAGGTTCTAGGCAAGGACTTGAAGCATGGATGTCTGGAAATACATGCAGTTCTGCTAGACACATTTTTTCTATTTCAAAGACAGCTGCTATTTTGTTGTGAATCGTTTAATTTCAATTTGGATCCCATTAAGATGAAAGCTCTTTCCATGTACTATTCTCACTGTGCTCATATACGGTTTGTTTAATAATGGCAGAAGGCTGAGCAGACAAAGCTATTCTTTGGCCCATAGAATCTAAGACCTAGAAAGAGAAAACACACAGAGGCCTGGAAAAGACAGAAAAAACTCTTAAATATGTTCTCCTATTGTTCTAGAAAATATTATTATGCAAAGAAATGCCTGCATACCTGCCAAATCTAAGGTGACTGCCTTTTTTCCCATGTAAAGCATTTTCTGACATTCAGTCCTAAAAATTCACAGTCATCATTCCCTGAATACACCCTGCCTCACGTCCCTTTCTGTATCTATCCTGTATCAAGGACAAATACTATTCATCAGCAGCTACATTCTCTTGGCACATATGCAAGTACCAAAGAATATTGGAGCAGCCTCTGCATAGTTTCTGGCAGAGAATATTAATTCAGAAAAGGAACAGGTACTGCATAATTATTTCTGAATGGGCACCTTTCTTTCCTATCCATCTTTGGTGCTGGAGCACTCATAAACTGTTGATCATGGGTACATTTATCAGGCTTTTTAAATTAATTTGCTGGCAGCTACCAGCTTATCATTATGTTGCTCAGGCAATCTCCAAGAGCATCCTTTGGGCTGCAAGTGTACTGGGATTTTAGAGCACATGAGCGTCTCCAGAAGGTGAAGTTGGGAGGGCATCCTGTGCTCCTCCTTTTGGGCTGTTGTCCTGGTTCAGCAGCTGGGACCAGTTTATCACTGTGTGGGTGTGACCAAAGATATGTATCCTACACCCTCTAGTAATTTCCCATGAACTGATAACAATGGACCGTTTGCAGCAGCTGCCCAGGGCACACCTGACTCCTTAGGATGTGAGCAAGGTGTGAAAGACACCTGTGAGATAAGAGCTGTGATAACTCCCTCCAGGGAGTCGTTAGCACCTTCACACCCAGCCTGAGGGGGGCGTGTCTGCTAATGGGCCATCAATGATTCCAAAATACCACATGACTCATAGAGTCAGGTCACCCATTGTTTAACTCTCTGCCCTGGGGGAGGTACTGGATGCTCCTCACCTGGACCTGAGGGTACGTAATCTGCGGGTTCGAAGACCTTGGGGAACCATTCGCTGGATCTGGAGAAGGATCAGAATCTTGACAAGAGGAGGCCACCACTCTCGACTGGACTGTGACCACCGCTCCTCACCAGACTGTGACTGTCATCTGCACCAGCAGGTTTTTTTGCTTCCTTTTGCTTTGGACTTGGGGGAACCACGTGTGCCTCAGCACAGGAGCTGACAAGTACCATTGTGTTTGTGCCCCAGGGTGCTGGGTTGTACTTCTGGGTTTTGTGGGTTGAGACCAATTTCTCTTTGTGGCATTGCATTTGTTGTGATATTGTTATTAAATTGTGGCTCTGACTTGTAATCTCTTTTGCGTTGGGTTTGTTTTCTCCTGCTGGCTCACATTTAAATCAGCACAGCTGTGTTCCTAGAAGAACATCTGGAAACATAGCTTGAGAGGAGGAGAGAGCAGAGAGAGATCTGCTTTCCCACCTCACGTACCTCCAGGTATGGAGGATAATATCTTAGGGTTGCAGCTTGAGCCACGATCAAGTTGTTTTATTTGTAATGTTGTATAATTGTAGGTCAGACAGCTTCAAACTTTTTTCATTTCTGTAGAGGGAAATGTGGGCAACAAGGGCAGAAATGTCCAGTGGCCAAACTATAGTCAGCTCAGGAGCTGGGAAACAACCCCTTCATACCTGCAAGTCAGAGACTCTAAATGCATTCCTGCTGTATCCCCCTTGGTGGGACTCTGCTGATGGAGGAGGAAAGTTTACTAGATGGTCTGTGGTAAAACCTCTGCTTACTCTTTCCATAGCTATGCTGATGCCTTGGCTCCCATGCCAATTTGGTGTTACCTCTTCATGTTGCAGTGAAGTTTTCTCCTTCCACAGACCCAGGAGACTGCAGTGTGCATATGAAGAAGTACAGCCTTTCATGGATGTAGAGCCTCAGTAACTCCAAAACTGATGAAGAACAACTTTCAGTTAGTTGTGCTCATTTGGGGCCCTTAACTGAGGAAGTTCATGCAAACAACTACTCATCATACAGTAGGTAATACATGGCACCAGGATGTACAGACTACTTGGCAGAAGGAAAAAAGTTATGGAAATGAGTGCCCCTACAATGTTTATACAAAAGAAAAAGGGCTGGGTTCAATTTCCAAATTTTCAAAGAGGTCTTGCCAGCAACTACTTTTCTAGATCCTGATAATGTCAGCTTCTCAAACTTTCTACTCAGTCTCTGCATGTTCTAATAAGAATAGAAAGGAAGAACATCAATTAAATACTTTCTGAAACAAAACACAGCCATGGTTTGAGCAGCTGGCATTCTAAAACGTTTTATAATTACTATATCTTTCTGCAAGATCAGTACTCCTTAGAGGTTTTATGAAGGGAAATGTTACTACCCATCCTTTAGAGTGTGTGTACAGCACCACACAGAATCCATTTTTGTGGAAGTGATGGAATTTCTGTATGTTTATTTTGTTAAGAAAACCTTCAAATGCATTATATGCATTTAACTTGTACCTATAAATTCACCAGTGCAAGGTGAATCAATATAAGTAAGGATTCAAGTGATTCAGTGTCCACATGTTCACGAAAAATGAATGGTGTATACTTTATACCAGCTAAATTAAGCTATTTCAGTTTCATGCAACATAAAATTATACCTTTAGTCACAACAGAATAACTTTGTATGGATATGAAGTGAAATAAAGAACTGGTAAATAAAATGATTTTGGATTTCCAAAAGGCTTGCTACCATCCAATGTAAGAACCTGTTAGGAAGACTAAGTCATTGCACAGGAAAAGGAAATGTTCTGTCATGGTTTGGAAACCAGCAAAGACAGAGATGAATGGAGATAAAGTCATTTCCCATGTGAAAGGGGTAAAACGGTGAGGATACTATCACTGGTATCCTGACATGACTTTTCTGGTTTTCTTCTATGTACAGCAAGGGTCATTTTGAGTCCTCATTTGGCAGAGATAGAACATTGATCAAAAAGTGCTCAGATATTTTTGAAGAAACCTACTGCATTTAATTTCTACTTTGATATTTTTGATATTTTGGAAGGTTTTGTGGTGCTTTTTGTTTGTTTGTTTTTTCAAATAAATTCTAGTATTAGGTGAAGGTCTATCCTTTTAAAAATTGGACTAGAGGTGGAAGGAGAAACTTGAATGTCTGATTTCATTTTTCAAGTATCTGTCTTTCTTCCACAGTTCTCTCTTTTCTTCATTTTGCCACTGAAAATGTATGAATTAAAAAAAAAAAAGTGTATTTCCAACAAAATGTTCTTTAAAAATAATCCAGCAGGTTCTGCAAGTATGAATCACAGACAATAACCAAGTGGGGGAAGGAACAGACCCCTTCATTGTCCTGCTGACCTGATTTCTCCCTCTGCTGCTTACAGCAGGGCTGAGACCCTGCCAGCCCATCCAGTGTCACCAGCAGTCAAACACTGAGCTGCAGGGGACCCTGCCCCTGAGAATTGCCCAAAACTACCTTCCAGCCTGGACGCAGGCTGGGGCTGCTTTCTGTCAGTGGAGGAGGAAGGGAGGCTGAGAAAGAGAGTTACTCCCATGTGTTCACCTCCTCAAGTTGCACCATACTGTCTCCCCTTGCTTGTCCTGTTCCCAAACCCTGATGAGCCCCGGGAGACCAGGTCTGGGAGTGTGACACCAGTCAGTGCCACAGCATAGCCCCTTCAGTTGAAAAGCTGGGATAGGTCCATGGTTCTGCCCCTTGCCAGGGATCTCAGGTGAAAGGTGGGGTTTGGGCTTCCTTGGGTGCATAGTACTGTCTGACATGGCATTGGGTAGGCCTTTGGGAAGGAGTTCTAACTGCATGTATGACAGTTCAGACAGCCTGATATTAGAAATTAATTAATAATATGTAATGAATAATGTACTGATGATTTTCATCTCTCTATGATTATAAATTGTCCATGAACAAGACCCAGTTTATCAAATATTCACTTTTTGAAATACCAAATTACTGTGAATAATTCCTGGGGTACAACTTGTTCCTGTGTTATTTGTTTTAAATGTTTAATACTCAAAATATGGGTTGTTTTGGTTGAATGCATAAGCCATGTGGTGTAGCTCTGTTTGTTCATGAACGATTCCACACCCAATAGCCAGGTATGTGGCAAGGATGCTGATGGCAATGCACTCAGGGAGCTTTCTGGAGGATCTCCTTCCAGAATTTCCTCTGTGGAAAGTTGCATCTTTCCTGACTGTACCCAATAAAAAACACGGAGGGGGCGGAAACAAACCCAGACAGCCATGACTAAGTCACAGTAGAATTATTAGAGGTTTTCCTTGATGTACAAATGGGGGACACAGGTGGTTTTTACTGTCAGGGTCTGTTTTGGTCTTTAAAAGAATATTTGAAAACTTCTCCAATGCAAGGTAAACCCAGCTTGATTCATCCCCATGTCCCCTGTATAAACATTACCTTACAGTGTTTTGCACAGATGCTGCAACCTAGCAGACCTGTCTCTCAACCCTCTTTCCCCCTGTTCAAAAGTCATAATTTTGGGCCTTCTGGCACCTCACCATCACTCAGGAATCTGCAGAAATGATGATAATGACTCAGCCTGTCCCCTAAAGGACCTTAAACTGGAGTTCATCATGCCACATGAAGGCATTTAACTTTTCCTCATACTCTCTAATCTTATCCAAATGAGATATTTTGCTCCTTTTTCTTGCTACTATCAGTTGTGATATGTACCTGCTCACAACTATCAATTTTATAAAGCTTTCCCAGATCTCTGCAGCTGTATCACAAGTACTGTTCCCTCGTTTCTCATGCTGGAGCTGTTTCACTCCTGTAAGTAAGAAAAGGTTTACCAGAGCAGGACCTTGAACAAGGCAGGACCTTGGTAAACTTCTGGTTTAGTCAGTCACCCCACAGCATTCTTGCCAAGAGGACACACACTGTGCCGTCCCAGGAGAGATGGGGAGGACCAGGCCCAGCACTGGCCCAGCAGTTGTTTTGGGAAGTAAAATGTTTGTTGTGAGTTTTTCTCTCTCTGCCCTGGTCTGGCTTTCTGGGGACTGAGTCTTCTAACATAATTTGGGGTTAAAATAGTGAAATTTATGTGTGTACTGAGAAGTAAGGAATTGTTCCTTGCTGCTTTTAACTTGTGTGAGTGTGTATTTGTACTTTCGTCTAGTTGTCTCTTTCTTTCTGTAAAATATATGTAGTTTTAGCATAAACGTGGGTTTGAGAAGTTTTTTTCCTCCCCTCTCTTTTCCTCCCTTTTCCTCGGTGTTGGGAGGGAGACTCTGACTCTCTGTCTTGGAGGGTTGGCAGTTTGCCAGCTCAAACCAAGACAGATAATGTGAATCAGCATATCATGTCTCTCTTGGATCCCAGTGAAAATAATTTCTGTTGGAGCATTCCTGATCTATCTTGTATACTGTGGACTTCTCTTTTTACAGAGAGACTTCTGGAGAGTACCATGCCTCCTTTGCTGTCATTCTCTCTGAAAGAGGGGAACATTACTGCCCTCTGCACATGTTGACTTAGCACAGAGTAAAAAAAGGGCATTGGACAGGCTAATCCTACAAAAGCTAAGCTAAATATATGTCTGTAATAGCAAATCATATGGCAGGTAGGTGAGATTTTTCAGAAACTGTTGCTGTGACTGGATTTCTCAACTGCAGGGTGAATCAGCCCCAAGATATTTTACTTCCCTAGAATTTGGAGTATTTTGCTACATCTTGTGGGTTGTATTACCATGCTCCATATGCTTCAGCAGTACATAAGAAGTGGGATACATTTATCTGGGTTTCACATGTTTGCCCATTTTGATTCATTGCACCATGTGAGGATGATGATTTGCCCAAACCAGAGGATGCCAGAGTGATTTTTCTGGTAAGCATCATCAGACTGTTTAGACTTCTTAAAGAATGTGGAGATAGGAAAAGCTGCCAGGCCAGCAATTCCAGTTATTCCATGCAAGAATATCATAAAGCTTGTTTGTAGCCCTGTAGAGGGATTAAGCGGGATACTTACTCCCACAGCGTGTGCTGCTTGACATCTCCTTGTTTTGAAAATAGGAAGGCAGAGGTATGCTCTTCACCACCCTTGAGTATAAGCTTGCTGTAAAAATCCGAACTCAGACTTCTGAATAAAAAACTAATGTTCAGAGGTAAACTGTTCCTTGGATGCCACAGTTGTAATATTACTCAAAATTAAATGTATAACTGTTAACCCTTGCTTTTAAAAACATTGGTCCTAGACACCCTTCACTTCAGATGAAACTTGGGATGTTAAGAAGTTGCCAGAAGCCTTGTGATCAGTTATGAACAGAGCTGAGAATAGAAAAAGAGCCTCCTGACTTGGTGTCTGATTCACCCACTTTTGTCTGGCATTATGTAAGGAAGCCAAGTGAGTTTCTGGTGCTTTAGTTAGCATTTTGTGGCTCCAGTCTGTGCTCATCCAATCTGAGTAGCACAGAAATTCCTGTATTTTTTTGCCTCAGCTTATGGATTTGCAAAAGTGAACTAGAACTATCTTCTGAGGGGGAAAAGAAGGCAATTATTTTTTATTTTAACATCTTATTTACTCTCACTTTTCTTCTTTGCTGACTTCTAAGAGCTAGAGATTCACCAACTTTTTGTTATGAGATGTAATCACCAGTCACAGTCTCTGCTATGACTTAAACCTGCTGAGGATTATACAGTTTGACTGAGAACCAAATGGTTTGGGTTCTATATTTTTTAGGATGGAAATTGCTTTTCCACAAAATCTGATTAAAAAAAGTTGCTGTCACAGTCTCACATGCTGGTTTAACTCCATCTTTATCACTTTCTCCAGTATACCTTTGTCTAGAAGCTCCTGTACTTAAGTTTGCCAGCCTACACAATAAGGTGGTTAATTTAACAATGCTTTCCCATGTGCTATCGATCTGCAAGAAATTGTTTTTTGTTTCAAGGGACACTGCTGCTCACTTTCCTGGGGAAACAAATTTTAACCTAATCACTAAAATTTGCATGTAAAGTACATATTGCAATTAGAGTACTCAATATTGTTAAAGGGAAAAGACTTTTGAGTCTGGGATTTTGGGACACTTTGAAGAAGGCAGAAAGAAATGTCTTATTCCTGATTTCCTTGGGCCAAAGAGTGTTGAAAGAAGAAGAATGGAGGAAGGGATTCTCAAATAAAGTGTGAGGAGTAAGAAAAGGTGGCCATGGTCTGCCTTTGGTGAGGGGTGTTCCGTGAGGCAGATGCCATATGTGAATAAGTCTCTCATCATAACATGTTTTATATAGGAAAATCAAGCCAAAGAGAATTGCCTTACTTCAATCTCTTCACAGATAAAACAACAAAAAATTATCACACTGGTACCCAGGATATTTTTGGACTGGTCTTGCTGAGCATTAATATGTATCAGAAGCCAGGAAAGTAGTCAGATTTTCATTCTCCTGTTCCAAAGAGGTAGGAACATTGTAACAGAACTGAAACCAGGGAAAAAGGATAGGGTTTCTGATATATTTTTTTGACTTGACTTTAAAAGTAAAATTTGTGAAAAATGGAAACAATATTGTATTTCAACATATTTCTATACAATTTTATTTAGATAACACAGAAATTAATTCATTTTTAAGAGGTAAATTCTTGGGTTTGACTTCTCCCTTGCATTGTCTTTCACATGGCACACCCACTCACAGTCTGGCTGAGGCCCTGGATTTCAACCGCTCCTCATTTTCCAATGAAAAATAGTCCTACAGGAACATTTTGGACAACCCTTGCTAGACAGAAAAGGTATGCCTAAGTTTAAACTCATGATTGCATGAAGAAGAAAGAAATTATGTCTGCCAGTTTCTATCCATAGCAGGAAAGCCTCAGTTTGGTGAGTACTTTTAGCCTTTAACCTTGCCAGGAGACTGTTGGAGCAAAACAGATGGCACAAAAAGTGACAGAAAAGGTACTGTTGGTGTGTCTCCTACCCATAAAGCTAACAGTGGGGAAATTATTTTGGGGGAGGATATTCAATGCAGCTTGGAACTTGCCTCCTGACAAGCAGTGATCAGGTTAATAGCAAACTACAGAAGCTGTCACTTTTGGGGAGGAGTGGAAGAGTTGGCAGTAACTGGGCATGAAACTTTGAGAAAGAGGTAAAACACTACTGCTCTGCCTGAAAGCATTTCCAGGTGCTGGGAAGGGATCCTATGCATAGCAAGGTTCTCACTATGGCTGCGGCACAGAGCAGCTAATGTTCAAGTGCTGTTCAGGGACTATCCCCTGCAAGTAGTTTGCAGGCAGCCACTCACCCTTGATGGGCCAGAATGTTTGCTCAGGTAGATGTGGGCTGTTGTGAGGCTTTTGGCCTCCATGCCAGGTTTGTTCCCTGGCATGAGCCCTTTCAAGAGACTCACAGAAGCAGCAGAGCTGTGAACCCTTTCTGCAGTGATGGAGGGAGAAGTGTAATATCCTGAGGTCTGCCTTCTCACAACAGACAGATTTTCTGGACACACACTGTCTTACATCCTGCAGATTACTGAGTTACAATAATGTCCTGGAAATTAAAGTTAAAATACCCTAGAAAAGACAGACAAAAGAAAGATCGGTGATCGAAGAGTTCATCTTTGGAGACCAGGATGAGGCTCTTTGTCTGGAAGATCATCATCCTGGGAGCACCTTCATCAGAAATGAGTTTCATCTCAGAAGTTGTCAGTTCATCAACCACTCATCTACTTCAGATACAAGTGCTCCCATGTTGGCAGTCCAGATTTCTCTTCATTCTGTGCTAAAGGTCCTTAGGGTGGCTAACCACGTGCATGGAAATGTGTTTGCCAGATTAATATCATCCCACACCTCTGCTCCTAAAGAAACTACTGCAGTACATACTTCTAGAAATTTATAGAAAACAGTAATAAAAATTACTGCAAAATATTAATTTCTAATTACAGAAGAAAGTAGTCTGTGCAATGCTTGTTGCAGAGGACTTCTTAAAGTAGGGCAGCCCTCAGCAACCTAAGAATAGTTAACATAGAACTAATTCAAAGGCTGTTTAAGTTAGTGGGAGACTTTAATTTTGAAGAAGTTTGACTTGAAGTCACAGGTGAGAATGACTGAATAACTGGACCAGAAAGAAAGATTAGGACGGAAAAGGATATATTCCTGAAGAGAGAGATGCGTAGAAGTCTGCTCCAGAGGCCCAGAGCTATCAAGGCAGAATTCTTGTGTTGAAAGCGTAAGAAGCAAGAGGTCTCAGAGGGAGGGGAGTAGGGTAGCTGCAGGAGCAGAGCTTGGTCATGGTACTTCAGCAGAGACAGGCAAGTCTTACTGTGGCCAGCCTGGGTGCTAGTGGGATCATTCACCATCTCCTTTCCCTAAATGGGCCAAGAAGGACAGAAAAAGGCTGAGATTAGCAATCACTTCTCTCGTATTCCTCCAAATCCCCTCTAACCTCACTGAGTTGTGCAGGTGAGTTGGACCCAACGGAAGTGATGAAAACAGAACTCCTGGCTGCCCATTGTTCCTGAATCTGTGCTGAATTACATGTGATGAACTGGTATACTGTGCTCATACCTCCTACATGTGACACCTTCACCTGAACATCACTGCCCAACTGCAGATCTCATGGCTTACAGGATTTTAAGGGATTGGATTTGCTGCATGAAAATCAGAAGGGCATGACTTTCATGCCCTGATTAGCCAGATGAGGTGACTTGTCTGCAAATCATTCCTTCACATATGTCCACCTGCTTTTTTCATTTGCTTTTGTTGTGCCTTAACTAGAATGAAACAAACTTGGTCAGGAAATCTTACAGTTTGTGCCCTGTGCACTGACAGTACATGAAGTTTTTTTAATGGATTCAGCCTTCCTTCACTGCAGGGTTGATAGCAAAAGATTCCCCCATATGATGAATTATATATAATTCTTTGGCTTATACCAGTTTGTTTAGATCATGATATTGGATAAGAATCTCAAATTTTCCCAACCTGAGGAAGGTGGGTTAGCAACTAGTAGCACTGCTTTCCTTAGAGCCTGAGCACACATTCATGATGGGAAATGACTTTCTCATTTTAAGGAATAGGGCATGAGGAAGAAGAAGGATTGAATAGTTTTGTGCCAAATCATAAGGCAGGAGTGACACAACAAGAGTCTCATTGTGATGTTTTCATTGCACAGGGAGATTGAAGCTTCCTTGGTCACTTACCCCAAAATACTGAGGTTTAATTCAGGTGATATCTACCCCTTCAACAAGCCTGTGACTCAGAGAGCAGGTGACAGTGATGGCTGCTTCTTTCTGTGTATAGAATTACAATCCTTATCAAAGACATAAATTGCTATTGTTTTCTTACCAGATTGAACATCTTCTTTAAATACGTGAAAGAAAAATTGTAGGTTGTCTAGTGAAATTTCCTCTTGGAAAAACTGCCTATTCTTAATATACAAGTTCAAAGAAAGTTCAAAAGTTTATCAGTACAAAGACTCTTTTCTAATAATTTATCTGCTAGTTTCTCAGGTCATATTTTGATACTTTGAATTAAGAGATATTATTGGACTGCTTTCATTGTAAAAGTAATCAAACAGTATTTTTCACAGTCATATCACAGTATCTATTGATTGTAATCAAACTACAGATACTGTTAGTATTAGAGTATTGTCCTGTGTAGGACAATTTGTCAATTACCAAAGCAAACCAATGCTGACTGTCACAGGATATTATTTTCTTCGGCCATTATAACTCCAACAGGCTTCACCCTACCAAGAATTAACATAGATAATGATCAAGGAGCTTGAAGGTAAGTAAGATTTTCTTTTTCAGGTAAATCAGATGTTTTCACACTTCCTGAGGTGAGTGCCCCTCATTCACAGGGAAATAAAAGGGCTATAGGCTGTAGTCTCAGTGCTATTGGTAGTATCATTAAACAGTCTGCTCTGGAAAAGTGAAATATCAGAGAACAGGAAAGAACAAAGTGCCTATCTCTATGAAGTGGGATAAAATAAAGAGTTTATAATTATGTTGAAATAATAAACATAGGTTTTTAAACAGCTAAGCGAAAACAAGGTTAAGTATAAGCAATCACATATTTGCCAGGAGTAACCAGTATCCTTTAGTCTTAGACCACTTGATAAAGCATTTTCAGGCAGAGAAACAGGAATATTCCAATATTTTTATTTCACAGAGATTTTCATGCCAGTTCATGTGACTTTTTCCTAATGGGACTAAGAAAGAAGGACCAGGATGTGGCAGCCACTGAGATGGGGACAATATTGTTTGGGGGACAAGAAGCAGCCAGGAGGTACTACTAAAACAAACTGTAGGTGATGAGATTCTGCAGTATTTTGTCCAGTTCTCTGCAATAGTTTCAATGTCAAGATATATGAGAGGAAATAAAATATGCTTATTCAATTTTTTGAGGGCATCTCATTGGAACAGATAATTTGGAAGACAACGCTAAAATTAAAAGTTATCTTGACAGCTGGGTAAGATGACTGGGAAAAGTAGAGTGTCAATGTAGATTGCAAGGTACTGTTCTTTGGAAGGCTTCATCAAATAAAGACAGAGAGAGCTGGCAAAATACAGGTTCTTCATGAAATCATTGGCGGACCACTCTGAGTCATGAACTGAGGAACAGAAAATGCTTGCAAAAGCAGCAATATTTATACTAGTATAAGTGGAATCCTAAGATGTGTGATAAATCCTTCTACTCTGTTCAGCTCCAGTGAACCCAAACCATCTGCACATTAGCAGGTCTGAGTCCCATGTTGGGTAATGACTTTCAAAAAATGTGAAACAACAGTAGGAAATCCAGATGAGGCCAGTAAACTTACCAGGAGTCTGGAAAGGAAGCAACAAAGCCCTCTGGGATTATGCTAGCCTGTTTTGCAGAGGACTGAGAGAGGAATCAACCCTAACAAACACAGAAACACAAAATTGCAAAAAAGGGTGATTTGTTTTCCACATATGTGGTGACCAAGACAAGCATTAGACTTAAGTTGGAGCAATTTAAATTCAGGTGATACACTAGGAAAAGCCTGCTACTGGGAAAGATAATGAAGGGCTGGAACAGAAGACAGAGCTATAAGGAATGTCATCCAGAATGGGATGCAGGCCTGTGCATCCTTCACTCTCCCTATGGGCTGCTGGCTGGTGGAGCTTCATGTTTAGAAGGGAATAAGATGTCATATAGTGCCAGCAGACACTCCATAAAGAAGAAAAATGGCAGAATTTCCATTTTACACCTAATTATATTCCTTCTTACCCTGTCCTTACTGATCTCAATATGATATGTTTTCCTAAAGCCAGGTCTAGCCTATCTACATAATCTGTGAAAAATTACAAACAAGATCCTGAAATCAGTTTTTTAAAAAATGGATTTGATTGAAAGCCATAGCTAGAGAAGCCACAAAAATTTTATTGCATGAAACATTCACCAAGTTTCTTGAGCTGTGGCTTAATATCTGCAAGCAAAATAAATTTAATTTGCTCATATAAGTTGTTTTGTTTGAGGGGTTTTTTCTAAGAAAGATATTGATATGAGGATGACAGTTACTGTATGATGAATGGCTGAAGGAAACCTAAATTTTGAGATATTGTTTGGGAGGGATTGGTCATTCAAAAACAAATTTCAGAGTATGAGTTGTTCAGTCTGGAGAGCCATCTAGGAGATGTCTTTCTAAACTCTCTCAAGATACTCTTTCACAACTCCTCTGTAACAAATACCTTTTCTCAGGACTAACATTCTGGAGTGAACTCAGGAGAATCAGGCTGCTGCAGACTGTGGTAAGTGAGGAGTGTGTGACTTGCATTTGTATCTCTGACTTATGTCAACAGAAAAGCCTTTAATGTGCTGGTCATATATTGCTCCCCCAAACAAGATGTGAATTATGTTACTCTTCATATGGCCACCCATGTAGAATGCTCTTTAAAGCAACAATTACAAATTAAAAAGAAATGCATTTTAAAATAGGGTTTTTGTTTTAAGCAAGGCAAGTTGTCTGAACTTCTTGACTAATACTAGAAATGCAAACAAAGTCGGCATCATTCCCCGGTTCAGCACTGGTGTATGGTGTATAATACTGTCATTTACCACTTAGTGTGGAAAAAAATCAGTTCTCTTTTGCATAGACAACAACATGAAACAACATCATGTAGCAAGCTCATTGCCTCTGATCTCATGCCTACTAAATGGCATCCACAAATACTGAGGATGCCTGTGAAAGATTTTTGGTATCTCTAATTACACATTTCTAGAATTTAGGGGATGCTTGATCAGGACTGAACTTCTCTGAAGAATCATCTTTTTTTCCCGGAACATGTTCTGAGATCTAGCACAAAACACGCAGAGGGATTGTACAATGTTTCTGTTGACAGTCTTTTTCTTTTCCTTGAGCAACTCAACCTTTGTTTTGAATGTGAACTAATCCTTAACGATACCATTATCATCTCAACCTGTTTATTGTTTAGTGTTCATCCGTCAAGAAAAAATAAATAATATTCTATAAAATTTTGATCAATTCTAGTAGAACCAGCCAATGCTAAACCAATCTGTTTTAGATACTTCTTTACTCAGATTTTTTCATAAAATGCTAAAACAGGTTAAGAACACTCCTTTTCTCTGTCCCTTACCAATTTGTTATCATTTCTTGAATGTGCTGTCCTGTTATCCTTGAAGATAATGAAAAACTCACTTTGACTAGAATTTCAACAGAAAATTACCCTAAGTAATTGTCAGTGGGAAATCATTTGTTGCTTAGAGGGCTTAGTCCTGTGAGTTACTGATGGTTGGAAAGCAAGGTCTGATGACATTCAACTTCCACTAATGTCCAGACAGGCTGAGACCACATAGTACCCTGCAGTACTCCATCAAAATTAGCAGAGAAGTAATTTCAAGCAAAGTGTAAGATACACTTTACAGAAAAGTAACAACTTCCCTGGCATCTCTGCTTTTTTTTTTTATCACAGTATTAAACCTGAATGCTGTGTGGAAATTATACCTTTTCAGTTATAACAACTTTTTCCAAAGTTTAGACACATTCTTACACTGTGAAATGTTTGCCACATTCTGTTCATGCATGTAAGGTCGTGACTAAGATAAATAGATTTTAGAGAAACATTAGAGTGGGAGTATGTGGGAGGAATTTCATTCATATTTTTAGCAGAAAGAATTTTTAAATACTTCTGAATTTTGTGCTTGATTCCATTAGAAGGGGATAAGACAATTGCTCCTGTAGAACATCCGTCCTTACAGAACAGCACCATTTGAGTTGGTATGAAATGGAATCTGTCATGGAAATATACTGAATAACATCTGTGAAAGCAACATGAAATCCTGACATTTAGAAGCATGGCAAATGGACGTTGATGGCGACAAGATTTTACATAACTTTAGAAGGGTGTAAGACTTGGCACAGTTTCTCTTTGAGCTAGTGACAGGACTCCCAGTGCATGTTAATGAGAGCTGGGTAAGACACCAAATCCTGAAGATTTTATTAGGAACACCATGAATCCCCACTTTGGTACAACTCTGCTAGAACTGTGTCCTGTGATGTTTGTGCCTTTGTCAAGACTCTGACACTTCCACTGACCTCTGCCAGGTTGCTTCAGAGACCTGTGGCTTAGCAAAAGCAAGACTATTTTATCTGTATTTCAGCTGCAATGATAGATTTATTTTGAGGAACATGAAGATCATTTTTAGATGGCATGAGTGAGATTTCCATAGGATGGAGGATGGAAGTCACTGTAAGTGAGACTGGACCAGGAAGAAACTGGGCATCCAGCTGATGCATTTAGGCTTTTCAGATTTTCTCAGTAATATAGGTATAATCTGACACAAAGACAAGAATATCTCCTGGTAACAAAGGAATGACTGCAAGCATAGGAACAAATTATCTGAAGGATGGGGTCTTGAGGGACAGCAAGAGATGAATAAAGAAAGAAAAGTGACAGCCTTTTGCAAGAGTCAAGGAGAAATCCCAGGCTGGGGAGGGCTGGAGATGTGTCCTAGGTCAGCATGTGGGACCAGTTTATCACTGTGTGGGGGTGACCAAAGATATGTATTCTACACCATCTATTCATTTCCCAAGAACTGTTAACAATGGACCATTTGCAGCAGCTGCCCAGGGCACACCCAACCCCTCAGGGTGTGAGCAAGGTGTGAAAGACACCTGTGAGATAAGAGCTGTGATAACTCCCTTCCAAGAAGTCGTTAGCACCTCCACACCCAGCCTGAGGGGGGCATGTCTGCTAATGGGCCATCAATGATTCCAAAATAGCCCATGACGCACAGAGTGAAATCACCCATTGTGTAACTCCCCGCCCTGGGGGAGGTACTGGGCGGTCCCACCTGGAACTGAGGGGATATAATCTTGGGGTTTTGGGGGACTTGGGGAACCACTCATTGGGTCCAGAGGAGGACCAGAACCTTGACAGGAGGAGACCACCACTCTCAATCAGACTGTGACCGTCATCTGCACCAACAGGTTTCTCACTTCCTTTTACTTTGGACTTGGGGGGACCACATGGGGTTCAGCACAGGGGCTATAACCCCTTTTGTGTTTGTGCCCCAGGGTGCTGGGTTACACATCTGCGTTTTGTGAGTTAAAACCAATTTCTCTTTGGGCCATTGCATTTATTGTAATGTTGTTTTTAAATTGTAACTCTGACTTATCATCTCTTTTGTGTTGGGTTTGTTCTCCTGCCTGTTTACCTTTAAACTAGCACAAGGTGTTATCAACAGCCATGGAAATCAAAAGGTATGAAAGCACTTGGCAGAAAAGGTTAGAAGTTTTATGTGACCCCCCCCTCTTCTGTTGGTTTCATCTCAACTTCCTGTCTCACTGCATCCTGTTGTGAAAGAGTAAAGCTAAATTTGTGGCATGGCTGTAATGTTCAGCAGACTGAATATTACAGCCACAAGACAGTGACTTTACTGGGGATTGAACAGAGGAAGAAAGTTGTTATTCTAGACTAAATAACTGTCTATATCACTAAAACAATAGAAAGAGATGTATAAATAAAACATACTTTTTAAACATGTGATCAGTTTTGCCAGGACAAAATATTCTTTTAGTTGCATTAGTTGGGTGCCTTAGGAACCCTTGATACAAAGACCTCGATGCTAGGCACAGATTCAAAATTTGTACCTCTTCACAGCTGCTGATAGGGTCCTCTACAAACCAACCCCCATATGCAATGTATTGCACATTCATTTTGATTTCTCTGTTGGGCTGTCTCATTAACCTTTCTCTTCCCTTCTGTGTGTCAATAACACTTGCAGCCTTTCTCAGCCCAGGGCTTTTTGTCAGCAGCTGTTGCAAATGGGACACTTGAGGTGATCCTTTGCAGCCATCTTGAGAGGCTGAGAGCATTCTTGAATGAAGGCCCACTGCACCATGCCCAGGGACTAGTTGTCCCATTAGCTACCGGTGTACCCATGCACTGAGGCCTCAAGATGGGTAACGTGACTTGGACACTGCAGTTTGCACCGGCAAGCTGAAAAGAGGAAGAGTTTCCTGTGGTACCTTGATGCTGAGGTGACTATTGCAAGCATGGTGCCTTAGTCCCTTTCTTCCCCTGGGCATGAGCAGGGCAAGCAGGGTTGTAATGTTGGTTTATAGACACAATGAATCAATTTGACAAGAAAAAAAATGGTTTGCTGTCTAGTGCTAGTTATGTGTCACTGCCAAGTCCTGCTCAAAACCTGTCATTGAAGGTTTGCCCATGCAATCTGGAGCTGGAGCCATGCTGCATTTACTGCAATGTTCTAGGGTGTTCAACCCACACATGCTGTTTCTGTTTTTAACCTCTTGTGCCTTTAACTGGGATGCTTGCATTCCCTCTAAGAATACCTGTCCAGAACTAATGAATATTGGCCCAGCAACCATGTTAATCACCTCATTTCAGTCTGTTTGCATATTTACAGCAACTAGGTTGCACAAAGTGCCTCGGTTGGCATTCATGCAAAAAATCAAAGGAGTCACAAGGAGAATAGAAAAGCTCTTAGGAATACCTGTGAAAAGCTGCAGCTTAGGGAAAACAGAGTGCCATGATGCAGACAGCAGGGGCTTCCAGAAAGTAACTTTTGTCTCTGGAGGAGTTATGTTGGTGTTTGTTGACTTTGTTAGGTTAATTAGGCAGCTATTGCATCTTCATGCTTATAGGCAGTGGTGACTCACTAGAAAAGAGAGGCTGAGAAGTAAGAAAATTGACAGAATAAAGAAGATCCACAGTAAGATGTCTGCAATGCTTTGGCTCCTCTGCACTTAACCTAAGTTTTTTAATCCTCATGATGAGCTTTTCCAGTGCATGTTCATTTCAAATGCAGGCTTCGTGTTTTGAAGGGCATTTTGTAATGGTGTTATCCAGATTCAGATTATTCGCAACCCAGAGGGAAAGCAAGTATTCTTTGACAGGCAAATAGAAAACATATATGAGCAAAAATCAAAAGCATGATTACAGCCTGCATGCTCTGTACCCATCACAGAATCCACAAAGCTCTTTTTGTTTGTTTAGGTGCTTTTCCTTCTGCTGCCTCTGGTTGGACTGGGTCTAAACTCAGCAATAAATAAGAATGGTTAAAATGGATAACACAAAAAGATGTGACATTCTTGAAAGAGTCCATATTTCAAATTTAGATTCAAGTGAAAGCTACTAAAAGAACACCTCCTGGTTGTCTCAAGTAGGTTTTTCTTCAGCACATTAGAGGTTTGCATATCAGTCTGTCATAGGGTGTTCTTCTGATCTTATTTCAATCCCAGGCAAGCTCAAATTCACTGTGTAGTGAAAACAATGGCATTTGCACAATGTGGAGAGAAAAAGCATTGTTCCTACAGCACATTGTTTTACACTGTTCATGAGACAGCATTTCATATGCCATTAAAAAACATTATCTGTAACTTACTGTACATGTTAGAAAAAGCAACACTGTGCCTTTAAAAGACTCTTGTTTCTGAAAACAGTTTATCTCTCACATTTCCCTACCCACAAAGTGTGCTGGTTTAGAGGCAAACCGGCAGGAGAAAGGAACTCTACACAAAAGAGATTATAAGTCAGAGTTACAATTTTAATAACAATATTACAATAAATACA
>JAOXXN010000364.1:48985374-49002650 GCA_026770055.1 Myrmophylax atrothorax
TTCATCATCTGCCCATTAGCATTTTATCCATCCCATGGTTTGACTGACTTCTATGCACCTTGTTACACATGAAACTGTATAATTTTTGAGTTTTAATCCCTTAGACTGGAAGTTCCAAACAGGGAATTTCCAAGCAGGCAGGTGGTTATTAATAATAAATAAAAACAACCTCTTACATTGATGGAGCACCTCTCATAGAAAGAAATAGATCCCAAGGTGTTATACAGACATGTTTCTGCTTTTAGGAATCAGCCATTTCCTCTTTTCCAAAAGCACATGCCAGCACAGTCAGTATCTGGAAACCTGCTGCTTCACAGTAGGTCTGGAGTCTAAACTGGTACTTTACTAGAAAATGGTAATAAAGCAGTTTGAATTGCTTTTCATCCTACATACTCTTAATGGCTTTCAGGTTCATATGAGACCAATCAATTAATCCTGGTTCAGACCTAGAGGAATGGGATGTTTCTTACCCTCTGAACAGGAAAGAAACCCATAACAAAGATTACCAATCCAGTTATTAAGACTTATGTCAGCAGTATAGTCTAACAGAGCCTCCAGCTGGGGTTGGGACTACAGATTTGCAATCTTGTACAAGCCTAATGTTCACTAGTCATATGCTAATTAATTGCTAAATCACAAAAGGCAAATCATAATTATTGTTTCAGGTTAGCAATTTTCCGTGACCTGATTGCGTGCTTGCTGTTTGGAAGAATTAAAGAATGAGGCTCATTTAGGAACATTTACCTGTCTAACCTGTGTTTCTCTTTCCGCTTACTTTTGTTTTCAGGTGATGAAAAACTCTCCTTCATTTGAACAACTCCCAGATAGGTTCTGCTAGCCTTCATCCTTCTGTGAGGTCAATCAGGAAGTAGGATAGTAAGAATAAGAGCACATAGAGGTGAGGTGATTATGGATCTGGTCCTGCAAAAATTTTCAGTGGACTGAATGTATCACACTTTGGCCAGCCACACTTGGCTAAGTTTGTGCAGACTGGGGTACTTAAATGGTTTCCCACTTCAGGACTTTGTTGTGAATGCAGCCTGGCCAGTTGTTTAGTCAGCCCATATTTTTGTAGCTTCTTTCCTTATTTGCCCCATGTATTGCTAACACTTGGTAAAAAACGTTTCTGCTGTAGTTTTTGCTGATAAACAGAAGCACAGAAATTATTAAATGCTCTTCCAAAAAACCCATTAAGATCAGAAGCAAAGCTCCTACTGGTCTCAGGCTAAGAGAGTCAAATTTTTATTAAAAATAAAAAATATTAACAGCATATTTTGAAAACTCCAGATCAAAGAAAGCTTCCCAGTTCTTTTGTCACCTGGCCCTGCACACTCAAAACTCCCAGTGAAGAGAGTCAGGGGAACATCAGGAAGCTTTCTGGCTCACAGTCAGACATATTCACACATAAGGGCTGGCTGACATGTGGCTGAAGTCATGAGGATGCAGAGGATACTGCTCTGGCTCGCAAAGCTCTTACTCAGCTTGCTATCTAAAACTGTCCCAACCCATCAAGCCTAATGTGTTTAGATCTCTTCCAATCGTTATCTGTTAGTTGTGTGGTGAGAAGGTTGACTTGGCAGCTTTGAAATGACAGTCTAGAAATTGGAGTAATTTCCTTGCTAGGATTAAGGAAGTTCTGGCAATCCTAAGAGTAACTGCACAAGAGAGATGAGCCTGCTGCATAAATCCCCAGTCTGAGGTTATCTCACCAAGAAACAGACACTGATCCACCCACTGTTACTAGGCAAAGTCGTATCTGAAAGATTCTGATGGCTGTCCTGAGCTAGCCAAATCTCAGGACTTTGGCTCCCTGCTTCCCTGTGTTTTCAGATGTCAACTGGGACTGCAGAGGAACAAGCCATGGCAAAGGACAGCTGCATGTGTTCTTGGTGGAGGAAACAAAACCAAGAGGAAGAGAAGACTGTGGCTCCTGGGCAGTAGATGACTCCAGAACGCTGAGGAAATTTTCTAGCAAGCAAGGAGCTGTTGCAGATGAAGAGGCATTCGCATTCAGTTCCCTCTAACCTGCTGTAACTCTAGACAGCCAGCGAAGCAACACAGCAGACATTCAGTGGTACTGGCCCCATCCCAAGTCTGTGTGCCAGGCTCCTAGCACACCTGTTAAAGAGATTCCTTTCACCCAGCCTTCAGCTGACATTTCAGCTGTAGCTAGTGACATGCCTGGCCTGCTGCAGGGTTACCATCATCACTCATTGCACCTCAGTGCCCACCGTGGCACTGGGGTGTCACAACCAGGCGAGGGGCACTGTCACTCTGAAACCTGTGGGACAGTCCAACTGCCTGGTGCAATATGAAGTGCAGAGGGGATCTGTGGTTGTGTTGGTTTTGGCCAGCACTAAGGAAGGGTGATGGTTTGACCCCCAGTGTGCTGAACAGTAAACCCTTTACAGGCCCTGCCTCCTGTCTTTGGTTCTCCATCCACCCATCCACCCACCCATCCATCCATCCATCCATCCATCCATCCATCCATCCATCCATCCATCCATCCAGGGTCATGGACTGACAGCTCTCTGCCCAGGCACAATATCATGCTGTGCTTTCCCGCCTGACGATGGTGGGAGCTTCATATCTTGGGTGAGAGCAGTGGACTAGGATGCTTCCCTTCAGGATGTTCAACAGGGGCTCTGTGAAGTCTGGTCTCCTAAAGGATTAGCAGTAGCATTTAGAGGTGCACCTCCCCAGCAGCTTCTGAGATGTGAGAATGGGAAAGGAGACTATGAGGGGCAAGGCTTCTATATGAGAGTGCAGTTTACTTGCTCTGCATTGCTGCTACTCCCTTGAAGTTAAAGTTTAGAGTATGGAAATGGGAGTTGGGTTATGCTTATGATGAATTTCTTCAGAAAGGAGAGACAAGGGAGAATAGAAGCAGCAAATGCTTGAAACGACAACATGGATTTTGGATGCCTTTTTAGCAGGCTGTAACATCTTTGTAGACATGTCTTCTGCCACCTAATGCACATATGGATTAAGAGGAGTAGACAATGATATGGTACTCCTCTTCCCCTCTTTTGACTCTTCTCTATGTTTAAAAACAAGTATGGAGGGTTTGTGCCTTAGTTTGTTATGAGGAATTTTGAGGTTTGCTCTAATTAGCTTTGGTCCAACATTGAGATATGAAGAGGATTAAACTGGCTTCTCAAATAGTCTCTGAATTGGCTGCCACAACTGGAAAGTCCATTGGGCAGTTTTAGTAGAAAGTCCCCATAGATACAGGAATGAACATTTTCATATGGAATTCTGGTTCAGAAGCAGGGCTTTTGAAAACTTTAGGAGAAAGAAAAGGTGCAGACAGGGGGACTCCACATACAAAGGTAGGGTGGTTTATTGCATCTAAATGCGCAGATACACAAGCCAGTGTTCGTAATAATTTTTTTCCCAAGTACTGTTCCTGAAGCCAAACTCCTATTTGTTTTTTTTACAAACCTAAAGTCATAATACTTGCAATATAAGACCCCCATATGTAGTGATAGGCAAAGTTCAGAGCTGCTTCATTTCAGGCATCTCCATCTGACAACACACTGGGGGCAGGGGGGGGATTGGAGGTTCCGTCTCTCCCAAAGAAGCTACAAGAGAAGGTATTAACCAAAGTAGTTATAAAGGAGTCTTGGACTTCTCTCCCAGTCATAATTCAGCTGAGTTCTTGATCCTGATCCAGGTTAACAGGGCTGGAAATGGCTCTAAAATGTTTGGTTTGAATGCTACTTTATTGCATTAGGACCCTTTTTCTAGCTGTGGTTGTTAGTCACAGTGACTGGTCTTTCAGGTGGAGGATCCATTGTTTCTGCAGGGCTTCACTGTCCTTAAGTGGAGGAGGTCTTACTCTTTCAGTTAACAAAGTCATGTGCGAGATGTTTACTCTTATCAGTGCTCAAGGGCAGTGCTAATTTATTTTTGTAACAGTCCTTTTTAGGCAGAGAAGTTGGTGACAGCCATAATTTATTCATGGTGCTTTGCAGCTTTGCATAGCATGTCACACAGGCCTGCAGCAACTGGAAGTAGTTATTTTCTTAGGAAAGTGTAGAGACCAAAACTGATAACACACAGTGACATACAGGAATCTGCTTATGTTTAAGGAAATAATGCACATCAGCAAAGGGGGCTGCAGATGGCTCAGACTTCTTGTTTTTCTCATGGCTTGTTCTCTTTCCCAGCTCTCCTGGTGTGGGTGTGTTCATCATCATGAGATGATGTTTACAGCAAGCAGAAATGATTTTCATCCACTCATATTGGTGTTCACAGCTAATACAAACCCAGAAAGATGTATTTAAGAGCTTTCTCCATGATTCCCAAGAAAAGACACAACGGTATAACCAGGTCTGCTCTTTGAGGATGAAAACTCCAAGTCACATCTGCTCTCATTAGGTTCAAATTTGGCTATGCTGAACACATGCCATCATCACTGTCATTGCCATGGTAACACATCTCAACGTTATACTATTCCAGTCATGTGACAGGAGGTCAGGCTGAAAGGAAACCTGGACTGGGAGAAACGCGGCACTTGCGTCTTTGGTGGTGTTAATAAACAAAACAGCTACCAGCAAAGTAAATTTGCTTTTGTATAAATATTCCCTTCCTCAGGCTTGCCTGAATGAAAAGCTTGTCCCCCAGGGATTTGTCTGTTGGTTTGGTCTGAGTAGGGCTTTAGGCTGCTCATTCTCCTCCTGCAATCTATCCATGGCTGGAGTGCTGGTTCCCACAGAATTACTGGGGGGATCTGGTGCTGTTTTACACAGCTTCCACTAAGTTTAAAAAAAAAAAAAAAGGTATCTTTTGGGAACCAGGCAGCCAGCCTAATGCAATTTAGGAGAGTTAACCTCACTGTTCAGGTGATGGAAAGCCATAAATTACGTGATTTATTTTCTATCTGTTCTTCTAGTCGAAGAGAGGAGAAAAAACAAAGCTTTAAGATTGAAGTGACTTATGACTAGTTTGAGGCTGTACTAACTTTTAAGAACATCTGGATAAAACAAGAATCGAACAGAAGGATAAGAAATTCAAAATCAGGGATTTTGTTCCTGCTCATGCAGTCCTGAGGACAATAAATGTGTTTCCCATGATTTCAATGAGCTTTATCAAGACCTCCAACAACCGCAACGTCCTGAATCTTCCCCACTAGAGATAAGAAAAGCAACATGAGTATCACCATTTGTTACATCCAAATTTCCCAGCCTGGGCAAGCTGGGGGTTTATTATACCACAATTTACAAGTAGTTTTGTGAAACTTACCTAGCAAAGTTGTATTAGTTTCACCACAAAGTCTAAAAACATAATTTAGTGTTTTGTCATTGTAAATATAGGGAGAATCACTTTCAAAGGAAATGCTGGGCTAGTTTCTATTTAAAGAATTAAAGAGATGTTAATTAATTAGCATATTTCATATCTTTGAAGTACAGGTTATTCTCAAATTCACCAGAGAGAGAAAAATCTGCAATGAAAGAATGGGAAAGTTAAGACAGCAAATGCATGTTTGGGGTCTTTAAAATCCTGTCCCTCCCTGTCATTTCTAGAGCAATCTTCCACTTCTGCTACCATCTCCCACTGAAAGAAGAGTGCATGGAAAACTATGGAAAAGACAGTAATTTACGATGACCATCTCCACTCTGTATGCATTTTAAAAAAGCTAAGCAGAGAACCTCAAAATGCCCAACAGCCACTGAGAAACAACATCCAACATGATTTGATTTGCAAATCACAGATGCCAAGAAAATGGTCTCACTTTGGTTTTAATGATTGGACTGGTTTCATAGTGCCCCATTATGAAATGTGATGCCAGTCAAGATAAAAAGAGTTAATGCTGCTGCATTTGTAATTGGAGAAAAAATGAAACTGCAGAAGATCTTTCTGAAGCTTGCTGGTAGAAAATCCACACTTAGTCTTTATCAGCCTGCATTTTTTATAAAATGGAATTAGTGCTTTTTTAGCCTTAGATAAAACTTCATTAATGCCAAGATAGGAGAAAAGCCTGTTTATTTATTCATTTGTGCAGTCTGTTGTCAAATTTTTAATATAATTTTGTTCTTTAGAACCCTAGTAGCCTAAATACATAAGATAATAAGTAGATATAGATTGATAGAATAATTGGGATTGGAAGAGACCTCTGGAGGTTGTCTAATGGTTCAACATTCTACTGAGACCATGGTCAATTGGTCAATTTTCACCAAGTCTTGAGTAGCTGAATTTTTAACATCAAGGGTTGAGGTCTCATAGAGATGTCATAACAACACCAAGCCTCTGTTACAGTGTGGGACTACCCACACTGATATTTTTTTTCCTGTCAATAAGTCAATAGTCAGAGCTCAGCTTGTTGCAGTTTGCACAGATTGCTTTTCAACCCCCTTTTCGTTGTGCAGCCTCAAGATAAAGCTGGCTCTATCCTATCCATGCTTCCTCAAGGGCTGAAAACTGCAATAAGGTCCCTCCTTAGAGTATTAAGACCAGGGTAAGACTGAGCAAAGTACCTCACTGGAGCATTCTGGCATGAAAAGTTGATGCAAAAGATACTTGATAGGACATCTGCTCAGCATTATTTACATGGGAGAAGGTCCTAGAAACACCAGTTAGGAACAGAGCATCTCTGTGCTGGGCACCAAGGAGGAACTACAGCTGTCTGCACATAAATGTTTTGCAGCAATGGATAGACAATAAACAGACCAAAGGGAAAATGAGGTGCAGGGGAATAAAGCTGTGACCCCAATAACCCATGGAGGAGAAAGATGATGGCAGATGATCTTACATGTCATTTGCATTTTCTTCCTGAACTTGAATCAGGTCACTCACCAGGGTTATAATTACTTTATCCAAGGAAAAAAATAGAAGGGACCTATACACATACAGGTATCAGCTGATCCACACCTCATATTTCTGTGCCAAAGGTATTACTCATAATATGCATTACCATTATATCTTAGCCTGAATGTGACTGAACATCCCTGGACAACTCTCTGCTCTCAAAGTACTTCTAAGCACATCTGGTAGCCTCATACTGGAATTAGCTGTGCACAGTAAGGAGTCATGGAATAAACTGTCAGTATCACTGGAATTATTAAATTCTTCACTTGGGTGTGGTGGGGTTTTTTTGTTTGGTTTTGGTTTTTTGGGGAGGGGGGGGGGAGTTTGGTGTTGGTTTGGTTTTTTTTTTTGGTCCTCTCACATTAGGAGGAAGCAAAGAGAAGTAGTGTCTTGTATCCACAACCAGACACATCAGACAATTAAACCTACATGGGAGATGGAGTAAAGTGCCTTGAAGTGAGACCGTGAGGGGAGAGCCTGTATCAGACCTTGGGTCTTACTTGCTTCAGCAGTCTTTGCCATAATATGAGAAACATCTCCAGCCTGCAACAGACAGGAGGAGAGCTGCTATCAGAGTAACCTGAAGTATCATACATCCAGTAGGTATGTTCCTCACTGTTGGCTGCAGAGAGAAATTAGTTTGTTAGTGCCAAATCAAAGATCTCTGCCTGAATATTGCAGTTTGTCCCCGTGTGCTTTTTTTTTTTTTTTGAAGCCAAGTCCAAATAGGAGAGGCAAATATATGCATCTGAGTCTAACAAACAAAATCCTGTTAGCTGAAGGGCAGCCAGTAGGTGAGAAGAAGTTCTGTTTCCTCTGGATGTGTTTGCACATCTTTTTGCAGCATTAAATACTAAGAGAAGTCCTGAGCCTAAATTCTAAAAATCTCTTGCAGGAGGTGTTTTAGTTATTGTATTTATCATCTTCATGGAATTGAGGAATGGAGAAATATAATATTAGACCTTGTTCTCCTGCCTTCCTTCACCTCCACCTAAAACCTTTTTCTTTTCAGCTCACCTTTTTCTGTAGAACCTAAATGCAATTTATACTTCCCTCCACTTTTTTTTTTTTTTTGTTAGAACTCATTTGGTGGAATTTCTCTGTTCATTGAGCTTGCTTCTGGCCACCGCAAAGAGGAGTATCTTTCACATATACTGAAAGTAGATTGTTTCCCCCTTTGGTGCTGTTTTCAAACACTACTGGTACAAGAAAACCAGTATGCTGGTAGGACCACAATGCACTGAGGTAAGGGACTTCAGAAACTGGGTCAATAACTTCTGAATAAAATGGATGAAGGAACAAATAATGGAAGGTGCTGCAGGAGGTTCATCTCATTTTGATGCTAATCACAAATGATACAGAGAAAGTATTTAGTTGAATAGATGCAGGAGAGTTTGTTTCATTATTAAAGATTAAGTTCGCTTTCTGGTTATTGAACACTGATCAGTGAAGCCCAGTTGGAGTTTCCAGGTCTGGATAGTTTATTAAGCTTCTTGCCTAGGACTTGCAGAAGTGGTGGAGTTTTGCTGTCATAAAATTCCAATGGTCTAAGTTACAACATCCTCCTTTAGCTCTTTTGCTTGACACAGTGCTGCAGATCTCCATAAAAATGGGAGATTTGACCCAGCCAGCACAGAGCCCTGGAGCAATGCTTTCCATCCTGACTTCCCAGCATGAGGCATTGTTTAGAACCGAAGATAACTGAGTGCAGTGAGGTACACCTCCTTTCTGGGAGTTATGTGCCACCCTTCCAGCACTTTATCTCATAGAAGGAAAACACAGCTCTAGCCCAAATCAAACACTGTTGTTTCTGCCTGGTTGCCTCACCCTTCTTGTTCCTTTTCGGCCTGAGGCATCCACAAAGGAGTTCAGGATGTTCCTGTTTCCACAAAAGTCCTCCTCTGAATTTTGCAGCAGCTTCTCTGCAGCTCAGCCAGTTTCCTTCTACCTTGACTGATCCTCCAAGTAAACAAAAGCCACCTGCCAAGTAAGCACATCCTGCTCAGGGGTCCTCCTCATCTTGGAGCTTTGTCTCCTGCATCTTATCCCTTATGTTTCTTTACATGACTGCATTGATACCTGGCTCCTTTGTTCTGACTCCGGGAAAATTTCACCGCCTGGAGCCTGCCCTCAGCATGGACTCCTGGCCTCAGCCTTCCCGTCGCATTACCGATGGTTTCACATAAATGGAAGATGTTTAAGTTAATGATCTCCTATTGTTAACCATGTGTCACCCCCCTGTGTAATCTCAGTTTAAAACCGTGGCAAAAACATGGCCAAGAGGGATAATTGCCTACTTTCAAAGCTGGGCTTCCAGTCTGTGAAAGGAAGTCCTGCATTATCAAGCAGAATTATTAAGAAGTTCAAGCTACTTCCAAATATGCAGCTATGCCAGTAGACTCTGCTTTATTTTGATTCCAGAGGTTTTCTGAATTGACTAAAGGCCACACAATTACATTAATAGCTAATAATCCATATATGTAGTTTAAAAGACCTTTTAAACAAATACCTAGATGAAGCTGATAAAGCATCTTCAAGAAAGTTAATTAGGACTCTGTCTTCAAAGATAATTTTTTAGTATATTGGTGTATCATAGGTAGAAAGTGTGTTGGAAACCTCTTCATATCATCCATAGTTAAATAAATATTAGGGCTTTCAAAGGTGTTTGAGACCAAGATAACCAAGCTGAATTTGAAGAGTACCTTGGAATTTTCTTTTTCAATATCATCAAGTTGCCTTCTCTCCTCTGTCCTCAGTTCCTCCCTTTGTGTCTTTTAAATGTCTTTTTGGTTTTTTCCCCTAAATTTGGACAAACTTCTGGGTCTCTCTACACCAATATAAGAGCAAATGATTCAAAATCCCCACCACGAGTTTTTCAAAATTGCATTGCATGGGCCAAAATGATGCTCTCATCGAAGTAAGCAGCAAAACGGTCAAATAGCTTCAAAAGAAGCCAGCACAGAGTCCTCACGAAAATGCCACCTTTATTACTTTAGAAAGGAAGGGAAGTTTGAAAGGACTAGCTAAGGAAATTCAATGCCCAAATCCCATTGTAATACAATAGGAATGGGGCGCCAAATTCCCTTAGGCTATTTTGCAAATTCTCTCTCACACTGGATGCCAATCTGACTCCCATTATGAGCCAGTCATTTTGTAATGTCAGAGGGTCAAGGTGATTGCTGTGTGGTGTTACCTGGCCACAGCTGAAATAATGCTGTGTAACTGCTGTGTTTTTATCACTGTGGTCTTTGAAACAAAGTCATCTGGATGAGGTCAGACCCAGCTGCAGGCAGGACATGAATGGGGCTGGTTGTTGAGTTTAAGAGGGACATTAAGTATCTCCAGGATGCTTCACCTCCGCATCTAGGACCCTCTGAGCCCCAGAGACAGAAATCAGACAAAAAACCTTACAGGCAAGATCACAAAGACTTGAAACACTTGATTAAGAAATCACCCAAAAAGTCAAGTGCTGTTTCTTAGGGTTGTCTCTGCAGATCAAGTGCAAAACTGCTTCTCATTCCTCCGTTATCCATCCCTCGATAAACAGGCCAAGAGATGTCAAATCTTCCCCTCCACCTGCCACAGGCTCCGAAAGCGTTTCTGCTGCAGCAGAGATTTGGAAAGCAACATCCAGGAATAGCAGAGCCTCCACCCCATGCTGAGACCTTCCACACCACCAACAGCCCTGCTTGTGGTCCTGCTGTATCTGCAGTGATGCTTGTCATTCACAGTCTGGTGTGCCAGCTCCCTCTAATGCTCTGTCTGTATGTAAATATTCACCTAGAATAGCAGAGGTGTGTAAACAAGTTCTTTGGGTGTAAACAAGTTCACTTGACTTCATATGCAAAGTTTTAATTTTTCCAAAGAAAAAGGCCCACAATTGTTCCCACACTGGCATGACTCACGATTTCTCTTTTTACTGAGGCTTATTTCTTTTCAAAAGAAAAATCCTGTCTCAAAAATTGAAATAAAACCATCCCCTGCCCTTTCACTCATTGTTAATATTGGTCAGCTTCGTGGTCTGAACCAAGCAGTTTATATAGTTTCTTTCATTGGTTAGATTAACTTCACGTAGATTTTCAGAGGGTTTTTTTAATATACAAGACTGAAGGAGCATTTTGCTTTGATAACTCAACTTTTTAAACATTTACATCAATTTTTACATTGGATGAACTCCTTTCTTTTCAGCTCAGACCTACCTACCAGAGACCAGGGGTAACAACACAACAGTGCTTTGAAAGATCATTTGTTTTGACTGGACTCATTGGTGTCCCTTCAGAGCTGTGTTTCTCATGCCCAAATTATATTTTGTGGTACTGTTTTTAGGAGGCAGGTTCTTAGATTATGCATGATTTCGTTTTGCTCATGGAGTTAATCAGTCTGCAGGCACTCTTTCATTAAAAATTTTCATCAAAAGAGATTTCCAGTTTCTTGGTATTATTTACAACTGAGCAGGTTGCTATCACGTGTTAGGAGGACAGAATTGTATATCACACAGGGGTATGGTTTCCCTGGCAATGAGGCATTGTTCAGAGGGGGTCCAGAGCAAAGCCTGTGAAAGTCTACACAAACACACCACTTCTCATCAAGCAAAACTCCCAGAGTTAACAACACCCTGACTGAGTGCACATTTGTTATTTATATTTTTCCAATTATTTTTGATTCAGATTTCCTGAAAATAAATATGTGAACTCCTAAGATATCATAATCACCTCCTCTCTTTATGTATGTATCAAATCACTTATGCTGTCCTGCCTGCTATTGGACTGACGGGGAGCCATTTCTGAAGTCTTACTCGTGCTAACTGTGAACTCAGTGATGTGTGAAAGAAGTGGTGGATGGGATTGCTTTTGGGTACAGAAGATAGGATGTAATAAGGATATAATAAGGATATAATTCTGAACACAGTCAACTGTATGTTCTTAAGTGGGCACATAATGATTCAAAGAGGATCTCACATTTGAACTAATTCAGTGTTACACAGAAGGACAACCATAGACAGCCATATAATTCTTTCTGTAAAAACTGCTTGCAAGCAAATATTTGGGATTCATTCCTCCCTAAGGTGGTGAGGGTTAGCAGTTAGGAGGTGGTCAGGAGGCTTAATTCTTCTCTTTGATTTTGTTACTGAGGAAATAGTTTTTTTCTGTGAATAAGGCCACCTCCCAGTGGTTGTTTTCCTTTTTGTTCTCAGGCTATTATGAACTTCTGTGAATGCAGCTATTCCAAACGAACTCCACACAGGAACATTTTTATTAAGAATAAGTACTCATTTTCATAGTTTACTTTAACCCATTTTGAGAGCAGCAAGGCTTTCCTGATGGTGAAAGCAAAGAAATCAGTGTGTGTGTTTCACCTGATGTGAGAGGCAAATAGCTCACCTATTGCTTTTTAAACAGGGAGAGCAAACAGTCACTGCCACTGAGCTACTCATCTTCTAGAGAGTCCTCCTGTCCACAAGTCCCACAACACTGAAAACTTCAGGTGGTCAAAAAAACCCCTGTCAAAATTCCTAGTCTGACCATCATTGTGCATCAGGACCCTGACAAATTGCACCAAGTAACTTTTTCCCCTTTAGGTGGCTGGTAAAGGTACATTCTTGTCCCAGAACGCAGCTAGAAGAGGACACAAAGCAAAAAGACCTCATGGGCAGGGCTTCTCCCACAGTTTACGTTTCAACTTTCCCGAAAACTCTGTGATCATGCAAAAGGAGTCTAATAGGCAGTTGTTTAAACAAATAACCCATATGGAACTGTTGATCTGCCCCCCTATCTTTATATTCTGACAGCTCTCACAGACACTGTGGACATTTTATATTAATTTCTTCCATGTTACTATAATCAGTGAGCCACAGAGACTTACTGACATGAACATGAAGTAATTAATGCTATTCATATACCATTTTATCAGTCATTTTTGATTTTCCATTACACTGCCAACTGTATACATATACTGTTATAGTTTGCTTTGTATTTATGTTATTCACCAGAAATGCCAAAGAGAATAGAAAAATATGCTTCAAGTAATTCAAAACTGAAACTAGGGCTCTCAATTCATCCATTTTTATGTCATTTGAGGACAAACAAGCAAACTCCCAGACAAGAGTGAAATGTACATTTGTTAATGTATTTTTTGAGGGGGAAATGCAGTTCGTCATAAATGAATCCCTGGTGTCACATAAAAGCAACTTCTTTTCTTTGTTTTTGCTTTTGATACTGTGTAGATGCTAAAATCACTGTCCTAGTAATGCTGCATTCTGGACAAGGACCACTAAAATCTGTGATCAGCAGTATCACCAGGCATTTCCTACCAGCAGGATCACCAAGCTTATTGAAAGTGTCATATATTTCAAAATATTACTCTCCCACATGGGCCTTGACTAGTTCTATTTTCTACTCCCAGTAATCTCTGAAGGTCTTTTCATGATGCTGCAGTCTGTTAAGCAGATATACCCAGTATTTCTCCTCTGGATGGACTTTTTACATGTTCTCCCTGAAGGCTTCCTTGTCCTTTTCTACCCTCCCTGGCCACTCAAACATCAAGACAAAACAAACCTCTCTCCTTTCTGGGGTTCAGTAATATGTCTATAGGTAACTCAGGGCAAGGAACTGAAATAAATATGGACACAGGGATGTCCCAATGACTTGGGCATAAGCTTGCCTCAGAGTTTCCACCCCTGATACCAAATATAAACAGAAAACCTGTGTGATCAGAGTTTTAAGTGAAAGCACTGCAAAACTGGAAGACTTTCTTAACCATCTTTTGTCCTTGGCAATTTGCTTAGTTGTGCTTCACAAGTTTTGTTATGGCACACAAGGGCAAGCACAGTTACTTATTATGTTTCTTTCACCCAAGGTGATCATGGAGTCTATCCCAATACCTTCTTCATTAAATCCATAAACTGAACTGTACCATCCATTTTTGGAAAGAAGAAACCAGTAAATTCCTAAAACAGTTGTTACACTGATGTCCTCCCCCATATTTCTCCTCTAATTTTGTCAAGCTTCATGCCCCACTCACTCAGTTTTGCTTTTTGCCGGCTCTGTCATGTGGAAGAAAGTACCAGGAGCTGGTGGATCATGACAGACTTGCAGACTTGCCTACCTGCCTTTGCATGTGCCTGAAAATGTCATGATTCTGCCTTCCTTATGAGTATCTGTGCCTCCTGCTTTTCTCAATGTATTTATTTTGCTGCTCATGCCAAATTTCTGTATTTCTTGGGCCCAAGGAGGAGAGGAAGGAATCTCAGAGGTTATTCCTTTCCTTTCTCAGAAACAGACCACTTCCATCAAGTGCTGCTTTGCTGGTTTGCCAAGTAAAGTCTTGAAAACATCTCTTTTCTTTGTCCTGCTCTCCAGCTTGCAAAGTCCATCTCTCACTTTTTGTCTGCACACGCAGAGAGCTGTTTGGGAAAAAAAAAAACAACAAAACCAAAACCAAAAACTGAACAGCTTCAACAGAAAACAAAATCAAGGCTGTAATTTGATGAACAGTGGCTTCTACCAAAAAGGATAACTTGTTCATAGTTTGTCCTTTACCTCTCACTCCTGCCCACTGAGTTGTACCAGCTCAAGTCTGTTGCAGCCAAACAGAATGAGGAAAATTGTCTCATTTCAAAACACCCCTATTTTTTTACCTTGGTTTTGTTTGGGGGTGGGGAGGTGGGAGGATAGTTTGTTTGTTTTAACCTTAACCCCACAAGCAATTGTGAAAATACAACCAGGAAAGCAGGTAGGAGTGAGAAAAGAACAGCAGAATGATGGGTGTGAGTCATGCCAGTGTTACAAATGAACAAAAAGTTCATTGAACTGTGGCTTTAGATAGCTCCAGCTCAAACACCCTGTAGTCCTGGGGAGAGACAACTGTCCCAAAGATTTACAAAAGAGAGTAAAGGCATTAATTCCTCCTGGGTCTAATCTCCTCACTAAAAGGAAAAAAAAAAAGCCCCAAAGTGAAAACAAATTAACAATCCTCCAGTTTGGAAAATGTGACAGAAACTCTGAAATTTCAGGTAATACATTTTGGATTGAACAGAATGTTTCATTCAGGCTGGAGAGGCATTTTTTTTCCTTTTTCCCCTTTTTTTTACTTGTGAGTTATTGAAAGGCAACTATGTTATCAAACAGGTATGCTAATCTGCACTCAACAAGCCTGTCTGCCCTGAACTCCTCCAGATCCTCTCAAATGGAGTGCAGATGCAGAGTGAAAATTGTTGGCTTGCTGAACATCACTCAGGTCAGATCCGACATCTACCTGTCTCAGAGAAGTCTAACATTACAAAGCTGAGGAAGAATCCTGGCAGTCTGTGGCTTTGAATTAACCAAAATGCATCTGGAATGACCATCCTGCAGTATTAACACATAAACATAACAAAAATGTTTGCCTTCCACAGGAATTTAGCTGTGATTATAAAGAAGTGTCATTCTATCAGCTGTTCACCTGAATCAATAGGCATTCCTTGCATTGATTGCCAAAGCAGGAGCATCCCTGCAGCAGGACCAATTTTATCCCAAATGCAGCTGAACAGAAAGGAAACTTTGTCTTTTCTCTAGATGTAGAAAAAGGCATTTTGGTCCTGTTGGGCTATTCCTTACTTCTTGTGAAGTTGTTTAGCTCTGGATGGGGTAGTCGTTTGTTTTTGTTTTGTTTTGTTTGTGTTTGTTTGGTGGATTTTGGTTTGGCTTTTTAGGTTTTTTGGTTGTTTGTTGGGGTTGTTTTCCACCAAAGGGATGAACGTTAGTAATCAATAAGCCTCTTTTCTCTCTCTGAAAAAAAAACCCCAAATCAAATCAAACCAAACCAAGCCCACAAAAGTAAAGCACATATTCTAAACTGCATGTGTTTCAGGTTTCCCAAGGACTTTGCATACACCTTATCTGGGGCAGGCTTTGGCACTAACCCTGAATCAGAGGCAAAGTGTAGTTTTAACACAGAACTGGTTCATGAGTGAACAGGATACTGTGTCTTCTCTCTGTCAGTGTGCACCGTTTCAGTGCGTTTCCTGATGTTGCTGGCAGTGTTAAATCCAGCTCGTTCCCTCTCTCCCTGCCTGGCAGATTCCAGGGACAAAGAGCCCTGCTGCCCTCTACCAAGTGGGCTGCAACTGCTGCAACCTGGCTTGAATAAATGAGCCTTTAGGGGCCACATTCAGGCACTGTACAACTTCTTATTTGATGGTAAAGAATCATGTTCCTGGCTGTGTTTTACTGTGAATTGGAAAGTAGTCTAAGGTATTTGTTCTGTGACCTGGAGCACTTGGCAGTGATGATGCATAGGAAAGAGAAGAGATATTAATATCAATGTATCAATAGAAATAACAAGATTTAATATTACATATTAAAAATGTCCCAGGTGACTGGTTGTTTGCTCTCTCTGTGCCATCAGCAGTGCTGAAACATGATCAGAAATTGTTGCTGAATAAGTGAAATGAGAATGCCAATTCAGATGAAAACAGAATTCACCAAAGAGCAGTTTCCCTGATGTGAACTGCTCAACGACAGTTATTTTTAGACAGGGACATCCCAAGCCCAATCTTTTGTCTCTCGTCAGATGCTTCCCACATCAAAAGGTTCCAGCTCACTTAGAGGCAATGAAACCTCCCACCAGCACCCCTCCAAGCTGGCTCAGAGCCCATCATGAGACATTCCTCCTCTTCCACTTGGTTCTTTAATTCAGGCTTGACAACCTAGGATGCAGATTTAAATCCAACTCCAGGAAAACTATTAATAAGCCGACAAATGCTGAGGATGAGAATTCTCAGCGAATTTAAAGCTGAGGGATGATTGCCAAGAAAATTTGGCTTTCACTCCCCTGTTGCTTTGATGCCCCTTGCTTTCAATTCTCATAGCCTAAGAAAACACTTTTTCCTTCCTCTCTGCTTTATCCCTAATCTCCTCAGGTATAAGCAGTGGAAGAGATGAAGCCCTCTTTCAACAGCTGCCCAAGACTGCCTCTCCTCACTTGTCAGCCAATTCTCTTCCTGCCTTTTAATGGTTTTGGCAGCATCTTACTCTCCACAGCTTGTTTCCCACCACTGCTGCCAGCCTGGAGAGCAGGCTGGACCCGGGGTGGGGACCAGGCTGGAAAGGCAGTGCTGGTCCCAAGGCTTGCAGCTCCAGACCACATGGCAGAAGTGCTGCTGAGGGTTGGCAGGGCAGGGCAACACCCTTCCAAATGCCACCTCTTCTTGAATGCCCACCTTCCCCATAGAATTCACACAATGGGAACAAGAAAAATCGTAAAGGGAAGCACAAAGTGAAGCAGAGAGAAGAACTCTAAAACAGTAGCCAATTTGCCCTAGGAATTTTCAGGTGACCATAAATGTTTGCAGCTTCAGCCACAAGAACAGAAATTCTATTAATGATTGTGACTGGGAAAGGCAGTGGGGGAGGATTTGAGTTTTGGGATGTTTTGTGTTCTAATACTATATTCTGGCAATATGATTACTTTTCTTGTGTCTTTGTGTG
>JAOXXN010000364.1:49002750-49018287 GCA_026770055.1 Myrmophylax atrothorax
CCCCCCAAAAAAAAGGGCTGAACTAATTTGTTTTGGCAGTTCAGGAAGAAGAAAATGTAACTGTGTGTAACTTTGGTCTTGTATATCACTCAAAACATTGACAAACATTAAAAAGGAGAAGGAAAACAGACCAAAAACTTCTAAGAACAAAACCAATATAACAACAACAAATCCCCCAAAAATTAAAAACCCAAACCAAAACAAAAATGCAAAACCTTTCTCACCAAAGCAAAACAAGAATTCTGGCTTGAAGGAGTCTGAAATTTGTTTTACCATTTACTATCTAGTAGGAAAAAAAAAAAGAATCTTTCAGAAAAAGCTATTGGATTTGAACCAAAGTTTTTCCCCTCCAGCTTTTCACCCATTATGTGACAAGCTTTAATAGCCAGTGTGATTCCCCAAAGACTTTGGATGTCTTGCTGTGAGCTGAAGACTTCACATGTTCTGATGTCTGTACACCCAAGGATTCAGGTGATGGCAGCCGCTCTTATTTACAGAAGTGAGCCACCGTATAAACACTAGCTTGGGGATAGAAGAAGGTTCTGCATCTAGAGGAGTTTTCCACAAAACATACCTAAGTTATGGCTATGTCTTTCCCTATGAAGAGATTATTATCTTTCTCCCCATGCCTATGGCAAAACTTTCTTCATTCTCAATGGGAGCAGGATTCCCCTGCCAACATTTCAGTAACCAACAGGGCCAGCTTGAAGTCAATTTTCTGGCACTGGAGGGAGAGTTTCATAACCATGAATTGCTGTAAACTATACTGAGGAGTGTCTTCCTCCCTGCCTTCCTCTTTGTCTGTTTCCTCAAGCAACATAGCTGCTGACGGGCACACCAGGGACATGGCTGGCAAAGAGTGGGAGATGCTGTTCCATTGGCAATCAGTGACTGCATGAGTATGTATTTGTTTCTGCTTGCTTCCCATGAAATATTATTGATCCGAGTGTGCCATCAAAGAGTTGGAACCGTCAGCTGTGAAATCAAAAAACATACTGCAGGAATTGCAAGGCCATTAGAAGAATTCGCCTTTTCCTGTTCCTGTGAAATGGGACACCAGGCCAGTTGTGCAGCAATACGGATCAGTCCTCCCTCTCTCTGAGGGAGACCGGCTCCTTGGCAGGAGTTTTGCTGGCATTGCTGAAAGTTTCAGTTTGACTGGTGCAAGCTGATGAGTCTTCCCGTCTGCTGTTCTCCTGCAGCTGATCTCTGATCCTGCTGATTCTCCCTCTGCTTCCTGCTGGAGAGTGATTCCTTCAGACACCATGGACCAGACTGCTTGTGAGCCAGCCAGTTGAGGAAATAAAATGCCTAATTCAGATGGAAAACTTCAGGGCTAACATACCCCTACATTAAAAACACATACTACCATCTTCAAGATCCAGTTATCCTGTTATGTATAAAGACTGCTCCAGCAAAGCACTTTAGCTCCTGAGTACTTGTCTCCTCAAGTACCTCAAGTCATCTACAGTGTCTTAAGAGTGTTGCTGGATCAGAGCCTACTTTTCCTTAGCTAGCCCTGTTCTCAAATCCCTTATTTATTTATTTATTTGATATTAGATTACTTTTCATGGTATTATTTTTTTCCCTGGCTTTGAGTCATAATGTTGCCATTGGTTCTTCAGGTCTTAATTCCAGTGATTTCCAGGGCAGCTGGTGTGGAGAACATGCACATCCATTTCACCATCTGCTGATGCTGAAGGACAGAGTGCAACAACCCCTACACTGCTCCTTTTCTAGCTGTAACTTCACACCTCTTCTAAAGATCTGATGAGATCAGCCTTTGCTGACAGACAGGGGTGGGTTCCTGCCTTGATGGTGCTGGTGAAGATGGAATTAAGGGGAAACAGCTTTGAATGGGCAGCAAGACTGGTTTGAATGTTAGAACAGGTGTTGAACAACACATGCTTGTCTTCTTGAGCTAATTCTTCTGTGGTGGGCCCATACACATGTGGTGTGACTGAGGCACTGGAGGCCTCAGCTGTGAAAGTGGTAAAAGCGAGTGCCTGGTGCCTTTTTCACACTCACACACACACACACTTCTACAGACTGGTGGAGTTCCACCCATCAAGGATAGGATATCCAGCCTTATTACCAGCTGCACTTTGGGAAGAAACTCACGCCAAGGGTGTGTGGTCACTGAGCAGACCTTGGGTAAGGGGAAACCACTGGATCCATTGCATTTGCCAATTGCACAACTAACACAGAGGAGACACACAGAGGCACAGAGAGGAGAAATGACTCCTGAAAGGTCATTTGACACCGTGTGTCAGATGCTTGTGAAAAAACCAAAGGAGAATGCACATGTATGTGGGCTCTATGGGATGTTCCTTTGCCTGACCCTTCCCTTCCTCCATGTCTTTTCTGTTCTGATCCCTCACAGGATCATTTCTTGTTCTAGTTATTCACAAACTACTTTTCATTTCCCTTTTACCCTTGCTTTTCTTCGTATTTCACAACCTTTGCAAAGCATAGCAAGGCCATGATTCACCATGAATCCCATGATGTGGGGCTCAAGGAAACAAGGTGATTTCATTCAACTCCACATATGACAGTGAAGTGCTGCTGTTGTTCTGCTTCAGAGGGTGTTCATGGCCAATGTGAAGGTCTGGATGATAATCTGATGGACCTAATCATATAAAGGAAGAAAGACGTGGAAAATAAAGAAGAGTGAACATTTGTCCAGTTTTTGTCTCAAGTCAACCTTTCTTTTCTTGCTCTCAGCTTTTAACAGAACTCTGTAACTTGTATTTATGGAACTTGTATTTGTTGAACCAAAATGTCACCAGGCAGGGTGCTTCTGCAGCTCCAAATACACAGCCAAAGCAGCAGTTCATAAAGCCTGTAACAAAGTCCAGCCAGGGTGCTGCTGCCAGACCTTTTTGTGGTGCTCTGTAGTTGGTAAAGTTGAAGGATACAGACAAAAATCTTTGTAAGGAATTGTTTTCACAAGATCCTGCCCTTCCAAACCATGACATCAGGTTAAAAGAAGGAGGAACTGAAGAAGAAAGCCAAAATGGGGTGAGGATTTTATCCTGCAGTCACATAGGAGCATTCTCCATGGACCTCCCTTGATTTACATCAGGTCAAGGCATCATCTGTAGCAAACCATTCCTAGTGCAATCATACAATGCTCCCACAAAGCCCTGCAGTCCTTTCCCTTCTATTTACATGGCAGTTCAGGAAGGGTAATCTGGAAAAGAGAAGTCACTTCTGTTTCTGATAAATGAGCTACTGGCAGATATATGAGAAGCCATCTGATGGCACAAGCTAGACAGTGATTTTATTATGCAAATTCTTCATTTCCCTTATCTCTTTATGAGGTTCCTTATAATGGAGTCCATGGTCAATTTCCCACCTTCCTTTAAGTTAGCCCAGCTATGTGAAAGAAACAAAACTATGGGAGATTATATATATATATACACACATACATATACATATATACAAATATACATATGTATACATATACCTATACATATATACATATACATATATATATATATACACACATAAAATATAAAATTCAGTACCAATTTGCCAAGGAGGGAAAATAAACAAAAAATATTAAAAAAAAAAAGGAAAAATACTTTAAATGTCCATGTCTGTTTATATTTGCAAGTCCTGAATACATTCTATTGTTGCACAGCTCTATAAATTATGCCACAGAACTTATCACCAGACACGTGATATATATTCAACTTTGTGATTTTCCTTTTACTACATCTGTACTTAAACTAACCATTTGCAAACAGCTTCAAATTGTCATTTTTTTCCTATTTTTTTTTACTCTGAATTTGGAAATTCCTCTGAAAATAGCTCTCAATTAATATGAGTTTTTCTCAGGATCCTACCCAGGGCCGGTAAGGCTTTAAATGTGAAAGCATACACAGTACAGTTCTACATACACTTAAACTCTAAAATCATGCATTTTTTCTTAACATGCTTTTTGCATATACAGTAGCTGACAGTGGTGAATGTTATAAATCTATTATTCATTTACACAATGGACAATTCTGGAGCCCAAACAGGCTTAGAATTTTCTGAAAAGAATATTTGTGAAAATATTTTTAGAAATTCTTTCCAAATTCCTTAAGACTTCCCATTCTTCTCTCTAAATCATGATGAAAATTTTTAAAAAAAAAAAATGTTAATTGTTAATTTAATCCTCTTTTTATGGAAGCACCATAATTTGAATCTCAGGCATTAAAAAGTCACTAAAAAACTCGATGTTAGGAATTCTGTTTTTAAAATTACAAATAACACCATTCCAACCACTCACATAAAACCTCCAAGGAAATATATCTTTGCAATTTTTTTTCCTGATTATCTCCTGATCTGCTTTGCTTTTATGTGACGTAGGCATCTCATAATTAGCAGTTAGGAGTTTTCTGCTGGGTGTGCACAGTGAAGAAAAGTTTCCAGGATCATATTCTTGGTGTTCAGTGCTGTGGGATGTCAGTCTCACTCAGACCTTTTTGATCTACTAAAATAGAGATTGAATAAATGTAATACCATAGTGGTGATTTTTTGCATGTTACCAAGGTACAGTTAGAGATCAGACTTGTCATTTAGAGATGCTGATCCTCCCTATGAACATACCTGCCCATTATCTACGCACAAGGTCTTTATATTTGCCTGCTGCACTCACTTTTCTACCCCTTATGTCTACACAGGGAGTGGAGGTGTTCCCCAAAGGGAAAGAAGTTAGTGAATATTTTGCCCCATGTGCATTTTTCAGCCAGATTTAACCATGATTCTTCAGAACACCAAATCTGTTTTCCTTATTCATCAACTGAAAAACATCTGGCTTGGCGGGAGCCATGAAATTGGCATTATGTGTCACATTTATTACCAGTCATGGCACCACATTTTGTGGCCTGATGCCATTAATTATAGAGCAACACACAACCCTACACTAGATGCCCATTTTTACAAGATAGATCTTCAATGTAACACAATGACTTGCCCATTACACTTCTATTTGGGAACCAATGTACTCCTTGAGTTGGTTTCCAATATATACCTTCACCTGTGATCTCCATTGACATTGAGGCAATGCAGCTGCCAGATTGGATACCTATGAACAGCTAAAAGTGGGATTGTCCTTTTCGCACCTTGTCCCAGGTGGAAAATAAAGCTGGATGAAAGGATGTTAAGTAATTATTCAAGATTATTCCCAACAGTACTATTAATGTATTCAGGTGGTGGGGGGGGTGTGTTAGCTTTTTTGTTTTTTAGAGGGGTGTTAGTGTTTCTTTTTTTTTTTTGTTACTTTATACATTCATCTTGAGGGTTCAGATGATCTTTTAAAAACATGAAAGTGTAGCAAATACAATATTTACCATGCTTGCATTCCTTCCTAGCCTTAGGTCTTCCAAGAAAATGAGATGTGACATTTCATGATACATGTCTTAATTTTAACTTGAGAAAGAAAAAAAATGTTTTCAAACAAATAAGTAAATAAATACAAGATCATCTCATAAATATTTTTCGAGACTTAATGGAAAGTCATATCCTTCTGTTGAAGTAATGTTCCCTTTTCAGAGGTTTTACTGGAAACTGCTTGATGTATTACACTGTTCAGAGGGAAACATTTAGGAATAAAAAAGAGAACTAATCAGCTACAACTCTAGATGCTGCCTTTACAATGATCAGATCATGAACTAACAGAGATTTCATCAATCAGTAGCCTTTATTTTTGGGCTGGAGGCTGCATTACTGTGGGTTTCTCCATGTGAATGAAGGGAAGAACCTGACAAAACTATTCCATTTTATCTCTGTTCCAGGAAAAGGGGCCAATTATCTGCTGAAATACTTTGGAGAATTTCCTCTGGTAGTCCAGAAACTGCCAAAAGCAGGGCACAGAAGCCAGAAAGTACACTGCTGTCATTGGCCCAAACAAACAAACAAAGATCCCCGACAGAAAATATCTCTCCCCAAAACAAAAATAGTTCTAAAAGATCAACTGAGAGCTTGTGTTTTACATATCATGTGGCTAGACATAGTTTTTGGAAGTCGTCCAGCTCAGCCCACTTTTCCCCACCATCTGTCAGCAGTAGGTTTGCTGACTGCAAGAGCTTAGAGGCAACGGAGTAAAAGGCGAGCGTTAGACAATTGAGTTTAAACACGACAAGAGCAGGGGAATTCAAAGGCTTGATGATGTAATGTGCTAACACTTGGCTGTTGTGAGAAAAAGAGGAGGAGCAGGGTGACACAGAGAAATAAATTAGTCACCTTTAGGCTTAATTCTCTGGCTCTTCTCAGTTTGTACTGAGACCCTGGCATTATTAAACATGCAGTTGGATGTGTTTATTTTACATAGGCCAAAGAGATTTGGGAAGGTGATTTAGGTGCAGGGTATGGCACTAGGCTTAGATCTGCTGAAAAACCAAGTCACATTCTAGAGAACTGAAAACTTCTGAGATCATGAGACTAGTCACAAAGCTGGGGACCACCAGAAGATGAGGTGGCTGTGAGTTTTATGCCATTGGCAATATTGCAAGAAAAGCTGGAGCAAAGTCTTCCAGCATCCTTGTACTGGTCCCACTTGGAGACAAGCATCTCTGGCAAATACCTTTTTCTCCCATCTTTGCTGTGGGTCTACAGCAAAGACCAAAACATTAATAATCTGCACACCTCTAGATTTTCTTGACTTAAATGGCTGTGCCAATTCGTGAGAATGGAGTTGAGTAAGGAGGGGACAGTCTAGCCCAGAGTGGGCACTGAAACACTTAATTTGAAGCCAAAGCTCTGAACAATGCTCAGGAGATTCTGCTTTACTCCAAACAAGACTTAGCAAAATAGATCTGCTCTCCAGAAAAAACAGGATTACAGTCAACACTATGTCCCTTGCAAAATGGAGGAGTAAATACTCTATGCAAATGCATGAGTGAATGAAGATGCAAACACATCCCCTAGGGCACTCTTAGCTGAAATTGTGTTAATTTTCCAGAAATTCCCTCCTGATGAAAGGCATGGGATTGGAATGAAACTTAAAATTGCTGTATGCTTGATATATCTCAGATACAGGTGACTAAGAGGTTGGGAAAATGCACCCTATAAACAGAAGGATAGGTGCTCGGCTTGAGACAGTAATTGTAGCATTGGGTCTCATTTGTGTCACTGTAAAAGCTTCTCTGAGAAATGTGCTTCTAATCTCATCATGGGCAGTCAAAGAGATTTCTTAAGCTCTTATTGAACAGGGCTATGCTGCAAAAAGCTCAGTCCAGCCTAGTTCAACTGGCTGCTAAAATTACAGCTGGTTTGGGAACTGGCTGTTAAAAACTCTTGAATGAGCTATGTTTCCTCCTGATGCTCATTGCTTGTCTGCTGGGAGAGCCTGTGCTTGGTTCAGCAGACAGCTCTTCGTTTTTCTTCTCTCTCACCCATACATTTCTGGCTTAATCCCAAAGTTGCTGGTGCCTCACATGCATCTGATGCTCAGCTCTGGATCCATCACATCTGCCAGCCTCACCTCTGGTATTCACTGTAAGAAGTCCTGCTTTCAAAGGCTATTTTCTGCCTCCTACAGTGAGGAGATGCAGAAACACAGGGCTCCTTGTGTCCCAGTGTACCACCAGAGCCTGTGCCACCAAGGGACAGCATCTGAGGGAATGTAAGGACAGTGGCTTTGCATGCTTTTGTTTCTTGGCAGAAGAAACCATCTGTAGGTTTTAATTAACCTGTCTGTGGATTTGCACCATTGGGCACGACAGCAGAGTCCAGCCCTGGAAGCCACAGACTACCAGTAGTCTCTTGAGTGAAGTATCAGCAGGGGAATGGATCAGTGCCTGTGGACCGATTATAGATTTGATGTGGTGCCATGACTAGGATCCATGCCAGTAAAAATCCTTATAAAATGTGTGGACAACATTTACTGCATACCTGCCGTAATCAGTTTTAAAATCACACCATTTCCCTCGGTTTTGTTTGGGGTTTTTTTTGTTTTAAAAAAATAGTAGGAGTGCAATTTCATCTTTAGATCAAAGTTATAAAGCCTCAAGAATCCATCTGAAACTTATAAACTCTCCAGTTTGTTTCACATTTAGATAATTAAAAAATACCAAACTATGTATGTATTTTAATTGGGATTTGAAGAATGAGTCCCAGTCACATACCTTGTAAACTAAGTTTCATTGAGCAATAAATTTTATAAAGCTCAGTTAAAACAACTTTTGAGAAAGGTTTTGGGGGTTTTTTATTAAATGAAATACTTACAAACTGGTGAATATTGTAATCAGGTAGAAACTGCTGCCTGAGGAGAAAAAAAAATCTATATTTGAAAAAAGAGTGAAAGTTCTTTGTTTCCATTAATATATGTTCCTATTTTGTCATAACCTACAAAAGTCACCATGACAAGTGACTAAAACACAGAAAAGTGGTTTCACTGTTGAATTCTAACAGTTCTAAATCCAAAAATAGCTGTGGCTGGTTGCCTCTAGGCATGTTCATACAGCAGGTAGGATGGCTCTTCTGAGGAAACCTTGTTCTGGAAACCTCCCTCAGCATTCTGAGGGATGTGTAATCACTCTGTCTTTGCTGTCACCCAGCAGCAAACCATTTACCACAATCTTAAAGGGAGTTCAGAAATGCTGAGGAAAAGCAGCCCACTTTTGTATCAGGCCCATTTACCTGTGAACACAACCCAAAAGCACTGTTGTTGTGTATGTCTGCATTGTGCTTTACAATTTAAGAGAGGCTCAACAACTGTTGTCTCCTTTCCTATCTACCTTCCAGCCCCTACCAAATTTCCCTTAGCTTGACATATCCTTCACAAAACTGCTGAGCTCTCTAAGATCTGGAGCATGGCCAAGTATCATTTTGTTGTAAAGCGAGAGACCAAGACATGTAAGATTCATACACAGATTGCTAAACTCTGCACTGCTTAAGTGGCAGAAGGAAAACCTAAGTGCTTGCTGTAAGTCGAGTCAGAACATTCATCGTTTCCACTATTTATTTCCAGGGTATTCAACATTTTGAATTTTAATTCCTTCAATTTATTTTTTAAAAGCATAATCACAGCTTGAGTATATGATCATAAAACCTGATAAATCCGGGGAACTACCCAAGAAACCAACAGAGGAATATCAGCTTGCATCTCTCAAGAATCCTAATTGCAACTCTTATGTGATTTGCAAGGCCTGCTGTTTCATTGTAATCGTTATGAGGCCAGATGAGGCTTGCTTAAAACTACCTAACTGGTGGATTAATATGGAATAATACAGAATTTTTACACAATCATTAATGTCTGTTGTGAAAAAATAATAATTATGTCCCTGGTCATGGAAAACTGAGTGAATAAAAAGGCTTATATTTTGTTCTAAAAGAGTGGGCAAGGGAGGAGTAAGGTACAATAGTTAGCAAGCAATAAAAAAGCATGGCAAAATTGCTCAAAAATTCACAAAAAGTACTGTTGTAATGTTCAAAAATGTGAAGGATGAAAGTAGGTTGGTCGTTCTAGAATGTTTAGACCTCCTGTAGGTAGAGTGATGAACCAATGTTAGTGTGATCATGAAGAGAAACTTAACCAATCATCAGCACAAAGACTACAAATCTTTCTGATGGATGTTCTGTGTGTAATTTAGAAATGGTTCTCACTTGACACTATGTCACTTTTTCCAGCTCATTGTTTTGAGCTCTAGCCCAATTCTGACCACTGGGCTTTGAATTTGTCCAGGCTACAGACTCTGTGCTGTTGTCACTTTCAAGCACAAACAGCAACAGGAAGAGTTATCCTGTTAGTCTTGTTACTTCTTCAAAGGATGAAGGCTAAGCCAACAAAAGCTATTCACTGTCAGCATGACTATATCCATTTGAGATGTTTTCTGCAATAGTGGTAGGAGTGAAAGAGAGTGACTTTATCTGCTAAAACACTGTAGAGGAGATGAGGTGTATGTAGAAGAATGGTGAAAGAGAGTAAGCCTTTTAGGCAGCAAGTTTCAGATGAAATAGGTTAAATAAGAGCGGTTCAGTTAGTTTTACACAGCCTGCACCAGAAGATCATAATCCTGACTAATGTTCCCATCTCTCTCTATATCAAGGCAATTTATAGTAACCTGCATGTCCCTTGCTTTCCTCACAAGCAGTATCCTTGAGTAAAATGTTGACCTCACTCGAGACAAAAGGCGTCCTCCTCTAGTCACAGTGCATCTTCTGAAGAGCTAAGTATAATGAGAACTGAGTCAGGCTCTCCGGATCTCACTGAGGACAGACCACATAAACAGTTGCAAAATAACCACTGAATTGTGTCATCTTCCCTTTACTGCATCCCAAGAGTTTTATTTTAGTGCTATAAATGTAGAAGGCCAGGAAGTGCTCCTGATCTACATGGCTGCAAAGCATGGCTATGACTGGGTTGATAAGTCACTTAAAAGTCTTCTCAGAAGAGTCCTAGAGACAGAGAGAGGGAAAGACAACTGCTCAACCACAATGAAACTTACACAAACTAAAGGTCCATGGAAAATGCTTAGAAATCGAACCCTCTGCCATCTCAGTGCTCAGGAGGAAGTCAACACTCCATGGCCAATGTTAAGTGGAGAGTCACGAGCAAGGCACATCTCTGCAGCTTTCCCAGCTGTGTCCTTAGATGAAGGTCTTGGTGCTGGATTCTCTTACAATAAATCCAGGGATGAACTTGGTGGGAATCAGCTGTGGTTGGGGTCTCCTGATGATACTGCAATATAAATAATATCAAAAGTATACTTTGTCAAGCCACAGCGTATGTGAAGAGATTTAGGCAATTTTAAGTATGTACTTAAAAATACCAAAGGTTGAAATTATCAAGGATCCCTACTCTGCTGGCTGCATAAACATGTGCAAATGCCACAGCTGCATGCTGGTATTTACTCCACGAGCAGACATGACAAGTGCTGGGAAAAAGTAGCATATAATTTAGAATGAATCCAAAAATACTTACAGAATTGTGTTGATGACCAACCTATTCTTCCAGGTGCGATGGTTTAATGTGTTTTCCTGGTTGCCTTACTGTGTGTTGCAAACTCAAATGAATACATTCTTGATGTCCTGTTGAAGAGAGGGAGCCTTGAAGACTTCTCAGACTGATTTGCCACATCAGCAGGAAGATGGATTTAGTTTTCAGGTGGTTTTAACGGTCTGAATGAGATGACAGTCTCATGCCACCTCATTTGGATTTATACTGCTACTGTAAATAAACCTGGGGATCTGAGGCTCATTTTGACCTGCTCTGGCTGGTGCTTTCTGGTGGCTGTTAAACTGTGTTAATCAAAGGTGACATCAGTAAACCTGTTGACATCACTGTGCACTGTGGTGCACAGAACATACAGGGGGTGGGGGGGAAATAGGATATTATATAAAAATACATTCTAATACATCATATGAAATATATCCAATCTATAATGTGTTGCACTAATTCACTGTAGAACATGAATACCACATATATATTCATTGTAGTAGTAATGATCTTGAAAGAGGCTGAGTGCTTATTTCTTTATTCTGGTTTCAATTTATTGGTTTCCTTTTATCAATAAACCCACTTCTGGTTACTGAAGCAACTATCCAGTGGTGATGTGGGAGGCCAGCAGAGAAGGCCACATGGAAAAGCCATGGCAGCAACATGGCATTTGTCACACACCTGATATGCACCAGCTATTATTCTCTGCCCCTGCCCCTCAGCCACATCCCCTCTTCTCAGACATCCATTCTTGTTCTGTGGGTGTGATTGGTGCCCCCTTGGTCACAACAACTTTCCACCATGTTAAGCAACAGCACAGGAGGAATTTTAAAGGCTTGGGGGCTCATGTGTTCTGTGGTGGCCAGTGGGAGATGGTTGACTACCAAACCTATGTGCTGTTGGGATACTTGTCTGGATAAAGGCATCACTTTGGGCATATTCACAAATACTGCAAGCAGTCACAGGCTTGCACTGCCCACACTTTCTGAAGCCTGTGAGCCATTCAGAAAGTATGTACACAGCCCCATGGCCAACATAACAATCCCTGCTGGGGTCACAGTGCAAGTCAAAGATGACCATGGGATGACTGCAATGGCATGGGTTCATCCTCTAATTTGCAGTGTAGGCAGAGTGAGCTGAGATGTCAGCCATGCACTGTGCATATGGTTGTCATCTTCAGTGGTTTGGGGCAGCCTAAATGAACCATATGGGGGCTGAAAGTCGAGAAGGGAGAGGACTACAGCCATGTGCAGAGCCTTGCTGAGATATCCTGTCCAGTTTACAGCCATTTTCTGCCTTGCTCCTGTTTCCATCAGCATAAACAAGAGGAGAGTCAAGACTTTCCTTTCAGAGTTTTTAAAGCCTGAGGAAATACAAGCAGAGGACTGGAAAGAAGAAAGAGTTTGAACAAAAAAGAGAAAGGAAGAGGAGCTAAAAACATCTGTGTTGCTGTAAATGCAGAGGAACAGGGTGAAAAGTGGTGGGGCACAGTCAAAGGGAAAGCTGGCAGCACAGCTCCTCTGGAAGTGGAGGAGAAGGCAGCTCAGCAGCTCTTGCTGCTCCAGTTAAATGTCAGTGAGGTAACTTCCACCAAAAGAATGCCTCCTGAGGGGGGAGAAAACAAGCAGTGTCAGGACCAGCTGGCAGCTTGAGAAAAAACAACCATACAATTAAACAGCACCACTGGGAGCACTGGATGGCTGCCCCTGCCTCCTCATCGTCACTATTCAAGCCCTGTCAAAAGAATAATAAAAGGTGCTATAAAGAGAAGACAAATCTCAGGCAGGCAGAGTAGCAGTGGGACTGGCCAGGAGGGGTAGTGCTCAGAGCTTCTGAAGCTGTGTGAGCATTTAGGGGCTTGCAGAAGTGGCTGGCTTTGGAGACATGCTTTCTGTCTCCAGAGGTGACAAGGCAAAGGGAGGGCCTGCCCATGACCTCGCACCATGCAGGGGTCAGGCCATCCACTCATCAAAAATGCATGAGGATCGGTCTGCCCCTTTGTTTCCTTGTGTTTTTCATCTGTCAGAGTGCTAAAGAAATGCTGGAGGACGGGACTGTGCCTGTCAGGCCCCTGGTCTGGAAACCTTCACATGGCAGCCTCAGCCTGGTCCCAATCTTCATCCACCTACACACCTTCCTCCTGGTGCCAGTGCTGCAATGCTGTCATGGTGTATTGGCATTTACCACCATGAGAGGCACCTCACAAGTGTCACTCACCACAGTTCTTAATTTTAAATGACCTGATCCATAAAAGTTTCCTGCTCAGTCTTGAGAGGAGTCAGAGATGAAATTTCACCCAGGCAAGAGAGATAATTTTCACCGTCTCCAAAACAGGAATGCTGGAGAAGGACAGATTCCTCCATGCAATAAAGGCTAGGAAGGAAATTGTTTTTGAAGGCCAGAAGCCTATTCTTTCCAGATTTAGGCACAGTGATAAACATCAAAAGGAAACAATGGATACCCACTTCTGCAGGTGTTTCCTTCATATTTAACTGCTCCCCTCCAGTCTGTTGGGAATACTGCTCTTGTCTATTGTTTGGTAAATTCCAAGAATCATATTTATATCCATTATGTGAAGGACTGCATGCTGGATACATATTCCCTTGTGCATGGCTACAGTATTTTGCCAACTGGAACACTGGGGAAGCCAAACCCCAGCCAGGTTCCTGAGACTAAAGCACCAGGACTCAGTTCCAGGCACTCTCATCTTCCTCCACTGAGAACATGGAAAACAGCAAGTGTTTGCTTTCACGGACATTCTGTTTTCCAGCATTAGCAAACATTTCTTCACACCCATGTCCACCACACCAACAGTAAGACCTGCTCTGCATTGCTACCACTGACCTGAAATAACAGGCCAGCAGTAAAAGCCAAACATGAGAAGGCTGCCCAAGGAGAGGGAGGTGGCATTCTTAAGCACAGCTCAGAAATTTTCCAAACCAAAAAGAAATGTTGGATAAACACCTCAGGAAGATGAGCTCATTCAATGTGATGAGCCCTACTCCTGGAATTTTCTGTCTCTGCCTTTACATGGTAGAGTCAGAAGGACAATTTCTGGAAACAAAAGTCAGATGAACAAAAGTCTGAGGGATGTCAAACTTGGCCTGTTGGAGCACACATGTCACTAGATTAAGCAACATCTTGGGGCGTATCACTAATTTTTTGTCTGTTCATATGTGTTACATATTAATAACTGTTCTATAGTACCTTTTTCATGACACTGCTTTAAATTTTCTGCAGTAGAAGAAAGATAGAAGCATTGTAATTTTCAGATAGGGAAACTGAGGCATAGAGTGATAACAGATGTTTCCTAAGTAGTATGGAATGACAGCAGCACAACTGGAGGAATACAGTCCTCGAGTCTCTCAGTGAAGCTTTTTACCTCTACATTTGCCTCTACATGTTTGTGGATGCTAGTGTGCATATTTAGAACACAAAATCTTGCAGCCCTAATAGAAAGAAATGACTTCCTAATGTGGTTGGAGTTTGTTAAGACACCATAGAATCTGAAACAAGACTTGAGATTCCCAGTTTCCACCTTCAGAGAGTTGTAATGCAAAGCTTAGATGAATGACTGGTTTTTAAAGAGACAAAAGGACCATCTATATACAGAGAGGAAATGAAATTATAACAACAAAATTCCAATCAATAAACTAGACTTCAGTCTCCAAATCTAGCAAACTTCTTGAACTTTCAGCAGTTTCAAACTCAGAACTCAGTTCAAGAATTATTACTCTCTAAGAGACTAAAAGTCACCTCTAAATTGAAGCCAGTGTGCATTTTTGCAGATATTAGCCCAGCCCATCAAGTACAGCTGTTAATTCACTCTCCCAATATATCTTCTTTTATATTAAAAAAATAAATATATATATTAGCATGTGGAAAATGAAGGCAGTCAGCTCTATTCAGACAGAAGGTCTGTCTGGCAGAGGAGATGCTCTTCATGATGCAATCTTTGATGGCCCATCTGTGACAGACATCAATAACTCTTCTATAGATGTCCCTCCAGAAGAAAGTGAAATGAAAACTCACTATCCCTGCCACATGTTCTGGGGGCCACTGTCAACAGAAAAATGAACAAACCCTGAATTCCTCCTTAAAATTCCCCCCTAAATGAAGACAAAAACAGCACCTTTCATGAAGGAAATCAGCTTGCCGTGTGCTTTTGTTGCAAGCAGTCATGAAGAACCTATGGGTTTCCATCTCAGAAAAACTTTTGCAGTTCACAGGTCTCCATTTCACCAGTTCATTGTTTACAACACACCACTGTCCAAATCCTTGTTGAAAACAAATTTTTACCTTGCTGTTCTTGTGTAGTGGTTAAATTGTGCATTTCTGACGTGGTGAAAGATAAAGGACAGCATGTTTAAGTCAGCAGAAGGAAACTTCATTATTTATAGCCTTTTTTATAGTGCCCATCAGCCTTTGTCTCTGAACATTTCCCAGAGGTCAGTCACGAGTAATGCCCTCATTGCTGAGACCCTCAGCAAAGGCCACAGGGCCAAACCTCAGCTGGAAACGGGACCAGATCCCCAGACCTTTGGACCTCCTCTCCTTTGTACCATGCAGCCGACTGGTCTTCTTTACCCGCCCCCCCCCCCCCCCGC
>JAOXXN010000364.1:49018387-49030008 GCA_026770055.1 Myrmophylax atrothorax
CCCACCCCCACCCCTGCTTCTCCAAGTGTTTTACATGTCAATCCCAAAAAAACTGACAGCATCCTCAATTTTAACAAGCATGTGCCATCAAGCACAATAAGATCATTCACAGTGCTTGGAGCGAAGCAGGTGGGTGAGCCTTTCTGGGTTGACTATGTCATTTGGCATGAGCTCTCTGTTGCTTCATAGAGCTGAAACAAGATGTGTGAGGACGGGTGACTTGTTTACAGCATCTCAATAATTAATAACCACACTGGAAATTGTTTCTAGATGTACACATACCGAGTCCCAAAGCATGACATGTACTTTGATTCATGTGCGACACGCGCTCTCTGATACATAAAATTCTCAGTGGCCTGGAGTTTGTCAGCCTGTTGGTTCTACTGAAACATATGTTGGTCTATTGAGGGAGCTGCATGATGAGCAATTTCAAAAATGTTCCAATTTGGAAATGTAGCTGCAGATAGTGTTTTAGAGGAAGTGCTGTGTGATTGAAAGCTGAAGCTGCACCATGCAGTTCAAATTAGATTTGGACATTGTGTGCACTGTCAGTTTGGAGAACTCTTCAAATCCTTGCCAGAGGTTTATAGAAAATATGGGTATGAGCCACAGACAACATCTAGTCCTCCAGTTTCTCTTTAGTTTTAATCAGGCAAACCCCTTCAAACACAAAAGAGAAGGAACCTTAAATTTCAACAGGAAAACAGAAGAGAGCAGGGCTGGAAGGAATGAGAGAACAGCTTATTCCTGCATAATCCTTGCTCTTCACATGATCCTCAGCCTGCTGATCTCAGTTCTAGGGAGAGCAGAAACCAAAGCTAGCAGCCTGCAGGTTGTTTGGAGGAGAGAAATAAAACAATCAGTTTGGAATCAGCTACTTTCTCATAACCTCATTTGTTTCATTCACCAGCTGTTTTTCTGAAAGGTGGTGAAGCAATAAAACACACCCTTGAATACCCTTTCTCTTCTACTCAAATCTTTTCAATCCTTTTTTTTTGAAGTTGCAGAAGTGTGAGAAAACCCAGTTGCATTCAGGGTCTGGTCCAGCACCCACTGCCCTCAGCGGGCTTTGAACAGCATCCATGGGCCCGGGTTTGCAGGAGTCTGGATTCCAAAGAGCACTTAATCACATTAGCTGAAATCCTGCTGATTTCACTGCAAACTTTTTCCATCATGCTTGTTAAAGATGAGGGTGCTGTAAGCAATTTTCCCTTCACTGCGTGCGTTTAAGTTCAGCACAGCAAAGAAAGCTCAAGCTGAGCTGGGGCCCAGTTGATTCCAATGGGATTAAGCATTTATTTACAGGCAGGCATGTGTGTAAGCACCTTCCTGGATTACAGCCTCACATTGACTCAGGTTGAAATGACTCTGCTTGTGCTGTGCTGAAACAGGGCTTTATTGTCCTTTGAACTGAAGGCTGTATGTCTTGGTGTCTTACTCCCTCTGCTTTGATGGTTACACTGAAGGACATTGTGGGTTCCTACAGTAAATGTGGCTCCATGAAAGTCACAACTATTTTTTTTCCATGGAGTTAAAGTTCACCTTCTCCTCCACAGGATTATGGAAGAATTTAAGGTTGACTAGCATGATTGTGGCAAATTATATATATTACTTAAAAAACCACAGATCATTAAGATCCAAATCTCCATTTGATATAAAGGAGAACAGATCCTTTTACCTTTTTTGTTTTCTCTGTGTGAGTGTGAGCAACTACTTTTTGATAAGGGAATTCTAATCAAAAGTATGTATCAACTGTATTCATGACTACATTGGCCTACTAATTATATGTAAATTATGAAATTACATGTAAGTCATGGAATATAATAGCATTTATCTTGATGTAAACATGTTCCACAGCCCACTGTTCTGGCAGAGACAATGGTGCCAAAGCAAATCAAAAAAAGACAAAGGAAAGAAAAAACCTCAAAGGTTGTAATAATAATCATAAAAATAATAATGAAATTTAACACCAGAATAAGAAGTATTTATTTGTAGTCTGACACAATGCAGACTAGGTTCAGTGAGATTCCATCTGCTGATTTCGGGGGGAAGAGGATTAGGTTGTTCTTTCCTATGCATGGAAACCAGACAGCTGAGGCTGTCTACTTTTGTTGTTCTCAGAAATTTAATCTAATTTACTAAAATCAAAATTTTACATCTTTTTTTGTAAGATTGGACTAGCAGACATTAATAAAGTTTAGTCCTTCCTCAGCCTCTCAGCCTCAAATTAGCAGTAGCAAATGCAAACAGCTGGGCCAAAGTAGATAACTACTTCCTGAAGGAAAAACCAAGCAAAATAATTACTCATGTATGTGAACACATCCTTCTGAGTGGAGAATACGTATGTTCAAAACACAGTGTCCACTGAGGAAATCTGACTGATGCCAAGTCCCTTTGACTGTCTGATAGTTGGAAGACTCTTGAGAGGTGCCACAGAATGCATCTCCTCCAGGATTCTCCATGCAGGCAATGGTACAGCTGTCTTTTTTCTTCCTTGGGGCTCTCTGTCCCCATCCCTTCATGGTGAGACCTTTGGGACAGGCAGGGGGTCAGTTAACAGCAGCACTATCTTCTGCAGCAATGTGATATCTCAACTAAGATGAGATGGGTACTGCATGAGAGCCTGGACAGACACTCAGAAGAAAACAGGCCCACTGCTCAGTGTTTGAAGAAAAATGAAAGACAAGTGCAAAGCAGGTGGGCAGTCGAAACGCATAGATTTAGGGCTGTGACTCATGCCTGCAGATGGATTTAGCTAAGGCAGCCGCTGCCTCAGCTGTTTGCCACAGCCCTCTGCCAAAGGTTATTCTGGGCCATCTGAAGGCATTGAGGACCCCCTTGTGTCATGTGTGGACTGAAGACACGCTGCAGGGGCTGAGGCACCTCAGGGAAAGGTTCATCTCCTGCTCAGTCTCTTGATCCTCCCCACCTACCAGAGAAGAGTCAGGACCTCAAGTGACAGCACTACAGGAGGGCTGATGCCTAGAATTGCACATGTAAACCCTTGTAAAAGTTCTATCAGGCTAATCACATGTGTCTGAAGAGAGATGGTATTCAACAAGCACTTTATTCCTTTTTTTAGTGGTCAGTAGCAAAATTTCTCTGAGGATTTTTGAAAGTAATGACTTTGGGAGATCATAGGTTTTGGTATCCATCTCACAACACTCAAAGTGCTTCTATAAAATCAGTCAGATACTCAATAGCTTATGAAAATAAGGCACTGTAAGCTCAAAAAAGAGTATCAACATTTCCCTCAGCAGGAAGTGATGCCCCTTTAACCTACAGACTGCTGCTTCTACATAATAACTGCATAGTCTACAAAAGAGTGACACCAAAATGTGCCGCCCTGTGTATAAATTTTCACACTGTCTGTACCTAAGGGCGCGAAAGTGGTGGAGGAGGTTGGCCCTTCTCTGTGCTCTGGCTTTGCCCCCATATGTTTTAAGGTGATGCAGCACCTCCTTTTAGTAGGGCTCCCCTCTGGAGACACAGGTGAGGAGAGGTCTCCAGCTCGTGTGGACCAGTCCTGTTGGTGTCCAGCCATCCTTTGGAGAAGATGCTCTAAGAAAACCAGCTGGTGCTCTGACTTTGTCCTCCTGTGATGGCTCAGGTATTGCACTCAGGCTGGCCTCCATGCTCCTGCATGCCCTGCAAGCTCCCCAACAGCCCCTCACGCTGGTTTTGGGTGTGCAGAGTTAGCATATAGCAGATAGCTTTAAAGCAAAGATGGGTACATCTGCATCAGCGTGGAGACCGAGTGGTGGGTGACAGCAGGGTGGAGATATCTTGTAGCTAGCTAATTCAAATGCTTCATTATCTCAGGCTTTGGCAAGACTTTTTTTAGGGCCTCCACTGCATTTTCCCTACCTAATCAAGCTGAAGGCCAGGCATAGACCTCACTGCCAAGGCAGAGTACCAAGTGTCCCAGACAATGGCTCCTTCTGGGCAACCCAGCCAGCTTTGCTAACAGGGACAGTCCGTTTTGGAGTGATGAATGCCATGTTGTTGGCTGAAACTTGTTAGACACGCTGAATTCTCTCAACATGATCTCCTGATAGAAGAGAACAGAATACAAGAAGGCTTGTATTTTCCCTGCTAAAGCATTTACGAAGAAACACAAAGCCCTAAGAGCGTACGCCTGCTGGTTCCTCGCCTGCATTGCCCACATTGAGCTCAGTGCCGACAGAGTTTGCTGAGATGTTGGGAAATAATGTGTTTTTGGAACACTAAAACTATCATTGCCTCTGATTAAAACAATCCAGCTCCCAGTTTGGTATAGGCATGATCACACACTGTTCTAAACATATATTCCAGCCTCTCTACTTACGTTCCCAGTTTCATATCTGAAACCCATGATTTTGCAGAGGTCACTCATGCACCTTGAGTGAAGCAACATAAAATTACCTCCAATGTGGGTCTGGAAATAGCCTTCCCTGCTCTTTGCCTTTGCATCTTTGTGCAAGTGTGTGTTCACACGTGTGTATGTTCTTGAGTTGACATTTATTAAAGACTGATCTCATTTGTGTCAAACATGCCACCTACAGGGAGCATTTTGGAGCAGTCAAGTTACAGGAGATAGATAAAAAAGAAGAAGAGGTAATGAATATGGAGTGTAAATGCCTTAGCAAAGTAATGGAGACATGTACTAACAGCAAGTGAAATTTGACCTTCTGGCTGAAAACCTGATAGCGAACCAATTGGAGAACTTTAGAAAATTGGATCAGCTTCAATGGGCACAGAGTAAACATTGGGAGTGCAATACAGTCTTATTAAACATAATGCACATTTAATGCATAATTTTATTGCAACCAATTTCATGCTACTGCCTTAAATGAGTCTGGGTCTACTTCCACTGTAGCAGTCCACTACCATTAGTGCCTCTTAAAAGAATTGCAAGGCCAGTAAACTATCACTGGTCTGGTCTCTCCCTTAGCCCATACTTTCTGCTTCATAAACTCTCCCAGCTCCCACAGCTTGTAGCAAGATCTTGTCTTCCTTCAGTACGCGGCTTTTGAAACACTAAACTGTTTTGGCAAGTCTTCACAGATGGGAATGTTACAACATTTCCATTTTATGCTGGTGCGGTAAAGCAGTGAACCTTTGCAGCTATAGACCAGTCGGCTGAATCCCAGCCTTACAACAGGAGTTCCTGGAACCTATACAGTCAGAGTGGTGCTGAAGATTTCTCAAGCACAGCAGGCAAAATCCTATTTTTCTAAGTGACAGCAGTAGTGTTTGCCCTCTGATAGGAACAAGAAATAAGGAAAACAAATGATGCTGACTGCAAGAAAATGAGTAGTCCCCTTTACAGACTGATAGAGTATGGCTGGATTAGCACATAAAAAACTGCAAAGGAGGAACAAGAAGTGTTTAATTTATATCATCAGAGTACAAAACCCACACCCTGAGTTTACAGGTGCTGCTTTCTGACGTCTTCACAGACAGCAGAATTGTTACCTGTGCCTTGTAGAAACACCAGCAAGGGAAGAGATGCTTCAACATCAGCCTGCGATTTTACACATGTAAAAGACATTTTGTGTATAGTCAAGCTTGGATTTTCAACACCCTTGAGTTCCAGGGGTGTTTGAGCCCAGAAACCTGAGCTGAGCCCATCCCTAGATGCGAGATCAGTCCTTTATGTTTTGCCACAGTGAGCTGCCTAATAACATCTGTAGAACAGTGCTGCTGGAGCTCTCTACAGGGGTCCTGTTTGCTAGGCACCACACACATGTGTACACAAGAGATATCTCTTGCCCTGACAAGCTTTAGGATTTCAGCTAGTAGCAAGATGCAGTGCAGGGGTGATACACACAGAAGAGTGGAAGAGGCCACCACTGTTGTCATCAAGTGGTACAATGTTATGAATCAAGCCTTCAGTGATAGTGAAATAACACATTGGCTGCCTTTGATTCATATCCTGAATTTTCAAGCCCTTCCCTCCCGTGATCACAACAGCTAGGGCTCATTTCAACATCTTTAGCCACATGCAGCAACGGAGCTGGAGGTTTTCTGGAAGGAAAAAAATGCCTAAACACTATGAAATTCTTCAATCATGTTCTGAGTATGGTAACTGAAGAGCACCAGAAAATCACCTGGAGTCCTGATACTAGGGTCTCCTGGACCATAAAGGCATGCATGATTTCAGCCCCAAAATGTAGCATGCTTCTGTTGATGTTACACCACAAAGTATAATCTCTGCTGCCCTGCTAATTTGGACAGTGAAAGGGTCTTCTGGACCTAATACTTTGTGTTCCCACAGATTAGTCAGGCTGTCTTGTGGTTTTGTGGCACATTGAACTTGACTGCCCTGGGTGGACAGAGCAAACTGTGTACCTTTTCTAAAACTCCGTGCATATGTGAACTTGGAACTTTATCTGGCCAGTCAGGTGGAACTGCAAGCCTGTGTGTGTAGTCTCAACAGTGGATGCACACTTTTAAGCATATATATGATCCAAATAAAAGGACACAAATATATCCCTAAAGAGAGGAGATGGTTTTCCACATTTATGAAATGATGAATTATTCAAAAATACTCTATAGATAATTCTTTTGCTGCCATTTCCTCTGAATCAGATTCTGAAGATATCTATCTGATTGTGAACATACTTGAAAACTGTTGGTGTTTAAAACAAAAAATTATACAAAAAGTCTTAATAATCTCTAGCTCTAAATAGCATTTAATTAGCAACCCAGTAGCATTTACAATGGTAACACATGAATAATTCTGGAGAAGAAAAATAAGAAAATAAAATACTTCAGCATCAGTCTCACCAGGATTTATAGACTGGGAGGAAAAATAAGCTGAAACAACTGAAAAACCTTTTGATGCTGTCATGTCAGGTTGTGGGATTTACAGCTAGTGTGCTGGATGGAGCCTGTAACCTCATGTCACATGTCCATGCACATATTATTTTGAGGGGAGGAACAGGCAGGAGGTGGAAAGTATAACTCCAGACTTCTGTTGGGGGATGTGCAAATGGGTAGTCTACCAACAGCAGGACCAAAAAGATAGTTTGGCCTCCAGCGAAGGAAGGATTTCACTATTCCTGCTTGAAGTCAGCCTAAGTTTCAAGAAGATGAAAGGTGCACAGCTAGTCAAGGGCTGTCCTGTTTACACACTGCACATGTAAATGCATATACCCAAATTTACATGGATTTCCCCAGCACATTCACACAGACAGACACACAGATGTAGGAGACAGGCAAAGACAGGGCTCTGAACTTCTTGCCTTTTCTACATAGAAATGCTGGGTGTAAGTATGCTCGAAAGCTCTTCAGGGCTTCTCACAGGAAGAGAGGGTTCTACAGAATATGGGAAGTGCTACAAGCAAGTACACACCTCTGGCTTTTAACTGTGGGGACTCAGCCAAAAGTGAGGCTTGCTCAGGCACCTTCCCTTCTAGAGAGACTTACAACTGTTTAAGGCTGAACTTCAGTACCTGTGCCTGGATAATCTTGTCTATCTTTGTGGAAGACCTGGTGGAAAGCTGGAGCTAAGAAATGCTAGTGGGTTTGATGTTACCCATCTCCAGTTGAAATGAAGTCTGGAAATTACCTATGAAGTGAAGTTTTTTTAAATAGTGTTCCGGAAATATCAAACTGACCTTGCTGTAGAAAACATCTGCCAGTTGTAGTCATATGTTTAAATAGACAGGCCAGGTGCAGTTGGAAAAAAGTAGAAAATATTTCCACTCTTAACACTTTTATGTTTGAAATACTTCAAAGCTAAGAATGACTTCTCTGAGCCAAATCAGATATGTCTTTGTTAGACCATCTCTGACAGAAAAGTTAATTAGAAACTGTAAACTCTCTTTTGCTTATGTCCTGAGACTATCAGAGCCCCAGGAAAGCTACTCCTCCTTATGGGAATGCTTTTTTGGTTTTACGCCTTTTACCACTACAAAACCAGCTCATTTTTTCCAAAAATTTTAATGACATCCTTCTAGTTGTTCACAGCAAAGTCTTCCAAATTGAAAACAATTCTAATGCAAAATCATCAACAAAACTTGTCGGTTTTGAAATTAAAGTTTAAATTTTTATGTCAATATTCTATTGCTAATCTATTTCTTTTAACAATAGGTGGTTAAATCGGCTTCTACTAGTCTGTCTCATACTTGTAATTTAATATATTCATTGTTATTTCTGTTACAGCTGTAGCTGGGGGCAGACATCTCCATTGGTTCAAAAAACTAAAAATAATAATAAAATCACAAAAAACCCCAACCAGCAAACAAAAACCCAAACCAAAACCAACAACACCACAAACAAAAAAAAAAAAAACAAAACAACAAAACCAAAATAACAAAACCCAAAAATGAACAGAAAAAAAAAAAGAAGGGGAAAAAAATGGTTTGTATACTTTTGGATTCTGTAACAGTGAGTTGCCGTGGCTTGCTTTACCTGAACAACAGTCAAATGCCTGTATACTGTGTAAATCTTATGAAACTTGCTGCCATAGGATAAGAGGGAGGCATCTTTTCAAGAAAGACCTGCCTTCCATCCTTAGGGCAGAAGGGCATGGTGAGGATGATTACACCTCAGGCTTTCAGCCAGGGTCCAGGTCTTTCTTTCCATGTGGTGGTTTCTCATGTGCAGGCAGTGATAATTCAGCATCACGAAAAAACATAAATTGTCAGATAGGCAATGCTGAGATGAAAGGAACATTATCTTTTACAGCAGGCCAAGACTCTGAACTTTTATGACTTTCTACAAGAAGTAACCAGAAATGACATAACTGCTCTTGCAATTTTCTAATTTCTATTCCAATTTACTGTAAGCCTGGTGTGATAAGACCAAAAATGTATTTTAGCTGTGGGCAGGTTTTAAAACCTCATTGTTCTAAACCCCTGAAAATCAGGATTCTTGATAGAAACTGATAAACCACAGTCTGACTGTATTAGTAGGAGAAACTATCATATAGAAAATTTAATAAAGATTTCAAATGCTCCTTCTGTGTCCTAAAGCCATTATTCACTGCTAAAGGACTGTAAATCATGAAAAGTCTCAGAAGGCTTTAATTTTAAATATATATATATATATAAAATATATAGCTCCAAAGCAATCCAGAAACTTAATACCAGAAACCAAATTCTGCTCTGTCTTTATCCCATCCATTGCTTTAAAACACAAAACCCACTTAAATAAGAAAGGTAAAAGCTTAAACACATCTGGCATACTGGAGCAGTACATCAAGTTCTCTATGCAAAGGAAACTAGAGGGGCTGTCCATTAAAGATATGGTCCAGTGACTCAATAAATAGATGCAGGAGGAGGAGGGCCTGTTCCCAGTCTCACAGCTAGCTCATGGAATAGTGCAGTGCACTAGCAAATTAATTTCCCTATTTTAAGCTCGTTTTTCTCCTTTCATTGTGCTGTGGACTCCTTTGGACAAGGCAATGTGCCTGGGCTCAGCTGTGCGGGAAGAGATTTAGCAGCTCTGTGGAACTGCTGGAGTAGAAATGGGATATCTCTGCATTCACCTGCACTAGCCACTTCAATGCTTCTCTCCCACTGTACATTTCCCCCCTCCTGCTCTGTTGGCTTCCTTGGAGCACCACAGTAAGCTGGTGGTGGTTTGGGCATGAGGTATACTCACCTCTGGCTTGGAGGCAGAAATCGCCAACAGCAAAAAAACCCCAAAACTGCTGAATGGAATTCCTAGAGATTCATACTTTATGTTGTGGGATTTAAACTGTAGGCATTGCCCTTGCTTGGGAAAAAGGCCTGCACCAAGTACATGAGTCTTGTGGTGCCTGCAAAGGACAAAAGAGGAGAGGATTTCATCCTGGGGAATCTCCAGTGATGGATTGCGATCACATCACTGTGAACACATATGAAAATAACATGGACACAAAGAAAATCAGGTGGGATTGGCAGTCAGTCCTCAGGAGAAGCACAGGACTGTCCAAGTTCTCAGACTGCTTTCCCTCTTAGTGCAGAGGCAGCAGAAGCTGCCATCACGCAGGCAGTTTTGACAGCCTTGCCTGATACTTCTCACACTGAATTGCACAAATAGCATCTGGGAAGGGGAAATGACCTCCAGCAGAGGTGAAACCCTCTGGCTCCAAGGACATGGCACTCATTTCTACCCCAAGAGGATTTGGCTCACCCTACCCTGCATGGAAGGAGAAACCAAAAACATGCATCTCTTGGATGGCTGGAGCTCAAGTCACCATTTGCCAGTCTGGAGTGGGATAATTTGTCAGACACCAGCTGCTGCAAGCTCTGTCCTCTTGGGCACACTTGTTATTGTGTTACAGCCTGCCTGAAGAATGTGGGATGTTGCAGAAGAGAAAGCGATTGCAACCTTCCTTGCTCAAATAATCTGAGGACTTTTTTTCTGTGAGAGCCTCTGCCATGCACAGGGTGCTCATAAAGCGATAGCCACTGTTAGGAAGGGAAAGGGGGGTTGGGGGAAAGAAAAGGAGAGGGAGAAGAAGGAGAAGAAGAGGAAAAAGCCAGGCTGGCAATGCTGGGGAAGCGCTTTTGTGATCACACAAAGAGATTTAAGACCGGATGGAAGTGGTCCCCCCGCTCACTTGCTCCCTTGCCGCGTCTCCTCTGTCTCTGAAAGAGTTACTCAGGAGGATTTCAAGGGTAGGTTTCTAGAGCGACACCATGTCTAATTATGTACGAGACGGAATGAAAAGGTGTAGGCCTGTCTTTCCAGCTCAGAAAAAAATGTGGTGTCCTGCGAATAAGAAATGAACAGACTGACCTTTTCAGAGCTGCTGAAAGAGAAAACCAGATGTATTCCTCAAGAGTCACTATGACTGAAGGGTGATAAAGGCTTGCATTGTGCACTTGAATAAAAGGAAAGCTAACCAGAAAACAGCAGCTGATAATAGTCAGGCCAGGCTGTGCTATTGTCCAAGGCACAAATGTTCAGCATTGGCCTAGACCACACTGCTGGTATATACAGCACAGACTTGGGGGAGAAATTAAAAAAGAGAGGGGGGAGGCAGCTTTTTTATTCCTGCTACCTACAAGAGATTGTGTGAAACTGCTAGCAGTTATAAGGCCACAGAGGAAGAAAATGATCTGGGATCTTTCCCCCACCACAGACAAACACAAACATACATACACCCAATTCTAGCATTATGTTTCTGTAAGATCTGAATCTAACCATCTGCCAGATGAATAGACAAAACCCAGCTTGTCTTCCAGGGTTCAGATGTAAGGGGGTGGATAAAGAGGAAGCATCACACTGGTGAAGAGGCTGAAACTTTCTGCAAAACAGGGGTCTCCAGAGCCAGCATAAATCAGGAGATAAGGAGGCTTCAAGGCTACAACCCTCAACAGCCCCTGCAACTGCAGGAGATGATAGCCTGTTTGGAGACAGTGAAGGAATCCAATAAGGAGTCAGAAGGTGTCAGACCAGAATCACTATTGGAGCAAAGGGCTGTGGGAGACACACAAAGAGAGTGTGAAGAGTGCGAGAGGTGGGTGAATAGTCTGTAAGGGTATAATTGCCCAGGGATTTCTTTGTTTGAGTCCTTTTTTCTGTCCTTCCTTCCTTCCTTCCTCTCCTTCTCCTCCCCCCTGCCTCTTTGGGGGCACCCAGCTCAAGCCGACCCTGCTGCTGTACAACTCTATTAGATTATTTATTTTTATAAGACTCAA
>JAOXXN010000364.1:49030229-49041057 GCA_026770055.1 Myrmophylax atrothorax
CTAGACACAACAGTGGCTTTAAATAAGGACCAGAGGCTGAGTAGGGAGCACTTGGAAGGTATGATTATCCCCCACACCAGGCAGGTGTCATACACCACCATAAAACCCAGAGAAAAGGCAGTGATGGATGGACAGAGAAGGGATTGGAAATGAGTGATTCGGGGAAGAAAAGAAAAACCAACATCCCTCAGCATCTCCCAAATTTGGGGAAGAAACTGGTTTCTCTCTGGGCGGGAGCCACTTGCTTCAAGCCCCTCTGCCATGACCTCTCTGGATTATTCAGCATCAGAGACCTGCCAAAAAGTCTCTCAAACACTTTTGAATGTCATGCCACTGTTTGAGAACCAAGGCTGGGTCTGAGAGAGTGGATCTTGCCCACTGTAGATTGTTATTTTTAGAGTGGGCATGATAAACTTCTGCCAGACACCATCCACAGCCAGCCATGTCCATGCAGAAGTGTAAATCAACCTCAATGCTTGCTGGAAGAGCTTGCCTTTTCTTATTTAAATATGTTCTCTGAAATAACACTTTGAACTATAATCTGTGAACGTGGTGGTAGAGGAGTTCCCTACTCCTCTCTGCCCTTCCAGAAACAACAGACGTGTAAAGGACCTTTTTTTTTTTTTTTGCACAGTGTTGGTTTTGTCCTTTATAAAATTAGTTCAAGGAGATTTATTGCTGGCAACAGGCACTGAGGGCTGGCCTGGTGCTTCTCTGCAGAAGATGAGACAGGGTGTTCCCACCTCAAAGTGCCGCAGCTTGGCCGTCAGAAGATGAGGTGGAGTTTGCTTCCTGGCTACTGCAGTGTGACCTTGGGTGCATCCCTTCACCTCTCCCGGCCTGCCCCCATTGTCTCTGGACAGTGCACTCCTAGGAAAGTCCTCCAGAGCTGGAGCTGGCTGTCACAGTGCTCACAGCTCCTAACACAGCAAAACACATTATTTCAACAGGATGGAGCAGCTGTTTATATAAGGAATTAATTATACCCATTGCTACCAGATAGAAGTCCTCCACACATCAGTGAGGCAGAGAAACATGGGCTTAAAGGAGAAGCACCAGACAGAAGACACAGGTATCTGCCAGCTGTGAAGTCAGACAGGAGCGGGTCTGTTTCCTTCCACTCTGCCTTCCTGGTGTGTTTCAGCCCAAACTTGGGAAAACGACCCCAGGGAGCACGCTATTTTAAGGCTTCTGGGCTGTGACTTTTCTGCTGTGATTACCCTGGAGGCATCTAATTAGTAGCAGTAGGGCTGCTTTTTCTTTCTGATCTCTGCAAGGAACCGTACTGAGAAGCTACCAACTCATCTCACACTGTACCCACAAGACCTGTACAAGCTCCCTAGCCAGCTAGCTTTATTTCTCCCATGTCAACAAAAGTAGGAGAGATTTGGGGGGTGGAGTAGATGGACAGAGGAGAGAGAAAGTGATTCACAGAGAAATAATGTATTCCTGCCATACATTCAGAGAATTCAGCAGCACATGTATACACACATGCACACACTCATGAGGCTGAGGAAGCAGTCTGAATAACTTTCAAAAGGCTTGCTGCATCTTGCTCCATGAGTGGGTAATGCTTGGCTATTTCTAAGAGACAGACATTAAAATCTGCAGCACAGTCATTTAGAATTTCAAAGGATTCTTCTTCAGGGGGTGGAATACAAAAGACACCAGAGTTATTCACATAATACAACAAGGTTGAGGAAACAGCAGTATGCCATTAGGTAAGACTGAGCAGAAAACCTTTCTGGAGAAACATAAGATCTATTTATTCAAAGTAAAGAAGTGACCCTAAAAATTTCTCATATCATTTATCTGTGTAGATATGTGTAAATGTATGTGTACATATTTAGAGATATCTTTGTGTGGCTGTGTTTTATACCCCACTTGGAGAAGAGCTTGAGAGAGGATCTGAAATGTGTACTGTGGTGCAGACAAGAAAAGGAGGGGAAAAAATATATATTCAAAATACATCACACATCATCCACGCATCTACACAAACATGCTCACATTTCCTTCACCGTGAGCTTTGGGTGTCAATCAGCAGAGAACAAACAGCAAAATGAAAACCAGGAGCTCCTTCTGTTGAGGTTTTTTGATAACGTCCTCCAACATTTCCCTGTTTTTATTTTCAATGTGCTAAACTAACTGCATGGCTGGAGCGGCGAAGAATGCAAAGCTCACACATGTAAAGCATTGTGTCCTCTGACATACTATTACACAGAAGGCTCACAGTTCCCCCCTCTCCCTCCCCTTCCTGGTGTTGATGAATTACATGAGATGAATGTCACAGATCTGGGTTTTTTAAACCGTGAGCTTAGGCAGCAACAACGACTGCAAAGCAGACACCGTTGTCTGAACCTCTATTGTTTCTATTTCGGGAGCACATTGAGTGATTAGTTTGGGTAACAGTAACATCACATTACCTTCTACAGGCTGGAAATGTCTTTTAAAACTGAGGCAACGCTGAAGCCATGTGATACAATACTGTAGACAGAGCCAAGTGGAATACATCAAAGAGTGCCTTGATGCAGATGTTTCATGCAGAAGAAAATTAGGTCAGAGACCACTTCAATTTCAGCTTCTGCCAGGCTTGTTTGAGAGCTTCCAGTGAATTCCTAATGAATAGCTTCTAGGGCACTTTTCTCTCATTCAGTCACAAACTGCCACAGCCAGATGAGCTTTCCATGTGGAATTTTTTCTCATTATTTAAAATACTAATACTTTGTGTTCACAGATTCCAGAATCTTCCTCACAACAATAGCAACAACTCCCCCTCCTTCATCACCCCCCACGCCTCCAGTAAAATATGAGGGAAAAGGAAAAGGTGAGAAGAATAACCAATTGACACACAATGTCTGCTACAGGGAGTGAGGGTGGGGGGCAAAATACAAAAAAAAAAAAAAAGCAAGCTACCTTTTAGCAATTTTACATGGTAAATAAATACTTGGTTAGTGTCCTTCATGAATGGTTGCTTTTTTGTATCTTGAATATATTTTTTTATTTTTTTTTTTTAATGGCAAAGAGTGAGGAGCCTTAAAGATGTTTTTACAGCCTGTGCACATCTCAGCTGGCACTGCCTGCTGTAGCCATTGGCTGGTTGCACTTCCAAAGGGAGAGCAGAGGCTGCCTCAGACCTGCACACAATGAGCCTACACAAAGCCTTCTGAACTGTTGAGCCACAGCACTCATCCTTCTCTCTCTTGAGCTCATCCCTCTTTCCTGAGTAGCTCTGTGGGCTACCTTTGAATGTCTCAACCAAAAACGCAAGTGCTCACTAAGCAGTTTAGATCCTGCTCCTCTTTAAAGCTGACTATAAGCTGAGCAGAGCATCTCGTGATTCCATATTTGGCATTCACCAGGGACTGCAAGGTTATGGCCCTCAGAAATATAAACACTGGCCTAGCACCTTCCTCATTGGGAAGAAGACTCCAGAACTCATCATGTGGGTGTTTTTAGTGTGGTTCCCCTTCACACTGGATTATAAAAGTAGTTCAGCAAGCTGTGAGCAAGAATCCAAGCCAGTCCAGGCTCCAGCCCTGCCAAATGGGACTTTTTGGATCTCTCATACGTCATTCTATCCATGATATGCCTGACATTTTCATGGTGATCAGGGGGCCAAATCTGAAGGTGGATTGAAACCTGTAAGTGCAGGGTTTATCTAAGGAGCTAAGTAGGTGCTGGGCCATGACATATTCATAAGGTAAAGGCATAAATCTGGCTGTTGAAATGAGAAAAACCTTCTCAGTGTTACCACCCAGTCATGCAGAGGAAAGACTTCACAAAGGAGTGAGGTCTTCTCTGAGACAGAATCAGGATCATCTATGAATAGTTTTACCTTGCAGTCCTGTGTCCTGCACTCCACCCACAGGGTGCACAGGATCATTCTGAGACCAGTGACTCAGACTGCCAACAGAGAGGATCCAGAAACTGACATCAGCCTCAACATGTCCAGCTGTTGTTGTTCACAGAGTCGCAGACTCATGACAGAACAGTGTGAACTCCCTTGTGTTCCCAGGGGCTTAGGTGGAATGAAAGCATAATATGAAATTGCAGCAGAACAGCCTCTGTTCTGCATCTCCCCTTTCCTGTGCAGAACTCAGTCCTCCAGAAGTTCACAGATGCCCTTTTGTCCACTCCAAGCACAACAGCTGAGATCTTTACTCATCAAAGCCAGCATTTCAGAGGTGACTTCTTGTTTACTCACATAATCATAATAAATCACTAGGACCTGATTCTTTAGACATGGAGCCCTCAGCTGAATGACTCATGACAGGAACAGGACATTCCTGCTCATGTATATCCACCAATCTGGACAGATCATGGCAATTTTTTGTTCCAGAGGTCACACCACAACCCATTCCAGATATCTCTTTGATGAACCCCTTAGCAACATCATAGTTAATGATACTTCTCCAGAGGGACCAGCTGTCCACAAAATGCTCCACCTGGAAGCTTTCCTGCTCTGTTTGCTGACTCTGTAGCAGACCTGTGCTTCTCTTCAGAGGTTCCCACCTCTTCTGGTCCTGACATTAAGGGACTTTCGGGGGGACTCTCCTACAATTAAATCCACCCAAGGAATTCTCAGGCAGAGAAAATACGAGCAAGGACCATCTTCCCCTCACTCCAGAATTTGTGTTCCTAGCCCCTTCTATAACTGCATGATCTCTGCCTATCTGGAATGTCTGTGCTCTTCTCCATGAGGTCATTCTCCCCACACCTAAATTCTTAGGGTCTGCTGCAAAGACACAATGGTTCATCTGAATGCAGATAAATGCATTTCTCTTCCACCTTAAGTTCTCAGCCCTTGTAGCTTAATACTTCTCCAAGGCCTCCAAGATCTCATACCCTTTTCTAACCTCCAGCTTGTCTTAAAACCCCCACCAATCAAACACCGCCACACAATTCTTACAGAAGGGAAAGCTTCATTAAATACATTGGAATTCAATTAATCATGTACAATTTTTTATTCATTCATCAGCGGCTGCTAATGTTCTTGGGGTACTGAGATGGAAAACTGTTCACAAAATTTAAACACACCAAAATAATCTACCTACAGAAGTTTCGTTTTCACCATAAACAATAAAAGCTGTCATACCTATCCCCTGTTTCACATAGGAGACCAAAGCAGGTGATCATTTTGGCAAAAAACAATGAAGTTCTTTCTTTTCTGACTACTAACCATAGAGATGAAAGCTTTCTTTCACAGCAGAGCAGATGCAGCTTGGCAGCAACCATGACCACTTTTCATCATCCTGCCTGCAGTTCCAGACATGGTTGCTCTCCTTACCCATGGATACACTGGTATCTTTAGGCATGCTGTTAGCTCCTGGAAAGTGGGACTCTGTTATGAATGGTGTTTGATCCAGACCTGGCCATCACATATATATATATATATATATGTGCAAAAATGTATATATGTGTGCAAAAATGTCTACTGTTTCCTCAGCAGTTGCTTTTCTGTTCCTAGAGAAACTCAGTCTCTTGCCTGCACAACACCCCTGTTGCTCTGGGTACTCCTGGCCATCAACCAACATCCTTGTAGTATCTCTACCCTTGTATACAAAAGCAATAGCCAGACCATCTCTCACTACAGGCCTGGATGGATTAGGAGTGAGGGAAAGCTCTTTCTTCCATGTGATATTATCCATGCAGAAAGAAAACTAGAACACAAATCTTACTGACAAAGTTGTGGTCCTATAACATCATAGAGTTCCATGGGGTTTAGCCCTCCATCACTCTGGGTGAAGATAAAGGAATCTGATATTTTTTAAACATTCAATGTTCAAAGTTTGTTTTGATCCACCTAATTTCCAAACAATCCCCTGTTTTCTATGAATGCTCACCCATACAATCTGATTCTTAGTACCAGAGCTCAGTTGACAAAAAAAGAATGTCTACCATGCCAGTTATTTCTAGGCATGCTTAAGTCAGTTTACACAAAAAAGGGGAGAATCTCAAAGATGGGAGGACCATCCCACCAGCAGCATGAATGGCACAAGTTACATAGAATGAACTAATTCATCTGCACAACACATCAAATTGGGAATGTTTTAAAATAGCCTCTTGACTGAGAGTTGATGTCTCATTATTCTAAAGTACATCACAGTGAGAGCCCTAGTAATGCCAAATAGGATAACTCTCCAAATTGCAGAGACTACAGCAGAGATTTCACAATAAAGGACTTTACATTTAAGACTGCAACAGCTTCTGCTGTAAGAGTCTGAAGGGCTGGTGGATATGGTAACTCATGAGGTTCACAAGGCATGGGCATGCTGTGTAGGACTGGAATATCCTTTCTCAGGGGGATGTCACAGGAGCTGTGCACCTATGGATGAAATGTGGCCAGTGGTCAGAGATTGTTCCATATCTGAATGCAGATGTATTGTGGTTTGAGAAGGGGCTTTTCTGTCCCGTTTTCAGCAGTGAGATGAACAGAGGTAATGCCAGTTCCCATCCAAAGGCAGATGGGCATGGAAAAACAGAAGCTGTACTCAGAGGGTCCTAGGCAAAAACTGCCCATAAAGAAAAGCAGCCATTCTCAGGCAGAGGTACACCTAGAGCCTGGCAATAATTAGCAACTGTTACCTTTCGTTCTAATAATCATGCTCAGATGCTTTGTTTTTTCTCATAACCTACTTCCCCCACTTTCCTCTACACACACTAGCCTTGGTTGTCTGCAGAATTTCACTTGGGATCAGATGTTTTAAGTTAGGGGTAAGGTGGAGTTTCTGCTTCAGAAACTCACATTTAATTACATGCTGAAGCAGAACATTACCCCCAAATGCTTCATTATAAAAGAGTTGAATGAAAATATTTGGACTTTTTCTCAGCTCTCTATTCCTTTTCTTGTCTTTGAAATAGCGGTGGGCTGGAGACATGAATCTGCTGATAATTTGAAGCTGCAATTTGACAAATAAATGAACTTACAAATGTTCTTGTAGCTTAAGGCTGTCTGAGTGGTGCTGGTTTCAAGGCCTGGTCATGAAATGTTTGGAGATTTAAGGCATCACAAGTACTAGCAGGACTGACTGAAATGCTATGGGAAGAAGGAATCGTGGCAAACAGCACAACCTCAAGAAACACAACAAACTCAGAGAAACCTCTTTGCCAGCCAAGAACACTGCAGAAATGTCCTAGTGGCTGTGCAGGAGCCTGCTGACCATCGTATGTGCTGTTTTGGAGCATTAGGCTTCTTGCCCTCACAGCATACTTAACCCTGCCTCCTCCTGCCACTCTTTCCCACCACCTGGCAGGTGTTGGCAGCTCTTCCAGTGCCTGCTTTCCAAACCACAGTGTCCTGGTCTTTCACATCCAGGAGGCCTCCCACCCACCCTCATTATGGAAAGGCCCCTTGGCATCAACCCCATTGTCATGGGAGGCTGTCTGTGTGGCTTGTGAAAGGCATTGAAGACCTTGCTTGGAGCAGGGCTGGGGGTGGGCACTTATCAAGTCTAGGGACTAACTGTTTTTAAACAAAGTCCTTGTTGGAGAATGCTATAGGAACTCCCAGTGTTGTGTGATACCAACACAAGAGAGAACTAATGCAGTTCCAATTAAGGTCTCAATGAGGCTTTTACCCGGTTTTTGCTCTAATCTTTTCTTCCCCTTTGTGTTCACAGGGACAGAGGCTACTCTTTAGTGTCTTTTTGTCCAGTGTCCAAGAGGTACTATTTTCATTATTTTCTACAAGTTTTAGCCCTTGTGGTGCTGGGATATGATCAAGTTTTCCAGACACAGCCTGCTTGAGTGTTGCTGAAGGACATCTTGGCACTCACGTCTGGATTTGAGTAATCTTTTGAGGACCTGGAAAAACTCAGAGCAAAAGACATATCCTATATGGGCTGGAAGTCAGTGATCAAGAAAAATAGTACTAAGTCCTGCCCCTGGGATGGGGCTACCCTGGATTTACAGACTGGGAAATGAGACACCGAAGAGCAGTGCTGTGAAAGGGACCTGGGGATTCTGGTTGGTGGCCAGTTGGCCTTGAATCATCAGTGCCCTGGCAGCCAGGAGGGCCAACTGTGACCTGAGAGACATCAGGCACAGTATCACAATCAGGGAGGGGATTATCCCACTCTACTCTGCACTGGGGTGCCCTCAGCTGCAATATTGGGGCAGTTTTGGACACCACAATATAGGAAAGATATTAACATCTTAGAGAGTGTCCAAAGGAGGGCAACAAAGACGGTGAAGGGCTTGAGGGGAAATGAGTGAGTTGAGGGCACTTGGTGTGTTCAGCTGGAGGAGACTGAGGGGAAACCGCACTGCAGTTCCAACTTCCTCGGGAGGGGCAAAGAAGTGACAGGCACTTATCTCTGCTCTGTGAGGACCAGGGACAGGACCACAGGCAATGGCCTGGAGTTGTGCCAGGGGAGTTTTAGGTTTGATATTAGAAAGGGTTCTTCCCCCAGTCAGTGGTTGGAACAGGATCCCCAGGGCAGTGGTCACAGCACTAAGGCTGACAGAGCTCAAGGAGCATTTGAACAACACTCTCGAGTACAAGGTGTGACTCTTGGGGCTGTCCTGTGCAGACCCAGGATTTAGACTGGATGATCCTTGTAAGTCCCTTCCAACTCAGGCCATTCTACAATTTGATGATTCTAAGTCTCCTCATTCATAGGTAACTGTGCTCTGTTCACTGACATTTTAATATTGAGAGGGAACTGTTGAGTTTACTGCCATTATCACAACTGAGAGGAACAACATAAAAATGTCAGAAGAAGAATTTTGACATCTCCCAAGGATGTAAAGGGTAGAAACATGTGTTCACCATCACAAAACATCTGATATCATAACTTTTGAGGCAAATATTTGAAGAGCCAGAGAGGAAGCAGACCTTCTCCTCTTACCAAGCAGCAATGGATGAAGTGCTTTCTTGGTCACTGACTATAGGTGAAACCCAAACATTTGTCTGAAATCAGGAAGAGAAGTGAGAGGGACCAAACCAGCATTTTCAGAGGTTAATGAGCTTCCTACAGAGTTCAACAATCTTCCCATCCTTTCCACAGAAAGCATCTTCATACCCTGGAGGATTACCTTCCATAACTATTGACTGCCCTGTTTTATCTCTACAGACCCCTCATAGAGTGAAGTTTAAAAAGTCTACATAGCACATGTGTAAGTCATGAAGGATGCCAACAATTTCATCATACTGTCAGTGCCAAGTACCCAAGGTCTAGCTGTAATGCAGACAACATTTTTTAAAACTCCCAATTAAATCAGCTGTTCCAAAGACAGGACACATTCCCTCCAAACCCTAACTGGTTGCTAGGAACTGCAAGTCAACAACTGGCTTCCTGCCTTCCTCTTAGGCCACCTACAATCAAAACATGTCAGAATGGAGGAATATCAGTTGTTGTCTGCTAAAGAGAAGGAGATTTTTCCTTATCCTTTGCTGCTGGTCATCTCCTTTGTGTTGGTTCCTCACTGTGCTGTTATCAAACACATGTTGGATGACACTTTATAAGGGGAGGAATCCTAAATTAAAAAGTGGATCTTAATCAGTTTTGAAAAAAAACCTGTCAGACTAAAACAGGGATTCCAGAAATTCCTGCCTGATCTTGTTTTGAAATGGACAAAACCTGCTCCACTTGTGCCCACTGTTGATCCTTCAAGTACATGTGAAAACAGCAGTAGCTCTAGTGTATAACCAAATTATTATTACTAATTTGTCATCATCCTCTTGACAGCAATAGAGAGACTGGAGCAATATTCTCTATGGGACAAGTCTAGTCTGTGCATAAGATCTTCCTTGCTGTCAGTGGGTCACTAAGAAACAGGACATCATTGTCCTGGAAATTTAGGAACAATATCACAGGAGAGAGTAGTTGAGCGAGGGAAGAGATGCAAATTTAGCAAGGACCCTTTTTTCCCCTATGCATGTCATATTTAAAATATACCAATCCCTGGTTCTAACCACTAGCAGTTACTTTGGAGATAGTTTTATCAGTGTCCTTATTATTGCAAGAAAAATGACCTTTTTTTTTTTTTTATTCCCTTGAAGAAGATGCCAGCTGGGACCAAGAAATAGTTAAGAACTGTCTAAGTGGATGCTTCCAATTGACTTTAGAAGTGTATAAATAATTAGATCCTACAGATAGTTGGAAATAATTTAGTCATTATTGATAATCCAAGTCTTACAAAATGAACAATAGGACCTATGGGCAGTAATAGCAAGGACTGACCTGACAAAAAATAACCAGCAGAAATTGATAAAAAGTAACATTCAATCTTAGATGATACAATATGCCATCTGATTCAACTTAAGACTCCATTTGTCAGCCAGAATTTATTCTGTAGAAGGTAAATTGGTTGAGGGGGCTAGGAAGGAAAGAAAGAGAACAGCAAGTTGAGTTCTAGCAGTTTCTGTGAGAACTTCTGCAGAAACGGAGCTAGGTGCAACAGGACTGGCAAAAGACTTACCTATGGTATTGGTAACATAATGCAAATGTCCATTAAAGACACTAAAAAAGCTAAGAACACAGAGTTCCAGCTCTGTCTTCCATATGTATTGGGGATCACACATATTTTTACAGTGCCCACAGAGAAGGAAGCTGAATAATATAGTGAGAGTAAACAGTTTGGTGCAAACACCAAATTCTAGTTGCAGGTGTACACTTTTGAACTTGTACAAACCTCTCAGAGGGTCTTAAAACTATATATATTTTTTTAAAATAATTTGATTTGTCCTTTGGAATATGAAGGTTTTCAGATTCACCCAAGAAATCTGGCTTTCAGCTAGGTTTGAAAGGGGCTAGTCAGGCTTGGTAGAATAAAAATGAGAAATAACTCAGTCAGCCTCTCTGATTACCTCTGTGGATTGGTCCTG
>JAOXXN010000364.1:49044813-49064093 GCA_026770055.1 Myrmophylax atrothorax
AAAAGAAAAGAAAAGAAAAGAAAAGAAAACAAAAGAAAAGAAAAGAAAAGAAAAGAAAAGAGAAAAGAAAAAGAAAAAGTATTTTCCCCAGTGGAAAATACTAAAAGAAACCAAAACAATTCAAAGTGATAAATAGTTTTTGTTTTACTGGAACCTTTTATTTGCAAGCAAAAATACCAAAATTGCTAGATATAGTAGTAAAAAAGGACATCTAGAATATCTAGAAGACAGGATAAAGTATAGACTATTCCATTTTCTCCAGTCAATATACTGTTCCCACTGTTATTTTTAGCAAATATGCATTTTGAGCCAGTAACAGTTAACACAGATCCATGAACCCAGCAAAGGGCTGGACTAGCACAGATGAGAAGTGGGCAGCATCCTCGTGGTGAGTTGAGTACCTCTAAGGAGTGAAAATGGTATGTTACGTCCCCAGGCTTCAGTTAAGCTAGGAAAGCTTATGTTGGCTTTTATACAGCACTGAGAGGCAAGACAAGCCGTCCCATATGGATTCCAAATGTTTTAGGTCAGACCTGAAAGCACATTGCTCAATTATGATCTCAAATTAGTGATGATAATATGTAATAAGAAATGATGTAATTCAGGTTTCTGAGGGACACGGGAATTGTTAACCTTAGAAGGAGTATCAATGGGAAAATCAGAATCTTCCCTACTCCTTTCAAAGCAGAAAGAAAAATACCATGTTTTTTTAGTATAGTAAGAGTTCTGCCACCTGCTTCAATATATTTTAACCACTGAGCTTTTGCAACAGGGTATTTAATGTCAATCTCACATGTCCCCTATCTCAGAGGACATCTATAAATATTCTTTCAAGAATTCTGTGTAGATAAGACATATGGAAATATTCAGTGATAACAATATTTTTAAAAATTGATAGACTATCTTGAGCAGAAAGCTCACCAAGGACTTGTTCAGTTTCACTGTTTAGTCCCTCTATGAGACTATGTAGTACATAGCAGAGTAAAATTTTACCAAATTGTTAAACATATTGTAAGCCATCACGGCTTACAGGTCTGCAGGTAATTGTGTTTCTATGGCTTTCATTCTCAGTATTTTTAAGGAAAAATACAAAGTAAAAATAAAGTCACATAAGCAGAAGAGCACTACTTTTATGCCTAATGTTGCCTAGCTTTGAGACAAGGATGCTACAATGCTCTATAGTTACAGTTTTATTCCATATTTTCTCATTTCATTGAAGGTTTTTCTCTATTTAGTCCAATCTTCATATGCCATCTTCCACTATAAAATGATTTCCCCAAAGGTAATAAGATAGTGAATGCAAAGAAATTCTAAACAAAAAATAATGAAGAAAATTGCACTGAAACTGACAATCGAGGAAAATCAGCTTGGTTTAGGGGTGAAAGAATGAAGACCTGGCCTTGCAGCTGCAAGTGATATTCAAGATACTTCCAGTTTCTAGAAAATAAGACCATCTTCTGGAATCAAGATATAATGAAATCATTATATAGCGCCAATATCAATAGGGTATCACAGGACTTAATAGGAAATTAAATTATGGAGGCCTTCTGTTCTGCTTTAGAAGGTCTAATTTCACAGCATTCAAAACCCTTTCAGGAGCTGGAACCCTGAATACAATGTCTAGAGCCTGGAAAATCTGACATTTTGACCACTAGACTTTAATGTAAACTAACACAGGTTTTCCCCCTTCCTCTCTTTTCCCCTTCTACTTCTTTACACTTGGTACAGCAAATCCATGAAAGTCGAGAGCATCCAGTGCAAATATTTTCCATATCTGGCTTACAAAAAAATCCAGGAGTTCCATCAGTAACACCATCAGGGAGAACTAACAGAACTTAAACAATTGGGCATGCTTATTGCACAGTGATCTTGGCAACTGCATGTGAAGTGGCAAACTATGGGGCACATTTTCAGATGCAGAATACTTGGGGGTTTCTTTGATGGTTTGGGGTTTGTTTTTGTTTGTTTGTTTGTTTTTTTGACTCAGGATGCAGACTATTTGGGCTATAAAGCATGAATAAATATGTCAATTTTTTTCCACACCGAAGATGAACTTGCAGTTGAGATGCAGGCATATCTCTTAACACACTTCTCTTCATCTGACTTGGGTAACCTGGTGAGAGAAACACTGAAATTTAATGTCACAATTCTTTTGCTTGAGCAAATCTTGCAGTTACAGTTGTGCCTTCCATATCAAAGTGCTGTGCCCAAAATCTTAGAACATTTTACCCTGTGTAGTTCACCTAAATGATATGTAGAAGTGAAATTTTTGGAAGGGAAAATTGCTAATAATTAATCAGAAGAAAAACCCATGAAAACTGGGCTCAGTACTTTACCCACAGGACTAACTTTTGAAAGAGAACTGATTTTGGACAGCTGAATGTAAAAAGTGACAAATGAGACAGTAAGAATGTGACTATCAATATACATTCAAAGATCAAATGAGCATAAATGAAAGCAGGGAAACACATTTTATATACACACAGATGCAAGTTCTTTGATAAACAGGCATTGAAGAAACTGAAAAACATTCAAATAATTGTGAAAGTGGGCTATCTCTTCCCATGGCTAAAAGAGAAAATAGGACTGGGCAGAATCCTGAGAGTATATTTAATCCTCCTGCCTAACCTAAATCAGTACTTTAACCACAACTAAATAATTTCCAAGAAGTTCCATTCAACCTCCAGTGAGAGACAACCTAGATACACATTTTAGGAAGTTAACACCTAGTCTTTTGGAAGTTCTACCTGCCCCAAGGGGAGTTGGAACCAGATGATCTCTATGATCCCTTTCTAACCAAACCATTCTATGATTCTATAAGGTATACGATCATAACTGGGTCTGCCTGAATCCCACAATTTTGAAGAAAGACAGCATTATTTTAAACCTAACAAACCAGTTGGAGATAAAGCTGCTCAAATGTCAGCTGACATGCCTCAGTCTTGACAGGTTAGCTTAGACAGCAAGTTACTTGTGCTGAGCACTTTAAACACCCAGTGGGAAAAATTCAAATTCCATGGCTTAACTCTTGGAATCACAGTCTGCTAGGGAATTGTTTCAGCTGAAAAATGGTGCTTTTTTCAGTCTTAGCAGGTGTCCACAGCATTACAGACAGTATGATAATAGAGGCATAGACTCAGCGGGGACATGATCAGAAGCTAGGAGAGGTCAGAAAATGAACATAAGCAGAAAACATCAAGTTTAATCAAGAGAGAAAATGCGATCCAAGACAAAAGAAAAAAGAAACGGAAAAGGAAAAAGAGGAAGAAGAACAGAAGAAGGAGTTGTGGCACATTCTTTAATACCAAAGAATCAGGACTGTCAAGATCACTGTATGAGGACTACTGAATACAGCTTTTGTTTAAAACACAGAACACAGTGATTGTTACGAGCTTTACGGCAGACCCTGAAAGTGGCAGGGTAGGAACTGACTGAAGTCTACAGTGCTACCTAGACCTTTCTGAGTAGCCTAGAGATATTAAAGATGAAATTTACAACAACAAAAAATATTCACAGAGGTCAGCAAAACAAATCTCATGTTTTACCATGTCCTTATGGTAAGATATCAATCCAGCAAGCAATCACCTTACAATCAGATGTACTGATGAGCAGCACACTGGGGCATGCCATGTAAGACAGTATGTCTGTTTGCATTCATAAAGCATGGCTTCACTGTGCTAATATACTTGAAAGAGACAATCCTCGCTCTAATGAACTTTCAAGATCAGCAGAAGCAAAAAACCCATCCAAGAGTAAAATCCAAATTATGTACATATGCCAGAGAAATTCCTTGCTGTCTTAATCAAGGGAGTTTCATCATGGACTCCTTGAGTGAGGCATTTGCATGGAAAATGATTGTTAGTTCTCCATCTAAATGCTTTAGAAGAACAGATGAAGTAGTGCAAAGAAGTCACCCATATACCTTTATGGAGTCTCTCTGGAACAGACCATAGTCAGCTCAGTACAGAGACACTGTGATAACACGAGTTTCTGAAAGCACTAAAGCAGGGAGTGGGTGGCATGCAGATCCAGATAAACTTAATTTAGTATTTAATAGCAGAGAATTGAAACAGTGAAATTTCTTTGCAGTGGGCAGTGTGAAGAAGAAAAATGTCCAAAGTACAGTGGTATTCTAAAAATGAGTTAGATAGATACTTATTTATCTAGATATATAATAAGTGGTGACGTATCATGAAAATAGGTGCACTGGAAAATCCCTTAAACTAGATGATTCTATAAACTTCAAATTCATCTGTAGAGCACCAAACTGCCTTCCTGTACTTAGAAAAGTGGGCTTAAACTCTCTGATCAAGTGTCTGGGATATCAGAGCAGGAGATTGCACTAGATGACCTCTTGAGATCCCTTCCAGCCCTTGATCCTGTGATAATCACAGAGTCCAAACTCCTCTATAACAGAAAGCAATCACTTTCTGAGCTGCAAAGCCAAGGGCAGATGACCTCAGTGAAATCCACATCAGACACCAACAGACCTGCCAGGCTGTTCCCAGGGTGCTCTCTTGAGCACCTCCTTGATCCAGCTGAGCCACTGCCGAGGACACAGAGCTGACACCTCACCTGATGATCAACCTCACCTCTGGTCAGCCAGACATTCTGCCCTGACACTCTTTCCCTCACCTTTTGGCAGCCAGGAAAGCTGAAGGAGCTCCACAGACTTAGGTCAGGAAAATGCTGTTCCTGAGAGCACCAAGCTATGTTTGTATGGCCCTGCTGTGTTCACGAGAGGAGTCATTCTGGGAGGTAAGAAGTGATTCAGCCTAAGTCTGGTCAGCTTTTACTCTTGTTATTTGGGTTTGTTTCCTTATGAAAGTATGAATCTTCTATTCGTTTCTTGCTGGTCCACTTTCAACGGTTAAGATCAGCAGCACTGTAGTCAAATAAACAAAAAAAATCTGTGACACAAATAGGAAAGTCCAGATGCTTTGCTGATAAATACAGTGTATATCTCAGTTAACTGTGCCTACCTACAACTAAGCAAGATTGAGTCACTAAGTTATTTTTTGGCTTCACTGACACAATTTTTTCTCATTCTGATCACTTCAGTGCATCCAGTTCACTTGTTTATGTACGTCCCTACAGAGTCCCCAAGATCCAGAGACATTGTCTTGTAGATACAGTCCCTGAGGAAACATAAGAACATTGGAGAGCACAAGTTTTCTGACCTGAACACATTGTCTCTCTTATGCTGACAGTCTGCAGTGAGGACAGGATGCAGCAAATGTAGATATGAGGATTGTGCTGTCTCAGCCCAGCCCAACATAATATCCCTTTACCTACATTTCAGTACCTGGTGTTCAAGTGATGCAGAGATTATTCATTGCTTTCCAGGCATTCTTCTGCTTAGCTTGGATTTGTTGTTTAGGGTTGGGGGTTTTTTTTACACTAAATCAGTGCATTCTGCCAAGTTTAGCCCAGGAGTAGGACAGGTAAGGAGAAAAATGTAGCAAAACCGGAAGCTGTGTTGCAAGAGTAGTTAAGTCAACAACAGCAGCAACACAAGTGGAGTAAAGAAGGTTTCTGTTGCACAACATGCTTCTGTAATGAGGCATTAGAAAGGACAACAGTCTGCTCTGCCCATTCCCAGACTTGGAAGAACTAACAAAATGGCCTATTTTTAAAATAACACTGGACTTCAAGCATTAATTCATAGCAGGAATTTCAAAATTGTGGATTTGAGATTTTTTTCACATGCCTTCATTCCCAGATTACTGAGATACAGCAAAGGTCCTGTATCTTTTTGGGACTCTGGCACCAGGAGAATCACACCAGCAAAATCCCCTGCAAAAATGGAGCCCCACTGCGGTACAGGTTTAGCATGGTGTATCTCCAAGAAAAATCAGTGCTAAGTTAGACAACTTTAAGCCAACACTACATCCTCAAAAATGGTGGTAGCAACACTGAGGTGGATGCAATTGTCCAAGTTGCTCTCATCAAGAAAAGCCTGAATGTGTACAAACTCATGTATATCATCCCTTGCACCACAGATACAAGTTCCTTCAGTCAGACTGGTTAGAAGAGGAAACACATTCTGCGATGTCCCGCTGAAGCTCATGAGAATTTCATCTTTGCTCCACAGAAGAGAAAAGGGACGCAAGTGATGAGCACTTTGGAATGTTCTCTCTCCTACAAATACCTCGAATTTTCTCCCATATTTGGAAGCAATGCCTGGGAATGCACAGGGTTTCCAAAATTCACAGAAGAAATTTACTTTGTCTAGTAGCTGTTTTTGAGAGCAATAATCATTGTTGTAGTACCTACAAAGTAGGTATTAGACCCATAAAATGTGGAAGGAAAAAAAAGACATTTTTCCCCCAAAAGTGCTTACTGTTTTCCTACAAGAAGAATGCATGACCTTTTAAATGACCCACTCTACATGGATCTCAGTGAACAACCCAAATCAAGCTGGAGATTTAACACCAATGTAATTCCATTGAAAATCAGCAGAATTACATCAGCATGAGATCAGAAAGGGGACATAGGCCCAGATTCTGCAGACACTCAGAGAATGTAGGAAGAGGTATAGAAATCAATTTGTATGGGCAGTAACTGACTTCAGTGGAGGAAATGTGTGCTCAAACCAGTGAAAGGGAGCATACCGATGTGATAACTGTAGCGGGCATCTATTTAATTATGTCTTATGTTTAAACCATTCCATTTTTAATTAAAATCACTGAATTTATCAGTACAAGAGAAACCATGGAATCCTCATACTTTGAACACGAAGAAATAAATTATAATTTATTTGAGGGATTAGTGCTGTCTGTTTTGATTTTAATAAAGATAAGAAAGGAAAAACAAAGACATGGATCCATAGATGCCCATAAAATGAAGCACATGACTTTTCTCTACTCAAACAATGGAACAAATACATTAAACATAGAGTAGGGGTTTAACAAATCAACATTTGTGGGGTTTGTAAAGGTTTTAAAAGGGATTTGAAGATTCATCTCACTCCAGAATCCATACTTTACCTGCAAATTTTGAAGCGACTTCTGAATTACCTCTGATGGATTTTGCTGCATCATCTCCAAAGGATACTCTTGACATATCAGACCATCAAAGTTCCCTTTCAGTCTGTGGAATGCCTGCTTTTGTGTGATTGTTCAGGGAATTGGCAACTTCCTTCAAATGCAGGGAAGCCTACATTCTTTTAAGTGCCAAAATGTAATTTAGAGAGCTATGATGGATGAATCCATGGTTCTGACACTGCAGCAGGCCACAGGGATTTGGTTCTACTGCTGGCTCTGCTGCATGTTTCTTGTGAAACAACCAGCCAATACCTGTGTAAACTTGCCACAAACAGAGTTTTAAAGGTGAAGATGAACCATCTAATATTTTCTGTATTTGGTCTAAATCACTCCATTAAAGCACTATTTTGAAAAAGATGGAAATTTCTGTTTTAATTTCTCAATTAGTCTCACTGTTAAAACCAGTACCCTTCATTCTTCTCTAAGAAGGGAAGGATGGGAATTGTATCCCAGAGAAAGAGTACAGAGAACACCAAACAAACCCCACAGGAATTCATGAAGACCACCACCAGCCAATGCAAGGGGTGGGTAATATCCTATGGGTGATAAACTCACATAAAAAAAGGAGACCAGACAATACTAACACCACAAGAAAACCTTATCCCAAAATGAGGAGGAAGAGAAAACGCAAGAGAGACAAACTTACTTATATCACAACTGCTGCATTTTGCTGAAGAATAAAGGAAAAATCATCCTGGAGGCAAAGTAGGTCTAGTTGCAAAGACAAATGTGAAAAAATATCATGAACACACAGGACAAAATAATGGAAAACAAAAAAGAGTGATGCAAATCAGACAGAAGAATAACTAAAATGACAAATTTTCAGTGTAAAGAAAAAAGCCCCTCAAACAAAACCCCTCCGAAATCCCAACAAAGGTCTTGGTCTGCTGCTCAATGGGCAGAGAAAGACACTGGCAGATGATGCCAAAAAGGTAGAACTATTTGATGTCATTTTGCTTCACCCTTCGGTGAAGAGGTCAACTGCAACCAGGTGGCAAATCCAGTGAATGCCATTAACAAAGAGGTAGTGTCAGGCTCAGAAAGGAGAAGAGTGTTAGAGAACCATCCAATAAGTTAGTCTTATCAGATCATCTCCACTTGATGAACTTTAGGCCCCACTACTTAAAAGAACAGGATGAAAGAAATTTCAGAGCTGTTAGTGGTTTTCTCAGAGAAGTCAGAAGAAAGGGTTATGTCCTAGAAAACTGAGATAGAGCAAATACCACATGTAGCTGTAAAAATGAGAAGAGGGAGCTGGAGCTGTAGGCCAGTCAGTTTAACCTCCATTCATGCTAGGTGTTGTGCTAGTATTTTGAGCACTTGTCCCAGATAAAATTATCCTTAAGCACTGCAGGGATAACAGATGAGCAGCAGCCAACATGGGTTTATGAAGAGAAAATCATGTCAAAACAACCTTATTTCTTTCTCTGGCAGAGAAACAGACCTTGTGAGGATGGAGATAGTAGGTCTTATCTGACAAAAATTTAGTAAGGTTTTGACTTTATTTCAGAAGTCTTCTAATAAATAATCTAAAAATATCTAAATAAAACTGAATTACTCTAGGCAAAAAGTCATTGGAAGTCATACCTAAATAATAATTATCAATGATTTTTAAAATCTAAAGAGGTTTTCAAGAGGATTCTGCTGTGTTCTGTCTCCAGAGGAATCTTTTTGTGCTAAGTCCATTGTGTTGTCTCAGTGAAGGCAGGGGATGGAGAACCATGTGGTAGCAAAGGGAGGAGATTTCTTGACATGTTAGAGACCACGGCAGCACCTGGAAATGCTCATACAGGAATTAAGGATGTCCCTAGCAAAGAGTTGGCTGGATCAATAGATCAGCTGATTTGCACCTACACCAGTTCATGCATCAAACAAAGGACCTGGAAGCCAACAGGTTTGCCACTGTATGCACAGAAATTAGGGGGAAAGCCAGCAAGACAGAGGTCATTGTGAGAGTCTATTACAGACTGCTGAACCAGGATGGAGAAGCAGATGAAATATCCATTAGCAGCTGGGAGCAATCATTAGCCCTTGGGGGATTTCAACTGACCAGGTGACTGCTGGGAATACAGCACAGCAGAGAGCAAACAGCCTAGGAGCTTCCTGGAGTGTGTGGCAGAGAAGTTTCTGACACGGTGAGGCAATGAGGGAAAGTGCCTGCTGGGCAGGTTGTCTGGGGACATAGGTGGACTGGTGGGTGCTGGAATGTTTGGAGGCCAATGGGTCTTGGGCTCAGTGATCACGAAAGATCAGTTTCGATTCCTAGAGAAGTAAAGACGGAGTTGAGCAGAACTGCCACTTTGGACTTCCAGACTCTGGCCTGTTTAGGAGACTGGTTGAGAGAGTCCCTTTGTAGACCATCCTGAAGAACAAATGAATCTAGGAAAACCTGACTTCTTCAAGAGGGAAATTCCAAAGGCTCAAGAACAGTCTGTCCCCATGTACAAAAAGATGAGCCAGTGGGAAAGACAGGCATGGATGAACAGAGAGCTGTGTCTGGGACTAAGGAAATTAAAAAGAGAATATGTGACCTTCGGAAGAAGGGTCAGCCACTCAGAAGGACAACATGGATGTTGTGAAGTTATACAAGAAGAAATCAGAATGGCCAAAGCCCAAGTACAACTTAATCTGGCTACTGGTGTAAAAGACAATAAAAATGTTTCTAAAAATACACCATCAGCAAAAGGTGGACTAGGGAGAATCTCCATCCTTTATTGGATGCAGGGGGAAACAGTGACAAAGGGTGAGGAAAAGGCTGAGGCACTTCATGCCTTCTTTGCATCAGTCTTCAGTAGCAAATCCAGTTGTTTTCCATGAGCTGGAATACAGGTGCCTGGAGCAGAATGAAGCCACCATAGTCCAAGGGGAAATGGATATTGACCTGATACCAGCTGGACACACGAAAGCCTTTGGGGCCAGATGGCAGCCAGCCAAGACGTTCCACTTAAGGAGCTGTTGGAAGAGCCTATGGAGACACTTTCAGTCATTTACCAACAGTCCTGGCAACACAAGAAGGACCCAGGACTGGAAGCTGGTAAATGTGATACACATCTACAAGATGATCCAAAAGAAGGATTTGGGAAACTACAGAACTACAGGAATTGCAAGCGTACCCTCAGTGCCAGGGAAGGTCATGGAGCAGATCATCTTGAGTGCCATCACATGGCACATGCAGGACAACTGGGAGATCAGGCCAAGGCAGTTTGGGTTCAGGAAAGGCAGGATCTGCTTGACTGCCCTATCTTCTTCTCTGACAAGGTGACCTGCTTAGTGGATGAGGGAGTGGAAGTGTCTACTTGGACTTCAGAAAAGGCTTTGACACCATTTCCCACCACCTTGTCCTGGAGAAACTGGCTGTTCATGGTTTGGAAGAGTGCCCCATTCACTGGGTAAAAAACTGCCTGAATGACCCAGAGAGTGGTGGGGAATGGAGTGACATCCAGCTGGGGCTGCTCACCAGGGTGTGCACCAGGACTCAGAGTTGGGGCCAGTCCTGTTTAACTCCTTCATCAACAGCTGGGATGAGGAGATCAAGGGCATCCTCAGACTGTTTGCCAATGACACCAGGCTGGGCAGGAGTGTTGATCTGCTGCAGGTCAGCAATGTTCTGCAGGGGGATCTGGACAGGCTGGATTGATGTGCTAAGGCCACTGTATGAGATACAAGCTCAAGTGGTAGGTTCTGCCCTTAAGTCACAACAACCTCCTGCAGTGCTACAGGATGAGAGGAAAGTGGCTGGAAAGTACCCAGCAGAAAAGGACCTGGCAATGCTGGGCAGTAGCAGCTGAATATGAGCCCAGTGTGCCCAGGTAGCCAAGAAGGCAAATGCCATCCTGGCCTGTATCAGAAATGATGTGTCTGGCTTTGGACATTACACTTGCAGAGAGACATAAATCCCCTTGGAGAAATGGCAGCACAATTGAAAATCTGAAAAAACACATTTAAGAGAGAAAGAACAAATTAAGTAGGATTGCTCTGAAAAGGGAAAACTTTGGTGACTCATGAAGGTAATCCTTCTATACAGTTGAGTTGCTGCAGAAAGAAAAGATACAAATGCTTCTCCACGCCCAAGGACTTAAAATACAGCGAGGAAGATTTAGGTCAGGCAGACATCAAGGGAAGCTTTCTCATGGTAAGAACAGCTAAGGACTGGGAAGAATTGTCTGTGGAGGTTGTGGATCTTCATCTGGCCAGCTTTTGAAAAAACAGGTTAATGCAAATAAAGGTAGATACAAAGATAAAAGATTTCTTTTAAAATGTGTCCTTTTGTCTTTCATATCACTGTGATTCAAATGCAAAGTGAGAGCCATATTGCTTACCAACCTCATGGGGGCTTTCCAAGGACATTAACGAGTATTTTACAAGACACTGAATGCCGCACAGGTACATACTCCAATGTAACAGACAAATCACAATCCTTAGGTCCAGTGGGGAGAGGAAAAGAAGTAATCAATGCCGTGTTCTTTCTAGTTTCATTGTCATGGATAATTGATTTAAAACTGTTACATGTTAGATGTGGAAACTGAGGCAGGGGACATAACGTGTCCAAAGTCACATGACAAATCACTGGCAAAGCTGGAGCAGACCTCATGTATTTTGTGGTCACTGAACCACAGCAGCAAATGCCTGGAGCATCAGAGGCCCTGCATCATGACCCATAATGTGTGTTCTGGCACAGAGACAAGCCATGGTTAGATATGTAAAATACTGTTGTCTTCTCTGGTTTCCGAATAAGAACATCCCAGCCAGACATCATCAAGGTCATAACAATGGTGCTTACTGTGCTAAAATTTCTAAGAAATTCAGGTATATTCTTTAAATTTTTTTACTTCTACAAGGTAGCCAGATAGGTAGTCAGATTGATACAACTTTATTATGACTTTTCACTGCATGTCAGTGGGTTTCCCCTGAAGAAATGACTAATAACATCAGTTCACATTTCCCCAATTTTCAGCCAAATCACAAGGGCTTGGAGCAATATACATTCAACAGAGCAGTAATTAGAAGGACCCTTGGTTATCCTGGAAATGAGATTCAGATGGCAGAGATAAAACTGGTAGATGCTAAAACACAGACCCCCTCTCTAAAGTTCTGGGAGATGAAATGGCCCTGCTGTATATCACATCTCACTGCAGTAAATTGTGGCTGATGAAGTATCAGACATGGGAACTCTGAACTACCGAGGTGCCTCTAAATGAGCTCCGGACCTCAGAGAGCTGAGTCCCCTCTTGCATGAAGGGTAAGCAGGAAAACGCATGCAAGCCTTTGTTCTGCCTCTTGGCACAGGAAAAACATGCTCTCCACAGTGAGGAAGCCTGCGAGGAGCAAGACTCCATCCTGCAGGGTGCTGGAGACTCCCAAGTTGCTTTGCCCCTTCCCCTCCACAGATGGATTTTATTAGGATGGCAGGACTCTCAGTGCCTGGAGAACTAGCAGCACAGCTCTGCTTTTCAGGCATGGTAAGTGCATGCAAAGAGATGGCCCCTCAAGGAGAAGGGACATTTCCAGTACAGCAGCTAAAGTTTTCCTCATGACAGCAGGAGATGCTGTCGAGTCCTTATTTGCTGGATTTACTAGCTTCCATGCAGGCATGCTGCCGGGAGACCGCTTGCTGTTTGATGGGGGCCTGAAGTTTAAAGCGGCTTCCAGAGTTTTGTTGAGACAGACAGAATTCTGTCAACAGCACACCAGACAGAGAATCGTTAATAAGAACACACTTTGGGATGCTGCTGAGTGCATGCTCTCTTCCTGGTGGTTGCAGTTCTAAACTAATTAATTTCTGTGATCTGAACCGTTCTCTTTTATTAGTAGTACCAGCATGTGCAGTGCTGCATAGTTATAGATGATGTGTTCTCTCTGGGGATCCTATCAGCATGCTATTGTAGGTCTTCACAACATGGAGAGAAATGTCTCCTATGTTTCTTCAGCAGTGTTAATTTTTTCCATGTTTTTATTTATTTCCCTTCAACTCTTACTGCTTTCTACCTCCTTGTGAGCTCTGTGTCTGCTTCTTATGGGTTTCAGTTTGGTCCTTGACTCTGACTGCTCAGAGTGACCTTTCTGATAATTCTTCTTCCCTCCCTGGGGCTGAGGTTTGTGGGTAAGGCAAACTCACAGTTTCCTTGGATAATCTGACTTCATTATTTTCATTGTCAGGGGAGTGTGAGGTTCTTTTGCTCCTTAGTGCACAGCCTTCAGGATGGGTGATACATGGGTGTCTTCTATCTCATGACAGATAATCTTGACAAGGCTCTTCTTTCCTATTGCTTGTCTCACTAGATACAGCACACAAACACACACACACACACACACACACACACATTCACACAATCCTTCTCTGTGTATGGGCCTGAACCAGCTGCACTGCAGTCTTGTGGGATTCTCACCACTTCCTTACAGCTGAGGCAGGAATGTGTCAACCAAGGTTCCCCAAAGCATCTGCTGAATTTGGATGCCCTCTCCATGCAACTTTCAAAGTGTCCTGATTTGCAGAAGCTGAAGGACAGTTCAGTCACTAATCACTGGCCTCTTTTGGAAACCCAATATAGGGCATAGGCACTGCTTCCAGAGAGTGCTCCACTAAGAGTTTTTGTCATTTCATTCTTAGTTTGTTTTAGTCCCAGCTCACTTTTTTTTTCTTTTTCTTTTTTTTCCTTCAGAAATGCACAAATTTGCATGTTCCACCTGCCCTTGGATGGCAGCTGGAGTGTACTTTCCACTGAAACACAGAGTGTTTGCTTGGCTGCAGGAGACACATAGTTGTGCATCAATATTGTGATCTCAGGTATCACCAGGATCTTCCTGTTTTCAAGCAAGGAAGAAAGTCCTGATGTAGATTTTGGCTATTGCAATTGGAGTCCACTTCTACTTTGCATGCTCCTCATATACAAGACCTCTGAATAAAGTCCTCTTCATCAGTGCTGGAGTGAAAGCTCAGCTTACTGTTGGCCAGCTCTGACCTCCCACACCTGGAGCACATCTGCTTAGCATATCTCCTAGCCCTTGTATTGGCTTCCATTGGCATTTGCAATTTTTTTTCTGTATTTTACTTGTTCTTTTCAACAACATTCATCTTTGCCACAACAGACTGCTATATTCTGAGTATAGATTTATCTGTGCAGATCCCATTCCAAATAACTATCTAAATAAAATGTAATATTTCTTCTCCACAGCCATGTCGTTTGTTTTTCGCCTGGAAGCCTGAACATTTATTGATGAATCCATATTTGTGCTACAGCAGTCTCTCTAATAATTTCTTTAGTCATGTTCTGTGTGGTTTGTAATAGCGCATGAAAGTGGAAAGGGAAGTTATGCAAATATCAATAATAATTACATTCTCTGTATGCAGATTTCCTCAATATTTCTTGAAATTCATCTTCTAAATTACTTTTGCACAATTTAGGCAAATGTAAACATGCATTTTAATAATTGTGGGACCATTTAGAGTGCAATCTCTACTCGGTTAATCCTCTCAATTAAGGAAGTACTGTAAATAAAGATAATGTATATACTTAGAAATATCGTTGCCTTAATATTTACATGCTTTACAAGTAAATGGGTTGCTCTTCTAATTCAAAGTGACAGTTTCATTGTTAGGGTGGATTTAACTGTTTTAATAAAGTGCTGTATTGCCATAATTGATTTAAGAGAAGTTTCCAGAACTAAAGCCTAACACTCTTGAATATGCAGAGCTCTTCAGTCACTGGCATTTGCCTACTGTCATCACATATTTTATATAATAATAATAGTAATGCAGTCCTAGATTTCCACCGTTAGAAGCAGTATCTTACCACAGACTCCGTATTCAGGAGAGAAATGTGTTATCAATGCAGGTTCCTTCTTCCATTATTGGGTTTACAAAGGCTTCTGATAGTCTTTGTGGCACCAAACCTGACCAGTGTGTCTTCCACTGCTTTGCAGTCAACAACACAGCCAACAGATGGTGTTTGAAATCCTGTCAGCGTTCTGGAGTTAAAATTCTGTCTGTCCATGGAGCCACCACTCCCAGTCCCTCAGCCTTTGGTACCACTGCTGGCCGATCAACACACCAAGGCATTTTTCTGCCCTCCCTTGCCTGGTGTTTCAAAGGACCACAGCTCTCAGAGAACATATGAGATGTATCATGCTCCTTCCAGCCATCTGAGGGTACTGCTGGGGCTCCGTTACTCTGAGATGTTGGAGCTTTAAAGTGATTCACAGCAGCTGCAGGAATCTTCTGCTCTGCATGTGACATCCTTGGAAGCAAATGAAACAACAGGCTGAAGACAAGTCTTGTAAGAGCTGTTGACACATTGTCTGTTTCACTAAGGTTCAAACAGTCCACAGCAGGATGCAACAACAAAACTCACACCACCAAACAAAGACGCTTTCATATATGAGTTGATCCATAAACCAGAAGAGAAAAGATGGATCTCACTCACTTTGGCCTCATCCCTAAGCAATCGTACTGGGGAGGTATCTATAAATCACCCACAAAGTCATCTCCAGAAAGGGTCAATCCTTATGGTAAAACAGCACTTGCAGAAAGCTGTAAATTTAAAATGTGCAGAAAGAGATTGGCAAGTACTCTGCCCCCCAAAAAGAGCTGACAGCTACCTGTACCCCACTGAGCTACAGGGACCCTTTTAAAAGCAGTTGCTTACTCAGAAACAAGAAGCTGCCTGTAGCTAGCATTCAATAAATCACCACTTTCAACTTTGGTTGCTCGTTCTCAGATGTGTAATCAGAACATAGATTCATAGATTTTGACACCAGAAGCAACTACTCTGATCATTCAGTCTGACTTCCTGCACAACACAGGTCAGGGAACATCACCCAGAGACTCCTGCCGTGGAGGGAGTTACTGTGGTCCTCTCTTTCAGATGCTGCTCCTGCTGTTGCTGTCGACCAGGGAAACAAGCTTATCCCAGAGCATTGCACATCACCTTATTCTGGAAACCTTCCAAGACAGCAAGCCAGGCTCAGATTATTCTTGTTTATAAGAAGAAGAAAGAGAGGAAATGATCCCCCCAGAGAAAATCCAGTGCTGCCCACCACTGTGTGGGAAATATAGTGCTGTTGATGAGGCTCAGAATAGCAAATAGCACATGGCATATCCCTGGTAGTTCCAGCACTTATGGCAGCAAGGTACTTCATAGAAACTAAAGAAAACCAGAGCAAAATAAAACCTCTGTTACAGAAAGTAGGGATACACACACCATAAATACTCCCAGGGGACAAGAGATTTTGTATTCCCCATTTTATATAGAGAGGAAAGGTTTGTCGGAAGAGGCAATATCTTTTATTAGACCACCTGATAGATTTGGGGGATAAAAAGGGCAAGATATCAGACATGCAAGCCCTTCTTCACATCTGAAATATAATTTTATTGATACTGGCCTTAGGATATCTCAAAGGGACATGGAGTTTTTTTGCCTCATTTCTTCCAGAAGAAAACTTGTGTGCTGTCTGTCTGTCAGCCCCACCTAATTGCATTTGAATCAGTCAATCGATTTCAATCACATTGTCAGGGGGAGGGGTAAAGGTTTTGCAGATATTACATTCTCTCACATTTAAAGAAAATAGGTCACAAGGCAAAAGACAGACCCAGATGCGTGCCCCTACAAGGAAAAATTGCAGGTTGATCATAAGACAATCCACACAGATTAGAAAAATAGGAAAGCAGTTTTCATCAGTTTTATAGAATGTGGGACTATTTGTTTTAAAAATCAAATGATCTCAAAAAATAATTCAGGTATTAAAACCAGCCTCTCTTAATTACCTTTCCCAGTTTACTGCCCAAATGGGCAAAGTTTGGTGTTTTCCATACAGTAATTGCAAGTACCTTTTTTCTTACTCTGTATTGCAATGATGATAGCTCATGGCTGTGGTTACTGAGAGCCCCAGACAAATTCCCTTCTCCAAACATCTAGCTGCTGACAGGTGAGCTTTGCACTGGAGCACAGATAGGAGCTATGAATCAACATCTGCGATGTTGCATAAGATGTGGCAATGGCAATCTCTGTCTCATGAGACCCTTGCTGTTTACTGAGGAATGGGTTGAGATCTAGGTCTGGAGTTCCCTTGGGTAACAATCTGCAACTGGGGAAGCTCCTCAGGCTGTGATTTGCTCTGAAAACCTTTTTTTTTCCACTCTGTCAGCCAAACCTTGATGAGAAGAGAAAAACAGCACAAAAGGTGTTGAAGAGAAAGAAGGTGTCAGAAAACAATGATCTGACAGCTCTTGCCTTGTGGGCAACTGTGCTGACACAGGGCTTTCTTCTCTTATCAAGGTGTTTTGTAGTTTTGTCTCATTCAGTGTGTCCAGTAGCCTTCCCTACTTAACTCCCCTAAAGGTTGATTAAAATGCAATTTTGTTCAGTTTTTCTCCTGTAGCACCTTTTCCAACTTCCATCCTTTTCTCAACATGCAGAAGTCTTTGGTTTCTTATGGCTCTTAACAATTTTAACTGCAGGTGTCTGCCCCTAAATTTGGAGGCATTCCTGGTGAAAACAATGACTTCATGCTCCTAGCTACAGACTGGGAATCACAACAGTTCATTTCCGCTCCCTGAAGAGTGCAGGTCTTGGAGAGGAGCTCAAGGTGATCCCAGGAATACTGGGGCAGCACAAGAGCAAGGGAAACACATGGCATGGGGTTTGCTGGTGGGACACGTTGTGTGGAGCTCCAGGGAGGACTGTGCAGGGTGGTGAATGTGGAGTTTAAGGCATCAGACCTAAAGAATAGCTTGGGTATGCTTTCGGAAGCGCTGTTGTTGCATGTTCCTCCTCCACAGTCATTGAAACTAGAGCTTCCCCCACCTCCCTGCAGTCTGACTTCTCTATATTTAGCTACTCTACCTACTTATTTAACAAGGAACAATAATTTCTCGTTTATTAAAATTCAGGCATGTTAGACACAAAGAAACACATAGCACTATTAGTCCTTGGAAAGGTAATGCTGTCTCCCAGGATTCTTTTACACAATCATCTCACAACCCAAGTCTAGCCTTTAGCAAGCTCTCCAATGGAGTTACAAGTGCAAACTTCTGTGTTTGACCCATCAGGAGTGTGAAGAGATAATCCAGATTATCACCTCCATAAGAAGACAAATTAATACATATAACCCATACTCAAGTCCCAATACAGAGCTCTCAGACACACATATTAAAACAATTGGTTAATTAGGAATATGGATTTTCTGTCACATGCACAATCTCAGGCAGCTTCAAAGTGTAGTAATAAAATGTTAGCAACTAAAGAACCTGCTAGACTCATTTCAGCAAGCATTTTTTAAAAAGAGAACCTGTATTATAATCAAAGAAGTGATACATTTATTTGATCTATTTTAAGAACTAAGTCAGCTCAAGGTCAATTGCTGATCAAGAACAATGGAGGAAAACTAGGTGAGATAATTTTAAAGCCATTTGAATTAAGACACAGATACAACCTGTTTGAAAGGTAATTTATAAGAAATTATCTCCATTTACATAATTCAAGTGTTTTTACCCTGGTGCCTCAAAGAGTTGATCTACATATGAATTAGAAGATATTGTTACAGGTTATTTCTCCCCAAGACTCCCCAAATCAGAACTCAGACATGGAAAACACGTGCTGTGGAAGAATGATCTAGCAGATAGGAAACTTCTGTTTCCAAGGGAGTAGTTTCAGGCAATGCACAGTGTAGTCTTCAAAATGGCACCAGTTATCCCAAGCAAAAATTGAGATTCCTTTAGAGTGGAATTAGGCAGCCCAACACATTCTGGACTAGCTGAGCTCTTCTGGTTAATAACCAAAGGCCACCTGCAGAACCTCAGTAAGCACCCTTTTGTCCTCCTTTAACAAGCACACTCTCTCACGTATAGAATGGCAAGTTTCGCTGAAGACAGCCACAGCTGTCTTCCCTTTCCCTGCAAATGAAAGGGTCTGCACTCCTGCTACAAAATGGTTATCAAATGCAGTGTCAAAGCAAGTGTTTCCCCTCTATTGTAAGAGGCAAGTTGAATACTTTGAGCACAGCTTTCAGTGTCTTCAGACCCAACTGCAGCTGCACACACTCCAAACATTCTGCTGGCGGCTTCCTGTTTGCATTCCTGGGCTGGGGAAAAGGAGGACATTTCTTTCCAAGTCTGCTGCCTGCTCCTGGTTTTCCAGCTCTCTCTGTCTTTTTGCCTCTCTCTTTGTTCTTCCTTTAGGAAATCTTTGAGATTCATGAGCATAACAAGAATCCCTTCCCTCTGAACTGTGCTCTTAAATT
>JAOXXN010000364.1:49078418-49100614 GCA_026770055.1 Myrmophylax atrothorax
AGGAGTTCATCTGGAGTGCCCTCATGTGACATGTACAGTATAACCAGGTGATCAGGCCCAGCCACCGTGGTTTTATGAAAGGCAGGTCCTGCTTGACCAACCTCATCTCCTTCTAAGACCAGGTGACCTGCTTTGTGAGTGAGGGAAGGGCTGTGGATGTTGTCTACCTAGATAGTAAAGCCTTTGACACCATTTCCCACAGCATTCTCCTACAGAAAGTGGCTTCCCGTGGTTTGGATGGACATACTCTTCAATGGGTAAAAAACTGGCTGGGTGGCTGAGCCCAGAGAATGGTTGGGAGTGGTGCTACATCCAGTTGGTCTACAGTTTGCATCCAGTCATTAGCGGTTCCTGGTGCCCAGAGGTCAGTGTTGAGGCCAGTCCTGCTTAATATCTTTATTGGTCACCCAGACAAGGGGATCAAGGGCACACTCAGTAAGTTCATGGGTAACACCCAGCTGGACAGGAGTCTTGATCTTGTGCAGGCCAGGAAGGCTCAGCAGAGGGATTTGGGCAGGCTTGATCAATGTGCCACAGCCAAAAGTATGAGGTTCAAGAAGACAAAGTGCCAGGTCCTGCACTTGGGTCACAACATCCCCCTACAGCACCACAGTCTGGGGACAGGGCAGCTGGAAATCTGCCCAGTGGGAAAAGGACCTGGGTGTGGAAGTTGACAGCAGCTGAACATTAGCCAGTGTGTGCCCAGGTATGCAAGATCACAAATGGCACCCAGGGCTGTATCAGCAACAGTGTGGCCAGCAGGACCAGGGCAGTGATTGTCCCACTTTGCTGGGCACTGATGAGGCCACACCTCGAATTCTGGGTTCAGTTTTGGGCCCCTCATGACCAGAAAGACATTGAGGGAATGGAGCATGTTCAGAGAAGGGCAACAGAACTGGGGAAAGAGCTGGACACAAGTCCTGTGAGGAGCAGCTGAGAGAGATGGGGGTGTTTAGGAGAAAAGGAGGCTCCAGGGAGACCTTACTTCTGCCTACAACTACCTGAAAGGAGGTTGTAGCCAGAAGGGGATCAGTGTCTCCTCCCAAGTAACAATGGAGAGGAAATGGCCTCGAGCTTTGCCAGTGGAGATTTAGGCTGGATATTAGGAAATATTTCTTCACTGAAAGGATGGTCAGGCACTGGAAGAGGGTGCCCAGTTGTTGAATCAACAACAATTCAATTGACTGAATCAACAGCCTTTGAGGTATTTAAAAGATGTGTAGATGTTGCAGTGAGGGACATGGTTCAGTGGTGGACTTGGCAGCCCTGGGTTAACAGTTGGACTCAGTGTTCTCAAAGGTTTTTTCCAACCTTAACAATTCCATGATTGTATGATTCTACCATTCCTCTTCTCAACAAAAGGGTGAACAAACTCAATACAGTAGGTAGTACAAGATTAAGCATTAGTTCATGAGATTATTATTAGCCACATGGTTATTAATGGACACAGCTTCCTCCGCCCATTCCTTATCTCAGCTGCACAGGCTTTTCAGCACTGCAGGCTCTGCTGTATATTGCTTGAATCCCTTCTTTGAGTCCCTGGCAATTATGTCCCAATGTCTAGAGGGTTAAATTGAATGCAGAAATCATCAGTATGTATAACGCTTTTAAATTTGTCCTTTTGAGCAGCATTGCGTTGTGCTTGGCTATTGAAATTCATGTTGGCAATTTTTATGGTTTATTAGGCCTCTATGGAGTAGATTCTGTTCCTCAGAAGTCTTCACAAACCTGATGCTGGGTGGACTTGTTATTAACCTCTTCCCGTGCGGCAAAATGAACTCTTAGCCCTCATCTTTCTGTCCCCCCTCTTCACCCCTGCTGAAGCTATGCCTTTGCCTTCCTTCTTCCTCTGTACTCACCAAATCCCATTAATAGCTTCTTGCAAAGTATTTTTTCAAAAACATCTTGAAAATCTAAATTAACTGTATTTACCAGTCATCCATTATCTGCTCTGCTCTTAATCTTCCTAAAGAAATTGAGGGATTATAAATATCAGAGACATAACATTATTTGCATTCAGGTGCTGCAGCCTTCTAAGACATCAGCAAAGATTAGGTGGCAACATGTTCAGCTTTGCTTATATAAGTGAAAGTCCACGTCTGTTCATGATCTTAGTAGATACAGAAATGCCAGTGAAAGGCACAATTCTTACCTTGACTCTAGAAAATGTGAATGTAAGTATGAATGATTTTGCCCTTAAAATCCATGGAATTTTGCTGCTTTCAACTTATACTTGCCCTGGTGTTTTATTGCCTGTTCTTTAATTAATTTCTCAGTTATCCATTCAGCAACTGCAATAAGATTGAGGAGTCTATAATTCTTTGGATCACCCATAGTTTGTATTAAATAGATGGATACATTGGCCTCTCTCCAGTTCTCCCTAGTCAAATTATTCATCATAAATAGTATTTATTATGAATAAAGCCCAATTTTGGTTAGCAGTATGTTTGGGAACCATCCTGATTTTCTTTAAATTTATTGATTTTTATAAGTTGGCAAATAGACCTTAAGATATTTGCAAATAACTTCCTTTAACTCTTCACTTTTAATGGTTGTTTCCCAGTTGGTTCCCCGTGTTCATGGTCTTTTGTAGCTGTTTCATTAGAGAAGCCACAAACTACAGTGGAAAATCATTGATTAATGATAAATTGATTTATCATCACTGGACTCTGGAATCTGGAAGATGTTTTCCCAAATCCTTTAAGGCTCTCAATATACTTGCAAACAGCATGAAGTGAACTAAGCAAAGTATAGCGAAGTCAAGAGCTCAGTTACAAAAACCCAAACCCAGTATTTTAATTGCAGTATTATTTTGTTTCTTCAGCTGGATTTGTGGCATGGTTATGCATTTCCTGTGTAATACTGAACTTCTTAGCTCTTTCAGAATACCTAGATTTTCCACACTGCCCTGATCTGTGCCTCTCTCCTGGGCCCTGGGCCCTAGGAACAAAAGCTGCGCCCAACCAACCTCATAAGGGTACAAGAGAGATGTGCCCATGGCATGTTCCCTACCGCTCAGCAGCCTTAGAATCCCCGTTTGTTCCAATGCCATGTTGATTTTGGCTCCCTCTCTCAGTCTCTTTGTTGCCCTCCCCCTCTAATTATCCTATTGGCAAAGCATGAGGAAAATGGAAAAATTCTCCAAAATGGGATCCTGGATTACCTGCAGCCCCAGTGTTAGAGAAGTCTTTTAGTTGCTTTGATGTAATGTACTCACAGGGGAGACACTGTCTTAGAAATACTCTGGCTCACAGAGCTTTGCTTGTGGGAATAGTTCAATGACACTCAGAAATTAAAACCCAGAAGAGGAAAGGGATTCCCTCCCACACATCTCTTCTCACCCTGCCGCCCAAACCCTTTCCAATATGAGCACAGCTTTAGAGTGAAGATTGATGCAAAGAAGTAATTGAACTCCTCTGCAGTCTGTTTATTGTTCATGATTGCCTCCCTTTAACCTTGACAGCCTAGTATTTAGAGTCATTGCAACTAGCCTGGAACTAGGAAGAAGGAGATGAATCAACTGTTTATTAACCCAAGCAGGAAATGAATTTGAAAATGATGCATGACTTGGAAGCCCACAAAGATTTATCAGAAGCCTGATCACCTCCACGTGAATGAAGGCAGTAGGAGGGGTCCCCACTGCTATGCAAAAGGGCTCTACAGTTTCTGGCTGCCTTGTGACAAAACTTCAAGTCAGCAACAGGAATGCTGTATTTCACATTCATTTTTATACATGAATTCACCGATAAACTTGGGAGCATATTACCACCTTTGATTTATTGTTACCGTAAATTTTGTGTCTGTAGAATGGAAAAAAACCACAACAGTTAGGGACTTCATCTTAGGAAAAGTGATGTTGTGCACCCTCTCTCAGTACTCCCTTATGGCAAAGAACAAAAGCTGAAGAAAGAGGGAGAGAGAAATATGGAAGAAGGGGAAATACTTGGTCTTGTTTCCATGCTGTTCACTGTCCCATTAAATCAATAAACCTTTCAGGCTCTGATTTATTACCATTTTATGTACCCAAGCTTTCTCCTGACTTCCAGTAGTAAAACCTTTCAGGTTTCTGATCACACAGTTCGATGTAAGCCATACAATTCACGTTTTTATCAGCCAATACTTAATCAGCATGTGCTAAGGGACTTTTCAGCTGGATATCTCACATTATGCTGTCTGACTTACCCTGCAAGTAATTACCCTCCATCTTACCCTCCTGACTTACCCTCCATCTTTCACAAGGCAAACAGCTGCCTGACCACTTCCAGGGCTGGAGACCACTAATAAGACCCCAGCTGGCTTGGGTCATATCCTTTGCACCCATTTATCCTTCTGCCAAGCAGAATGGCCAAAATCTCCATTGTCAGTACCTTGCACACCAGTTGGAGACCACCACATTCCCAGTGCTGACAAGTTTAAATTTTCCGCTCATGGGGCCTCAAAGCATCAGTTGGATTTGGCTTTTTGTGTCTTGGCTCAGTGGTGCACAAGTGAGATAGCACATGGTGGAGAAGGCTGTATCTCAGAGAGGTGGAAACAACTTGTGTCTTTAAGAGCACATGAAAAGGTGGGCCCAGAGATGTGAGAAAAGGAACCCCCCATTACCACTACATTCTGGAGGAAAAGGGCTCCATAGGGGCCAAGCTGTGAAGACCCTGTTCAGGCTTTACTCTTTACTTGTACTGTCTTTAAACTGGAAGGTCTAAGTAGGTACTTATGGTTTCAGCTCTCCTCATATCTCTCTCTGCTTTGGTATAAGCAAATTTAAATCAGATTAGGTTTAAAATAAGAGTGACATACTGTTGTCACTGGGATTACAGCTCATGCAAGATGGTGGGTTGTTAAAGGAGTGAAATAGTACTCAGCCTTTCACTGGAGGACTTCCAACTTCTATAAACACCAGGCAGCCAGACCTTCTGACACCAGTGAGACAGTGAGCTGCTTCGTAGGGGGAGGAAGGCACCTATAAAACCGTCACAGCAAGTCAGAACCAGAACTGAGAGGAAGAAACAGCTGAGCTAATTTTTAGTCTGGTCCTACAACCAGTCTTTCCTCTTTGTGCCTGAGATGTTGGAAAACACCTAATTTTCCACTGGCCATGTCACCCAGAGCTTAGACAAAACACAAGGTATAATATCTATAGTGCTTTAGGTTGGTATTCACCTAGTCAAGAAGAGCTAATGAGTATTCACTTCCTTCAGAAAAAGCAAAGCAAACTCAGAAATTTTTTGAAGAAGGAAAAGCATCAGCAAAGAGAATAATATGTTGAGCAATTACAAGGCCACACCTATGTCAAACAGAACCTTCCTTGATGTAGACTTGGAGATATTTAGAACCTTTCAGGACTAGATGTATTATTCATGTTTCCAGTGAAGCCCACAGCTCAGCCAGTCCTGCACAGAGACCAGTCAGTCCCCACCTTCCTGCCAACCCTCCAGAGAGGCCTCAGCTCTGCATTTCCAGAGCAAAAGCATCAGACATCCAGTAATATTTGGGATGACACAGAGATCAGCAGATACCAGAAGGATACTGCAGAGAAAGAAGCAGACTGACCATCAGCTCCCCGTCTCACTCTTCTGCAGAGACCCAGTTCTACTGCCTGGCAATGGCATGACAGGCTCAGAGGATTAAGTTCAGTGTTTTGCAGCCTGACAGTGGCTCAGAATGTTAGCTTGTACTTTTTTCAAGGCCTATCAGCACCACTTTCAGCAATGCCTCACTGGCTTGGCCTCTTGATCTAGAAGGGATTTTTGTCTTCACTGTTACCCTCCCTCCCATCAAAACTCATTTCCCATGATTCCACTGTACTACATTATGCCAGTAGTTCAGACGTCTCCAGGAGACATCAGTGGGATTGCAGATATTTTTGAGCCTCTGTTGGGTCAACTGCAGCACTGCACAGTGTTTCAGTGGAGCATAAGGTGAGTCAGACGTGTTGTGCTGCTATTTTGGGTATGCTGCAAGTCCACATGGGATGGAGGTTGAGAGTTTGCAACTTCACCCCTCAGATGAGGACACTGCCACTACCCAGACCTGAGGATCTGCTAGGTTCCTCCACCACAGGGAGCTCCCTCTGTCAAAGCCCATTTATGGGAGCAAAGCACAGTGAGTTGTCAATTCAAGAGCCTGTAGTTCAGCTCCAGCCTGCACTTCATAGAATCTTAGAATCATAGAATTAGCTGGGTTGGAAAAGATCTCTGAGATCATCAAGTCCAACCCTAGATCCACTACCACTGCAGTTGCTAGACCATGGCCTTAAGTTCCACATCCTTTTCTTATAGTCTGGACTAGCTTCATGTCTCCAAGTGGAGCTCTAGAAACTGAGATATCCTCTACTAGAGATTTCTTGAACAAAAGAATATAGATGTGGTTATACACCTCTGGTTAGATGGATGTAATTCCTTTCAGTAAACTGAACCTTTAGTTTTACAAAGGCTCATAGAATGGTTGAGGTGGGAAGAGACCTCTGGAGCTCATCTTGCCTTACCCTCTTGCAGACCCACCCAAAGCCAGTTGCCAGGGACCATGTCCAGATGGCTTTTGAACATCTCCAAGGATGGAAACATCACAACCTCCCTGGGCAAGCTGTGCAAGCACTCAGTGACCCCCACAGTAAAAGCAGCATTTCCTTATGTTCAGATAGAGCCTCCTGTGTTCCTGTCACCGGGCAGCACTGAAAAGAGCCTGGCTCCATCCTCTTTTTGTACTCTCCCTTCAGGTATTGATACACCTTGATGAGATTCTTCCCGAACCTTCCCTAGCCTAAACAGTTCCAGCTTCCTCAGCCTTTCCTCATAGGAGAGAAGCTACAGTCTCTTAATCACCCTTGTGGTCCTTCTCCGGACTCTCTCCAGTATGTCTATGTCTCTCTTGTACTGGAAAGACCAAAAATGGACACAGGACCCCTGAGACTACCCAGGACTTCAGATCAGCCCCAGCAGAGTACCCAGCAGAGCCAAAAGAACAACTGACCCCTAAGAAACCACCATCATCTTCCACAGTAAACTCTTCCTAAATCTCATCCTGTCATCTCTTAGAGGCAATGATACATCCTGTGGCTCACAGCTTTTACAGAACAATTTGGTATGTGAGTCAGAAGATTAGGAAAATCTGTTGCCCCTCTCCAGCAGCTTCAGGAGAAACTGAAGTTTCTGAGGCAGATTCAGGCATTCTTGTACTTTGCATTTACCAGATTGTTGGAGTCACTTTAATTTTGCTCTCTGAGACCTTGGCTTTGTTGTGGGTACCAATTCTTGCACAGATGCTTCTTATAAATAAAAGGGCACCCAAGACATTGGCAGGTCTATAATTCTGTCATCTGACATTTAAATCAAAATCAATCTTTCTCTTTGCTCATTAAACAAAAATAAACAGAAGAGAAAAGTTCTAAGGTACTCCGAGTGTCTAACCTAAGTGGGAGAAGGAAAAATCAGGAATGTCCTTGCTTTCACAAACAGCAGTTAACATTTCCCCCTCCAGTCCTGGCAAGTTTCCATCTACCCAAGGAGGCAGCAATATGACTTTAATATTGAACCCATCCATGGCACTTCCTGGAGCCACATGCAAGGCTGAACATATGGACTGGATTCTGTTTTCACGCTAGCACACATGAGGATTAACCTCACCAAGGTCACAGAGAGCCTTGGATCCAGAAATAAGCTACATGCAGAGTTATTTGATGTGATACCTAAAGCATCAGGAAGAATTACAGCACACCAGGATACCAGATCTCCTACAGGAGAGGTAAACCCTTCCCAATACAATTTCAGCACAAGAAGGGGTGAGACATCCACAGGCTTGAGTCACAGGCACCGGTCTGTTCATTTTTGCACTGGATTTGGTTCAAATTTTGGTATGGATGAAGCTGTGCCTGGTTTAGACTCCTTTCATTTTGTCTCATCAGACAAATGCAAAAGAATTAAGATCCAGAACTATGCAATGAAATCCCTCAGTCACAGGGCCAAAATCAGTATAGCTGCCATGATGGCTGCTTTCACACTCTGAAGTGCTACTACATGGGATAGATTGTAGTGGGAAGAAAATTGATTGTTCTTGGTTGGATTTGTTGCTATAATTGTAGTCTTGAGGTTGAGGAATCAGCATTTTTCATCAGTAGCTCAGCACTCTCTTGTCTTATGCTTTAGAAGGCTACTCTGGAAACAGACTGGATGAAAAATAGGCTTCATCACCTATATATGTGCATACATATATTTACTTTTTTTGAGTTGGAACAACTAAATCAACAAGGATGACATCCTAAGTTGGTGGAAAGTCTAATATGGGAACACTTTCATGGAAGCTTCCTGCATCAAAGCAACAGGAGTATTGGAAAGTATAAAAACTCTGGTTTTGTTCCCTGACTTGCCCAGGTGTAGTAACACTGTCTGTGCATGTCCTGTGGGGGCCAGGCACTGTGCAATCACAATCCACAGACAGCTGGAATCAAGATGTTCTCTCATGCCAGCATGAGGAGCCCTGGCAGCTGTTGGGTGCTCCTGGAGCCTGTGCAATAAGGTAGGGCCCTCCCTGGGGACCTCCAAGACAGGATTCTCCTTGTAGGTACAATGGGGGAGCAATTTCAGCTGTACAGTATTCAATGCAATGCCAAATCTCTATTGGGGCACCTGAGGCAGCCACTGAGCTGATGCGTTGTCTCCTCAGAGTTTAGAGCCAATGACTCTGGATTTTTATGATGACATTTGATCCCTTTTGAGCAGAGCTGTGCATATGGACTGATACTACTATGTTTTGCACAAAGAAATAGCTTGAACCACAGTTTTGGAAGTCAGTGAGAAAAAAAAGTGCTGTGAACATAGGCATTCAAGTTGATGATGGTTAGAGACCCTTAGCATCTCCTTGGTTATGTGATATAAGCTCAGGTCCTCGTTTCTCTTCCTACAAATCTCTCTGCTTTTTTGATTCCTTCCTTCCTTCCTTCCTTTTATTTGTACATTCCCTTGCCACCTCCCTACAGTGCTCCAGCTTTTACTCATTAAGCACCTCCTAATTCTGTGTAAGGGCCAATTTAGAAATGCAGGAAGGTCAAACGGATGGGTTTGCTCTTCCAGACAATGGGATCTGTTTTTCTCAGTTGCACATTTATCCAAACTGGTTTCCTCTATATGCCATTCTGAGACTCTTCTGTGGGTGCAAAGATGGCAACTTGTCTTTTCTACAAGAATTTTCTCCCTTCTGATGGCACAATCTTCTTTGCATTTCTGGACAAATGTATGGATCTATGGATCTGTGATAAAATCATATAAAGCAGCCTCTTGTAAAAATAAACTTAATTGTATTTAAGGTTCTGAGCAAGATGAAAGCCTAACTGAACTCAGAGGTCAAGGTGCCCAGTGCTTCTGCCATGTATCCGGTTAATTTACATTACATAAAAAATGTCAAATAACAAAAACCATGAGGACAGAGATGAAGTGTGATTTTCAGTCAAGCCCTTCACTCCACCTAATTTTCCCTCTTGTAAAAATAGTACTTCTGGATATATTTGCAATCTCCAAAGAGAAAGTCTATGTGTTTTTTCTCCAGCTGCCGTGTGTTTCAGCAGCATGTTGTTGCATTCCATGTCCTTTATCAGACTCCTCTGGGATGTGTAATGCACATCACAATAAGAAGATGAGGATGATACAAATAATTATAACATGTGATACGAACCCACTGTTATAAAGTCAATCTCTCAGCAAATTCATCAACTTGACACATGATGTACAGTACCAATTTTATGTAAATGACTTGCCTAATCCTGCTGGGCAAAATTACTCCCTGATGTAAACTCTGTTAAATTCTGTGGAGTTACACTATGAATTCACTCTTTTGCTCTTAAGGTCTGAAAACACACTTTGTATATCTTGTTCATCTGGAAACCATGGTAATAAGAAAATGAGTAAAATCATTTGATTCTGAGATTCAGAGGTATTATGTTCTCTTTTGTTTAAAACAAAGGACTACCTTAAATATTACACATTATTATCACTTTATGAACATGAAATACTAACTTACAAAATTATATTGATTTATAAAACTCTAAAAGGGCAATGAAATCTACAAAAGACAATGGATATTTTTCATTGACTCTTGCAACCTTTGGATCAAGAATTAAGAGAGGTTTAATAATTAGAACATAAAAGTTATTGGCATTATACATAGTTGTAGAAAAGACATTCAAATGGGACTGAAACAAGCACAAAAGGCACTTATAGTGGCTCTTGTTAGGGTCATTTTTTAAAAGAGATGTTAAAAAAACCCAAATGAAATCAACGTTCTACTTCCACCATCAAAAAAAAAAAAATCCCTAAACAGTTAAAAACCTGTAACTCAAGTAGATTACTCTAAGGTGGTAAAAAACCATGTCAGTTATCCTGAAGTTTAAAACCAAACATAAATAGTGACATGCAGCTTTTATTTGCACAAATTATCTATTTTTAACAAACTATAGTGCTACTGTGTATGGAGTGTAAATTAAACCTGGACAAAAAATACTGTTTGGGAAGGTTCCAGATATATCCCAAACTTATAGCTCAGGTCAGCCAGGATGCTAAATTGAAATGTCCTGGACTTTGGAGGTACTATACCTTTATGACACAGCACCTTGAGATGTTAGCAGTGATAGGTCCTACAAATTCCACACTTAGTTTTATGTTGTCAAATCAAAGCCTGTCACCACCCATTTTCCTTTTTTATTATTTGTCAGACTGAGAGAGGTCTTACTTTTTACTTCACAGAGCATATTCTGTCATGTGTCCCACTTGTTTGATGTTAGATTTCTGTCTATAGGGGGAAAAAAAGCCCTAAAACCCAATAGAAACCAAACCAATGCAAAACAAAACAACCCAACCCTTCCAAAATTTGAGCATCTAGATTCAGATTTCCTGATATAATGTTGAGGAACCATTCAAAATTGGAAACTCCTTATCAGAGAACAGATGCCATTGCTTTGATTCAGCTCACAGAGGTAAGTGGGATAACCAGAACATTTTCAACAGCTTTCTCTGTCCATTCCTACTAATCAAAGTTCATATGAGTGATGGGTGATGCTTCAGAAGGTCTCTTCAGCATGGCTACTACCCTGTCAACTACTGCTTTATGTATAACAGCTAATTTTGGGGCACCCAGCTCCCCACTGCTGAGATTAATGGAAAGAATATAAAGCAATGAACCCTAATGCAGTCTTTGCATTTTTTGGTACAGGTTTTAATCAAGTTTGAAGGTAGACCACTGAAAAACAATAGCAGAATCAGGTTCAGCAAAACATGTGTAATGGCTTCTTTCATTTTAGGTAATGCTATTGAAAGGTACTTGCATGAAAGAAAACAAAAAACCAGCCATTGTATGCATGGGCTTGGTAGAAAAAGTCTACCAAGCCCTTGCTTGGTAGACTTTGAAAAGCTTTGTGTACTGGAAACGTACCTTTATTTCTTCTTCTTTTCTTTTTTTTTTTTTTTTAATATCTTCTGCCCTCCAGATGGTCTACTGTGATGACATACACCTGTTCAGCGTCAGCTATTACCCACAGCGACATATGGCAACTCACATATTGCCTGGGCTGAGGGGATCTGGGATTCAGGTCACCTGGGGTCTGTTTTCAAGTGGTGTGATGGCAGCTGTGGGAAACATGATGACTGACAGAAAATTGCTGTTCGTCTCACCAGCAGGAAAAATTTAGATGTCTTTAAAAAAGGCCCAGCAGCTGTATCTTAACTTCACCATGTAGGTGCAGACAACACAATGATCAGCTTCTTCAGCAAACAGCACAATGGAGATGCAGTGCTGTCACTTTACATATTTTTGGTGGTGGGAGTTGTTCAATGTGGAGAAATTGGGTTGTTACAGTAACAAGTCTTGAAGGGTGCCTGGTTTGGTAGGGATGAACTGCCTCACAGCATAATGAATCTGTGGACCTCTGCCCACTCCTAGAACAATGTCTGAAATGAAGTCTCTGTAGGTACTGAAATGTGCAAGTGATTTATTTGTTGCTCTGGTACATCTCGTTTGTGTGGGCTGCTGCAATACTGTAGCATGAGGATACAACAGAAGGTAGCTTAAGAGAGAAAGCATTTGGTGCTCTCTGGAAGCTGGACTGCTAAAACAGGGAGACATAGGAAGAAAAAAGAATGCATGGAATTTTTCATCAGGGTTTTTCTCTGTTTTTGTTTAAATAATTCATCTACCTCTGGAAAATAGACGGTTTCATGATCTCTCCACGAGAAACAATGGAGGAAACTCATGGGTGATGCTGTGGTTTTGAGATGTTCTGCTAAATGTTGTTGAGTAAGAGTTTTAGATATGTTTCTGGTGAGTAGCTGAATTTCTTGGAACTTCTCCAAGTCAAACAGAAAATGAGAACTTTTTAGAGGCCCAGCATACCTCCTGCATTTCTCAAGGAGATGAGACATGTCTATTTCATCCTTGCTGATGTTTTATTCTGCGTTTGCGGCTGAGGAGGGAAACTGCAATGCAGCTGAAGAAAAATCTGAAACAGAACAGATTACTTTTGTAAAACCTTACTTTGGGCATGTTTAGCTCTGAATCCAGCCAGCCACTACATTTAATGAACTGTGGAGGAAATGCTTTGAAGTTTGAAAAGAGAAGGCCTGATTTTTTTCTGTCTTCCAATTTTCAGTGTCTTGTCACTGTTTCAGGTCAACTTTAGCTCTTATAAAATAGGACTAATGTGGCTGTGGAACACATTTTTTTGTTTTGGTTATGGTGGACAAGATCTTTCCATTACAACAACAAACTTTGAAAAATTCTAAGAAAAACTTGTCCTGCACTCCAGGTTTAATAAGCTATTTCCACATATACCACACTTTAATATAGAGGTTATTGTAAAGAAAGCAATAATATTATTCAAACAAAGATAGTATTTTGTAACAGGGTACTCTCCTTTTATTTTGGAGGTCTATTTGTCCTAAATTCTAAGTTGTCTTTCTCCTACTACTTCTTACCTAACAAAAATAATTTGACAGCCAACACATCAGATTTATTCAGGTGATAACTCAATGGAGTGAGAATAGTAAGACAGAACTAATCAACTAATCAAAGTTCTCAATCAAAAATTCATTCTAAATGCCAAAGGATTTGTCTTTTTCAGTGGTGATTTTCGTACTTTGTGGCTTTTAATGAAAAGAATCACCTTGCTGGACCCAGTAATGCAAAGGTTTCACCAGCAAGATCCCATATGTACTCTGCATTCCCTTTGGGCTTTTTTTGTGCGACTTAATGGTTCTGAAAGGAGGAAAACAATGAGGAAGGCAGAGAAGAAAAAAAAGCTGTGAAAAATTATGTCATCTAACTCCATTGGAAAGCACAAAGTGCATGTACTCTGATACTTAAACAATGCTCCTCCAACAGCATGGCATTCTGGTTCCATCAGTATTATGTAAGATTGTGTTATTTGCTGTATTCAAACTAAACCCACTGAAATTTGTAGAATTATTGATGTTTACCTGTAGTATGAAAAGAAAAACATAGGCCTGAAGATGAGAAAAATGAAAGTCATTTCAACTATCAGTGTACGCTCTTCTAACACTCCATGTATTTTACCTTTTAATGGTGCTGAAAGAATAAATTCAAAATGGGAGAAGAAAACCAATGGAACGCCTTCTTAGCACCAGGCAACTGAATAATTTCAGTTCTGGGTCATCCATTCAGTATCTTGAGGAGTACAGATGTTTTATTTTCCAGTGCGGGACAATAACCATGTGGTGAACGTCAATCGCTCCATGTTTATGAAATGGTATCTGGGTTTAATTTCTGCTGTCTGTCAATTGGAGCCTTTGATCTTGGCCTGGAATTATTTTTTCCACTTCACTCTAAGTGACTAGAGGCTACTGCTGTCACTGACTCTTCAATTTCTGATTTCACTTTGCCAAGATGTAAAAGATTTATTTACAGGAATTCTTCCAAATATGATCCTTAACTGCATTTTTTTCCTTCTTCCCTCAAGGTATTTTGTAGTGAGTTGTTGTAGGATTAACCTGAAGTAAAACACACAGCACAAGACAGAATGGAACAGAATCTATGTGAACAAACAGATGTATTTAAGTAAAGTTCAGTTTTAATAACTAATTGCAGCTGGGACTTTCATATACTCTTCTTTTTTGAATAAAACTGAAATTCTTGGTGATATGTGTTAAAAATTATGGTTTAAATTTCTGATGATCAAGTTACATAGATTAAAGTAATGGATACCAGACTCTGCATCATGCAGTTATAAATATGGATGAAATGAATGTACACTACACACTGTTATAAATCTGTATGTTCAAGGAAAAGCATAAATCTCCATCACCTTTTCCTGCTTGGGATATGAAGGGTATGGCTATTTTTACAATGTTTTCAATGAAATTACAAGTTAGAGTAATTTGCTGCTTCTTAAAGACTTCTGCATTTTTACAAGCACTCGAGTGTCATTTTATTTACCAAGGCATATCATTTAAACACACAAGTAATGTGCTCTGGGAAGAGCCATGTGACTTTCCAGATACGAACACAAGCAGGATGGTGCATTCAGAGACATTTATAAGTGTGCATGACATTTGTAGAAGTTTCTGCCCCTGTAGACATTTGCCAGGTGTGGCATAACCACATCTCTTTACTCTGTTTCCTTTCAGTGCTTGTCAGTGTGCAGCCAAACAGTGGCAAATAAGAGGATGTGGTGAAGGCTTAGGGTTAGCGTGAGAGGTCTGATTCTAATCTTCGATAAACCACTTGCTGGCTGTGTGATGCCGGGGAAAGCCCCAGAGCTCTTTCTTTTGGTTTGGTGCAGCCACAGGGACTTCAATGAATGTTGGGTTCCAGCTCTTTATCTCTGATCTTCAGCTGGTTTCTGGTGCTTTAGGAGATAGAGATCTGTGTTTCTCCTACAAGTCACAGCACTCGTCCCTCAGCCAGAAGGAATATGCCACCCTTCTCACTGGCTTTGAAGTGCTCTCCTGTGAAGCACACATGGAGAATCTCCAGTCTATCTCCGCTCTTTGGGAAGGGTGTTCCTTGCCCTGCCACAGGCCCACAGACAGACCTCTCCTGTGGTCAGAGAAGGTGGCCTCAGGAGTGGCAGGAGTAGCATTTTCCTGCTATAATGTACAATGAGCCCTTATCATGGTCTACCTTTCAGTCCTCATGTGGGGAGTCTAAATTCTGCAAGACACTCCAGGGAAGAGGCTTACAGACTATTTCCATAATATGTCCTGGATTTTGGATGACCTATTACTCAATGTGAGAGACAGAAATCTAGGATAATTGGAAACATCATGGGAGAAGGAGATGGTTTTGTTTTCTTTGTGAGTGATTTTGATCCTTCAACACAAATAGGACTGCTTAAAGATAACAAGAACTCTCTCTAGTCAGGAGATTCTATGGAGAGCAATTAAGGAGCTTTTCTGATGCCTGGCAGCTAGCATGAAGCTCTCTTTCTCAACAAAGATGTATAAAATCATGCTCCAGCCATGAAAGCAATAACTGGCTAAAAACTGACCATGAGCTTGAGCCAAACTCCTAACATACTATGAGGCAGAGATATCCATGTGGCAGGCAAAATGGGATCTGTTGCCAGGAAGATACCCATGCATTTCATGACATAAATCTTAATGGTGGGCCTAGTGCAAAGCTACATTGCAAAGTTAATTTGATTTATATGTTCAATGGGGTTTTATATGTTGTATTAGCTCAATGTCACATGTTTCAGGAAGTTTTCCTCACTGAGATGGTTGCTAATCAAATGCATTTTTGCCCAAACTTGGATTTCTCACTCATAAACCTTCCTTCTCCTATTTGGTGCTTCAGAAAAGTGAGGCTGCTGCACTGACAAACACCATATTTTCAAATACATGACAAAGTTCAGGGTTGGACTCAATGATCTCAGAGGTCTTTTCCAACCCAATCGATTCTATGATTCTATGATTCTATGAAAGTAATTTTTGGAGCTCAATGATCCCCTCCGTTCAGACTGCTCTGTGTGCAGCTGTTGCAGCAATACTCCAGCCTTCTTGGGAGCCTGAGCTGGTGTAGTAGTGGCCTGAATTTTGCTAACACCTATTGGGAACTCGCAACACCCTCTGAAGTCAATGGGCAGGTGAAATCAACTGAATATGCAGCCTTTAAATGTCTTCCTGTAACTTCAGGAATTAATGTAACACCATGAACTCAATGGGTGCATTACAAAATTCATAAATAAAAACTGAGAAAGTGCCAGAAAACCATTTTTACATTGGAAAACCTCTACCTTGGACACAGCTTCATCTAATGTGGCCTGCCTACTTGCTAGGCAAAAGGATGGCCCACAGACAGAGGAAGCACCAAGACTCAGAACAGGGGAAGTCAATAAAGAAGAAAGTCATATCCAAAGTGTTATGCCAGCACCCTGCGTCAGTGGTTTGTGCTAGCTGAGGCAGACAGAAAGCAGCAAGGAGGTCCTGGAAGCTGGTGTACAACAGGGCTGGACCAGACAAATTGCCCATATGCTGGGTCCTGAGGGTACTTTTCCTAGGGCAGCTATAGCAAGGAGCCACACAGCAGCAGAACAGCTGCAGTCTCTGCCTCCTGATCATCATAGAGCCCTGCAAAACTTAACTCTGTGCTATTTATGCATGACCTTTCTTCTCCACCGAGATCTGAACTTCCCATGTCTCCCGTGGGATGGAACTGCATGGGTTTTGAGACCCAGGTTTGGACTGTCTGCCATTTCCCATCTTTAGTTGCCTAGTGCTTTGTAGAAATCCTTGTCCCCTCCCATTCACTCTGAAATCTGCAGCCTCTCTCACACATCCCCATCCTAATTAATGCTTCCTTTGTCTCAGGCTCGTCCCCCACCCAGCCATCACTAAATCAATGGGCAACCTTGCCTTCATTCCAGCAGGACTGGGTCAGCCCTAAGGCGGTGGGCTGAACCTCCTGCTGCACAGAACAGTCACCTGGCAGCCTTCCTTGGTCTCCAGCCATCAGGGGCTTGCCTCCTGTGGTTTACAAGGCTTTTGGAGACTGCCAGCCTTCAGTGCCCAGCCACAACAGCAACTGAGGAGCAGAGACTTCTGCCTGAAGCCCAGATCACAGGTTCAGCCTAGGGTATTAAAGGAGATTAAGAGGGCATGTATGCTAAACAATACACAAAAAAGACTGAAGTGTAGCTAAGCATCACTTTTCAGTCCCAGCTCTTAAACTTCTAGTGGCATCCTCCTGCTTTACATCAGAGCAGAAGAGGAGTACAGCTTTTCCACATGCATCCAAGAATTTAACAAGTAATGTCCCTCATAGCAGAATTTTTGTCTTAAGAAGTCCTGTGCTGAAAATAAGGGAACCAACCCAGTCTTTTGGCAAAGCACCTCAGTGGACCATCTAGAGAGAACAAGAGCCTGACTCACATTGAAAGGCCAGGCACCCAAACTACCCATTAAGGTAAAGCTGGACTCTTTAAGCTCTCCAGATTCACCTCCTGCCCAAGGTGTTTCCAGACAGCCATAGACTCAGTTGCAGTTGGAACTCAGAGGCTGGATGCAATGGCTGGGTTGCCATTCAAACACAGCCCCTCTCTGAGAGACAGAGCATCCAGAATGTTGGATTCTGTGAAAAACATCAGGTTTGATTGCCAGCAAAAGGAGTTATCTTTTGCATTAATTCAGTGCATTTAAGAGGGAGTTATATATTGTAGGCACAGAAAGATGAAACCTTCTCGAATTATGTCTTATCAGGTACCAAAATCACAAGCAACATCTGTGCCACTTCTCCATGGGATGACTTGCACAGCTGAAACGCAAAGCAGCAGCTGTTCCTGACATGGATGTCAGAGTCTTACTGGGTATCTGACTAGTCTTTGGACATGCCAGACTTTTTTCAAATAAGTATGGAGTCAGCCACCAGCCACAAAGAGAAATTTCATCACTGTTATTACTCTTCAGACTGGTTCCTTAAAAGCAAGTAAGCTTTCCACTCTGAGAATCATGGTCAAACACTATGGCCATGCTGAAAGCAACTGCACCAGAAAAACAAACAAAACAAACAAACAAATAGTTGTATATTGTTAGCTATTTTCTGGGGACTATGATGAACTTTTCCAGTGAAAGGTGTGTGGTCAATTCTTTATGTTGTTGACAAGTTCTGCTTGGTCCTCAGTAAACAAAATCAGGAGGGTACGTATGATTTTTATATCCATGCACATTGTGACAGAGTAGGAAGACAGGTGACCCAGTACATGGTAATGCTGTACATGTGGCTCCCTTGCAGTTTTATGAGATGAACTTTTCAATGTCTCAGTGATTCCTCTTGCACCTCAAGTCTATTTCCTCAGCATAAGTTGTATTCACATGACGGCCAACAGATTGTATGACGTATCAGCAGGGCAGAAATGAAAGAATTCATCTCTTCAAAATGTTTTCATCAGACAAACATGGTTTTTACCAAACCCTGATAAGATTTCTCATTCTTTGCAGAGACTGCCTCAGCTATGACAGTCTTATCTCAGACTTCTGCCACATACCTGCAGGGCAGCAGGAGACATTGCTGCCCCTCGGCAGAGTTGCTGTCCGGTAAATCCCCAAAACTACAGAAGAGCTGATCTCTAGCTCTGACCCTCCAGCCATCCTGTCCTTCCCTGTAATGGAGGACTTGTCTACAAGCTAGGAAATTCTGAGTGAGCAAGTACTGCACCAGAAGCTGGGGCCTGGCATGTTATCCATCCCAGCTATTTGCTTGGAGGAATTCAGCTCCATGGAATCACAATCTAGTTCATTGTCTGCTGTTGGTGCAAGGAGGAATTCTGGCAAACCCCCATGGAGACAGCGGGTTTTAACATCCAATGGCCCAGAAAAAGTTCAATCTGCTCTTATTCTGCACATATTATAATTTTCTATTCCTATTTTCTTGTTAAATATAAACCACTCTGTGTGATCACTTATGTATTAATGCATACTATAAAATATGCCTGAGTTAAGGGCTATGGGAGAAATCTTGTAACAACACTGCACAAGTGATAATTTTTTTCTTCAGTGTTTAAAAATAGTGAATCTAAATTCTTTATGTCAAGGGATATTTAGGTTGGCTGGAAGGATTAATTTATTTTTATTAATATCCCAGCATATTTTGCACTGAAGGGACTCCTGTGGTCAACATTTTGATGTTGCCCAACAGAGTTTTTGTTTCTCTTCTAGCTGCTTTAAATCTACTCTGCAGCCAGTCTGCAGCCTAAGTTCTGTCAGAATTGTTGTATGAGGTGCTTATTAATTGAGGTTCCTTTAAAAAAATACTTGGCAATTCTATCACTGCTTTCTCTTGTCTGTGAAGTCAGGCTATAACCAAGCAGACATTCACTCACTGCTGAGGAGGTTTGATTCAGACTACCCACACCATGTTATCAGGGGAAAGCACAACTGGAACATAGTTATTTGGAGCATCTTTTCATCCTCCTTCCTGGGTTTGTGTTTCTTGGTCTGGCTAAGGCCAACCAAACTGCTTCCATGAATACACAGTAGATTTTTGGATGAAAACATGGAAAGGGGTGGCATAAATTCTGTTCCCTTACTCTGTATATGTTTTTCTACCCCATGCACATGTTACAAGTTTAGAAGCAATCCAATTATCAAACACAAATTAAGAGCCAAATATCCTGGACCAGCACCACTTTAAACCACCATATCTGACATACAGCCACCACCTGATCTCAGTTTGCAAGCTCTGCTGAACATTTGAGTAGCATATGGACATCCAGCCCTTCCTCCATAAGGATGTCCAGGGTGATCCTTCCATGCCAGGATAGACAATGATAAAGCAGCTGAGTTAGAAGTCTGAATACTTTGAGTATCTGAAGGTTAAGGAGAGTTTGCAAGATGTCATCAAAAAATGTTAAGAGCCAGAAACTGGGAACAAGCCATTTCAGGCTGGATGCCCAGATAAAATTAGCGTTGCCTGGTCTTGCAGTCTGGTGAACACAAATATATAAGTACATGTCAGAAAGGTCTCAGCAACAGGAGGTCACCAAACAGGACAGCGTGATTAACTTCTGCTCCTCTACTGTTTGCTGTGCCTGGTTCAAGAAATCCTAGAAAATCTGCTATGCAGTAGCTCTCTGAACATCAGTTCCTCATTCAGAACTTATGTCTCAGAATGGAGAAAATCTAGTTTCCAATTTTCCTGTGCCTCAGTTTCTCATCTGTAAGATGGAAATCTCTGTGCTCAACAGTTTTTCAAAGCAGTTTTATACACGGAAAGCAGAGCACAGTTCCTAAGTAGCTGATGTGGGTATACAAACACACAGACACACTCACACATGCCGAGACAGCTGCTGATAGGAAAAAGGGGGAAAAATTCACTTCAGACCCACCTTTCTATTTCAATCAGAGGTAAGTTGAGTGAACTCTGTTCCATAGCAGTAATGAAACATCTTTTCAGCATGCCTAACAGGGCATACATTTTTGGACATGAAGTCACAATGATCTGTGCCAGCAGCAAGACTGAACCTATCAGAATGTAAAAGCATTGGTGGTGACCCGGGAGAGAAGAGCACTTACCATTGTAAGAGAACCAACAAAAATATTCTGTCCAGTAATGTATACAATAAGTAAGATTGTATCCAGCAAAAGAGAAATTTAAACTAGAATTGCATTCCATGGACTAACAATAAAGGCATTAATCAAAGTATACCTGCATAAACGTGAACCCATATTGAAGATCACAATGTATACAAGTGTTTCTTGCACTTACAAAGAAAGAAAAGGTTGTCATAAACACAAGAGACAGGGTTGTTAGGTAGTGCATTACTGTTTATGTGGGGGGTTTTATTGCATCCTTTCAAGTCCTTTATATGAAGCTCTTTTTCTACAAAGAATTCATAGCTCTCATGTATCTGAAAATATCAGCAGGCCTGGGAGTCTGCAGCTGGATCCTGGAGAGCAGTCAAGACTTCCTGGTTTTTAAAAGTAAAATCTACAGACATCCCACACTTATTCCTCACTATTGGTGGGATCTGGGTGAGAAACTACAGGGTCCTCTGCCAACTCAGTCAGCTGAGTCCTTCCTACAGAAAGATCTATCAGCTGCTTTGAAAGCTGCAAGAGAACAAACATCACTTAAAAGGCATTTCCATGATCTGACCTCCTGTTGTTTTGCTACCCATGCCATAAACCCAGGTTCATTTCCTCTCCTGGATGCCAGACACTCAGAACAAGATGTTTTTCATCTTCTACTCCAGGCCTCTCAGGTGACTCTCAAAAGGCCAGCCCCACCACTCCTGGTCGATAACTGGAAGGTTATGAGCTGCTTCTGTAGGCTCTGCTGCCACTCAGAGGCAGCCACTTAATCTCCCTAAATGACCTGTTGACTTATTTGGTGACCACACATGAACAAAAAGTAGGTTGCATCATGATCTGGTTGTCAGCAAGTGAGGCAGGCAACCAGGAGGAAAACATGCTTGAAAGACTGGATACAACCAAACAGGATGGGAATGAGCTGACAGCTGTCATTGTAAGAGGGCTGACAGAGGTGGGGACCGGGCTGTGACTTGAGCAGCAACAAAAAAAATGGTCTGGCAGGACATACTTTGTAAGTGTTCCCTCTCCTTGCTCTGTCAGTTACTGCCATTCATCAACTCTTGGGGACTGCATTGTTCACTGCTAAGGATTCAGGATCTGTAGTCTCCCAGATGCAAATGGTGTCCACTGCACCATTGCTTGATATTTACTTATATTTAGTGTGTGAAATTTTCTTTTGCGTTCAGATACAACTTTCATTTCCCTCTACTAATACATGGCATCTGAAGTTAAACCACTACCTAAATTCCCCACTGTTAATTCAAATTCTACTATTAAGGACAGATATATCTGAAGTAGTTTGGGGTTAGTGAGTCTGTTCTCTTTTGAACCACGAAAACAGGGGAATCTCCTCCATTCTGACTCTGGCCAGAAAAGTCCTTTCAAAGACCATACAAGGCATTTTAGTGGCTTCTAGTAAGTGCTGACTGTCCAAGTCCAGCATCAATAACAGGAAATAGCAGGAAACAGAAGAACCACGTCAGCAGCACCGGCTAACCACATTTTGATAGCACATGCAGGAATAAAGACCTCATACTGAATTAGATCACAGAGAACTAAATCTTTACCTTCACCTGAATATTTTGTGTGTGTTTAACATCATGAGCATCACACTTGGATTCATTTAGACACACTGATTCATTAGATGGCCCATGACCTTAATAAATTTAAATT
>JAOXXN010000364.1:49103720-49125255 GCA_026770055.1 Myrmophylax atrothorax
AGGAAGGAAGGAAGGAAGGAAGGAAGGAAGGAAGGAAGGAAGGAAGGAAGGAAGGAAGGAAGGAAGGAAGGAAGGAATTGGCAGGAAGGAAGGAATCGGAAGGAAGGAACTCGAAGGAAGGAAGGAAGGAATTAGAAGGAAGGAATTTGAAGGAAGGAATTTGAATGAAGAGGCCTTTGCAAGCTGGCTACAATTCCAGCTACATGCAACTCACTCTGCTTGTATCTTCTGAATAACTTTTCAGAAATGTTTAGCTTTCTCTATTGCCAGGGGCTGGGACACAGAAGGAAATTCAGGACACTTGGAGATGGCCCTGTATTCTAGGCCTGTAAGCCTGCTAAATGGCTGTAAATGTCCTAACTTATTCACACACACACACACACACACACACACACACAAAACCAGGTCAAATTATTTTGAAAGCAACCACAGGCTGCTGGGGGAGGGATCTTTTATTTTCTTTTGTGGAGGAGAGAGCTTGAAGAGAGGGTTTTTTAACAATTGGAGCCAGTAAAGTTCATGTTTTCTCATAAGCTTTTCTAACCCTACCTGGTCATTGCCTTGACATTTGACTTACAAAATCACCAGGCTACTAGAGCCTAAAGATGGTCTTGGAACAGCACAGACCTAGTGTTTTAAAGGGTATAGCTAATGTGTCTGATGGCCTTTTAGGGATCAAAACTGATAAACTAAACGTGGATTTGGCATTAAAATTTAAAAAAAAAATGTTTAGAGCAGAACTACTTCTACAGAATTCAAACTTCAGGATTAAAAAGAACAATAAATAACAGTATGAACTGGAGGTGAGAGATAAGATACAACAAGATCTCTTGAAATAATTAACAGACAAGAAACAGAGACAAAACCAAACTAGTTAGAGACAGACCCATAGTAATTACCAAATCAAGCATGTGGCCTTTAGAATGAGTGAGATCATTCATGTGTTACACAAGATTAAATGAATCTAAGAGTGCTATAAAACCATGCACTGCAAGTGAAAGAATTCAGAGCAAGACAAAATTCAAACTCACAAACAGATGCTCAGTGAAATTTACTGCGTGTTCAGAGAGAAGCTCTGCTAAATCATTAAATAAAGATTTGGAATTCCTCAGTGCACACTTTAAAGCAACGCAGAAGGAAGAGATACAATAAACCAGAACAAAGTGGAAGAGAATACGCAAAACTCAGCTTGGTCTGGGGCTAGGCAGAGGTACCAGTTTGAATCTGCTCAAAGTCCCTGGGTGTTTGCATGTATTTGCAGAATAATAGGAAAGCCAACTAACAAAGAGGGAGGGTAGGAAGGGGAAGGAACACTGTGCCTCAGAGGGAGGAAAGAAGTAAAATGATGAAGGAAGAAGTACATCCAAAGGGGACAAAGAGGGAAGAGAGACAAGAAAGAGACTGATATTTGAAAGAAATAGACAACCAATACCATAGCAAGCACAGGTGATGACTCCTCCTATTGGCATATCACCTTCCCTTGATCCATTCATGCGGCCGGCAGATCTTTCTCTCCATCGAGGCAAGTGACTAATGTGACCAATAATGTGCCACTTCAGCCCCAGGCTCCCAAAACCAGCCCTCTCACTGAACTCCTTGACTTTGGAGTTAAACAGTGTCTCCAGTGATTTGCATATGTGTGCTGTGTCAGACAGGCTGTTCTAACCTGTGCTGCAGTTTCCAATCTCTTTATGATCTCCTGATTCCCTGTGAGACCTGCCAAACTCCTGGCATTCTGTGCACACCTTTGGTTGTTCTTCATCAGTTTTAGTTTCAAATACAGATGTTTACTTCACCAGGGAGACCAGAATGAACAGAAATGTGCTTCACAGCACAACCCTGTGCATAAACTGGATGCAACCACCTCTTCCCAATAAAATGAAAGCACTTCAGGTTCTGATGATAGAGGAGTAATAGCTCGTCAGTGAAACGCTGTGGTTCTTCTGCCACTGCCTAAACAAGATCATGAAGATTCTTTAACTTTATTAATGCTCCTTTCAGTGTACCACATTAGCTCCAGACAGTGATTCCTGGATGAAGTTATTCAGTACACAGGACTCCTCTGTGCCTTGTGCATTAAAGCAGCAGCATGTAGTGCATGGCTGGCATACACAGCTGCAGGAAGAATGCTGATCTAAGTTACTTGTGTTCACCCTCAGTTTACTTTATTCCACATACCCTGAGTTGTCTTCTGCTGACAGTCAACAAAAATAGAAAAATGCAAACACAGCCATTTTTAAAATCTCAATTTTGCATTCACCAATATTTCACAAAATATGGTTTCATGGTGTGATAAATAAAGAGACCTACTACCTGCACAGTTCAGTAAAGATACAAAGTTTATAGGACAGAACATGACCTGAAATTAATTTTTAAAAATATTAAACTCTATGACTGTTCATGTCTACTTGTTGACGCTTACCTACTTTCCTTGTTGAAGTATAAAAGAACTGTGTTGTGTCCACTGACACAAAACAAACTGCTGCAAGTTTCCCTGCCTTGCAAAATTACTTATAATTATGGGATTAAACACTTTGATTTAAATAAGCTGGAAAAAACTGAAAAGTTTTAATTTTGTCTCATGCCACCATCACACTATGTATAGGATCAAAGTGTTCAGGTCTTAGACCTATTATCTTATGCGTGCTTGTTAACAAATATATCAATATAGCACAGTATAGAGGTCCTAACCTTGACAGTCCTTTCTCAAGCCAAAGTAATCAAGTTACTCCCTGCAAATTTGTAATATCAAACTTTATTCATCCTACAGGGTGAGTAATTAGTTAAACTGTTAACTGACTACACAAATACCGCATGGCTTAAATTCAGATTCCTACAAAGGGAAGGTAGAGATGTTCTCAGTGTCAATAGGCCATGCCTTCCACAAAGCTGGTGCACAGTAGCTGAGAGAGTGACCACCCACAGTGACACATTTTTACACTGAAGATGCAAGGAGGCCTACAGCAATGACCTCTCCTGGAGACCAGGAGAATAAGGCTCAGTAATTCAGGATTTAGCCATTCAGAGAAGGTTTTTTGGTCCCAGTTAATAAAGGGTCTCACTAATCCAAAAGCTACAAACCTAACAAGACTCCTGATCCAGCAGCAACTGTGGTTCAGGGAGGAGTTGGGATTTTTGCTTCATTTGGTGAGGAATTTTTGCTGCTTTGAGCACTGTTTGTGAAAGCCCTTGGATACCACGGCTGTGCCTGCAGACACAGCATGCTCCAGGAGTGTACAGGAGCCACACAGTCCTCTCACAGCTCACCCACCTTAAGTAAAACTGCCAGGAGACAATAAAACTTCTCACCTGGCCAGCATATTCATCCTCCTTCTGTGGCTGAGATGTGCAGGTGTGCTGTAGCCCACTGGCAGCCACAAGCAGACGTTCACAGACATCTCTTCTGCAGCAAGAATTATTGCCAAAAATATAACATGTTATGCAAACAACTTAGTCACCCAAAGAGCTTTATAAATGCTTAATAAGAAGATAACATGGAGCAATAAAATATACTTTACTGAAGCAGCAAGGAAACATATGGCCTCCCCATTCTGCCTTCAGTGCAGGAACAGAACCAGCCTAGTGAACCAGGTCAGCCAGCCCTACACATTTTTGCATAAGAATTTCACACAAGTATACTATCTAAACCATTTCCTAAGGACATCTTGTATTACTGAGGCCACCAAGCCAGAAAGCACAATAAAGCAGGGTGTTTCTTTTGGAAGCGGGGGCCGCTGGGGAAGAGCAATTTAAAGCAGAGGAGGTTTTCTAATCTTCTGAGGAAACAGGAGAACACTCAGTGAGTGTGTAGCTTGGTGAAATAATAATATTGTAATTGGGATTCTAGGGCAGCTTTCAGACCAAGCACCCTTTAACCTGCTGAGGAACAGCACTGGTTGCCAAAAATTCAGCATATATGTATATAGTCATAGGCTTATAGAATGTCTTGGGTTGGAAGAGACCTTAGAGAAAATCTCACGTTCAAACTCCTGCCATGAACAAAGACACCTCCTACTAGTTCAGGTTGCTCAGAGCCCCATCCAACCTGACCTTAAACACCTCCGGGGATGGAGCATCTACAGTTTCTCTGGGCACCCTGTGCCAGGGCCTCACCACACTCTGTGTGTGTATATATGCATATAAAAATCAAATCTAATCCTAGCCTTCCTACAACAAGTTATCCTCTCTCAACTGTGGAACATGCCTATATTCCTTCAAGGTTTAACTCAAGATTGTATCCACAGTTATAAAGCAATGAGAAAAACCAAGTACCAGAATTATTTGAGCCATCAGATACGACACAGTCGTGGTTATTTAGAAGTAATCACACTTACAGCAATTTACAGATATTACCCCCTCCTTTTTTCAGTGGCATAGAGATAATAGCAAGCTATATATTCTGAGACAGTGTGTGTGAGCAGGCATATGTCTTTTTCTGCATGTCTTGTCTACTCACCCTTAGTCAAAAAGAGGAGGTGCTGACCTGCAATTTCAGAGCAACAATGTTCCTTTACTTCTTTACAGCATTTACATCCTTCAATGGCCCATTAAAATGTCTCTCATTCTAAGTAATTTAATGAAATAACAAATAGAAAACCAGAGAGAAAAATGAGGGGAGGGGGAAAATCATCTTCAGCTTAAGAAAACAAGAGCAGCACCAAAATCTCTCCAAGGCCACAATTACAGTTAAATAGGGCAAAATTAAAAACAGTGATGTCAAACTAACCCCCAGACCTCATGTGAACCACTTGTGTAACCAGGAAGCAACCAAGAGAGGAATCCTTGTCCACCTAAATGTGCTACCAGTGAGAGTGTGAGCAAGTGAGTGAGAGTCTGACTGTTATGCGTGTGTGAACTCACAGGAGCCTGTGTTTGTGTGCTGGAGCACACAAATGAAAAACTAGAGTGACAGCTAAAAATGCCAAAGGCAATCCAAGGATACAAAAGGGGAATAAAGAGAATGGAAAAGAAATAATGGAAAACTCAATCAGAGGTGGTATGGGGAGAAATGGAAGTGACTGAGACTTTTCAACTGGGCAAAACAGAAGATGAAGTAAAGAACAGAAGTGGGGAAACAGAAAATAAATATTATTTGGGAGAACATTACTAGTCATCTTCATTTTGTATTATTTGAATGGTTACCACCCTTTCAGAGATAAATCCAGCTATGATTACTCTTTCATATAAAATACCTTTTTCTCCTTCCTGATCCACAAGATTGTTTGCTTGCTATCACACCAATGTACATGCAAAGGAAGCTTACTGAAATTGTTTCTCTGTTTCAAGTGAACACCTTATAACCAGAAACAGGCTGAAGAGAGGCAAAAGTCTCACTCTGGAGGAGAACATCCTCTTACGTAGTAATATCAGTAGATCTAAATTCAAGTTATGTGACCTGAATCACAACTATAAGCTGCAAAGACAATCTTTGGGTCCAGAGTGATAGCCATGAAAAATTCCAGATTGCTATTCTTTGGTCCACCCTTAGAAAGCATTCTATAATATTCCTCTTTTCAAGCTGTGGTTGGATACTTCCTCCCGAACCAGAACAATGCACCAGCTGAAAAGAAATCAACTAAAATAGTCAAAATTAAGGAAGAAAATATCAGCCAAAACCATGCTTTGAGCAGAGGAAGCACTTTGGAAAAAAAAAAAGTATTCAATCAAATCTCCTAGGCTAGAAGGAAGACAATTTATTCAGTTTCTTGAATTGAAACACACTGTATAAGTGTGCTTTCTCTCCAAATGTCTTTAGAAAGTGATTAACTTTTCTGGATTTCAGCCCCCCAGATTGAAAGACCTTCCAAAATATGCAGCTTTGGCTCTTCCCCAGCAACCAAATCCTCCACCCTCAATTAAATCTTGTGTATAAAATCCAACCATAGGCGGCAAGATGGCTGATGTTCAAAGAAGCATAGCTGAGTTTGCATCTCAGGAAGTCAAGACTTTTAATCAATTATTTCCTAGGCTTTTTAAAAAAGTTTCCAAAGTCAGTAAAATCTTTGCACACCTCAGCTCAGCTGTGCTGACCTGGCCCAACTGAAGGAGAACAACTTGTAGGTACACAAAGGCACTGACAAGTATTAGACTTGTTGGAGTCTGACTTTTCACCGTGATTTGAGAGGTAAATATAGAATTCATTGGTTTGGTTTACCATTTCATTATCTCAAGTGAAGGAGGCACTGTTATATCAATAACTGGTTCCATGTCCACAAGTTGACAGATATTTCTTCTAGTAAAATTGGTTATTGTTTTTACTTGTAAAAGCATAATAAAGCAGAAATATCTTTGATCAGTATGATATCACAGGAAAATGTTATTGCAAGATCTGTTTGTCAGATTGGGAAATACTATGTTGACCTGGCAGAGCAGAGCTCAATATTTTGTTACAGCAATGTTTTATCTATAATTTCAGCAGAGGTGATAGCTAAGTATAAAGCAGATGAATATAAAGATGACTGATGCACATATATCTTATCTTAAACACGACCAAATAATGCAAACATTAAACTATTTTTTGCATAATCTCCTGTCTAGTAAAAGTTTTTGCAAATAGATCGTAATAAGAGAAGAAGCAACACAAAAATTACATGTTCATCATTTATTCTTTCCTTCACTGACAACTCAAAATGAAGCCCTCAACTTGGTGTTCTTATTTGAACAGTGAACAGGATTTTCTTTCACCAGCAATATTGAAAATTATACACCCTAATGAAATCCAAATATTATACAGATGACTTTTACCAATTTGTGAATTCAAACCCATGAATTTCCAATGTTTATGATATCACATGATGATGAAAAATTACAATGAAGATTTCAGTTTAATGCAAATGTAGATGTTAATTGTGATAAACTCCTGATGAAAGGACCCATGTGATAGATATGCTACAGCAAACTTCCTGAATACTTTGATACCTTCATGAAAGGCTGCTTCTTCTAGAAGATGGCCTGAGAGAATCTAGGAGGCTGTTCAGAGATCGGAACAGACATCCAGTTTTTCTGAAGAAAGCCAGAGAATGTTGAAATGCCAATTACTTCTGAACAACATCAGTGTGGAAAGAAGTCATTCTGGGCATTAAAGCTTTTGTTCAACCATGCTTAACTCTCTCTTTATTTTTATTTCATTATTCTCCTCTCAATCACTGAAAAACATGATAGTATTTAGGAATCTGGCAGAGGATGTGAAAGGGTTAAAGGGGCTGTTTGCGAGCAGCAGGATGATGCACAACCACATCTGTTGAAAGAAGAAGAATCTCACCACCACCCATCAGTGCAAACTCCTGCTGCTGTACTGTGGGTGAACTCCTGCTGCTGTACTGTGCTGTACTGGTTTGGTAGATGAAAATTTAGAAGGGGGGCAGGGGAGGGAGATATAAGTAGCCAGGATGAGTGTTCTACCTGATATGAGCAGTTAGGAGAAGGAATGACAGGGAAAGGAGGAAATATATGCATCTTCCACAGCACTCGTCGCTTGTTATGGAAACCTTGTTAGCAGATGAAAGTGACAGGTGAGGTTTAGCACTGTGAAAAACCAGCACAAACATGGTATGATGACTGCCAAGCAGGGGAATGGAGCAATCTGTGAACAGGCTTGGAATCCACAAATAAAACAGGTACTGTTTTGTTCCTAAAATCCAAAGACAAGCAGCAACATACCAGACCAGGAGGAAGGAAAAAGGAGAAAGCCAAAAGATATATACATTTAATTAATGGGTACTCCTAGGAGGAAAAAGGGAAAAGGAAAAAAAAAAAAAAGAGAGAGACAGAAAGGAGAAGCAGCATAACGTGTCACCATCCACTGTTTACATCACTTACATTCATAGTAAATGACCTTTCACAAGAATAAAATGCCTTTGAGACTGGCCATGACTAATTTCTCATGTTGTTGTGATTTTAACCTCAGCAGTACAGGGAAAATGGTCACAGCAGACACCAGTTCCAAGGGAGCAGGAACAGCTTTGCTTCACCACTCTGACACTCTCATTTTCAAACCAGCCTGCAAATTATCTCAGATACTGAACTAATTTGGGGAAGTCCCAGCAATCCATTGCAGGAAGGAATAGTTCTATTAAAAAGACCAGTATAAAATCTATGAATATCTGCTGTTACTGTTGTAAAGGAGACCTACATTCATCCAAAAAGATCTCTTGCAGTGGCATAATCCAAGTCAAAGTCATATGTTTGTCTGACACACAGCAAGAAGAAAGTAAGGTGTGCAAGACCCAAATTTAGTCCTTTACTTTTGCACCACTCAATTCTTAATCCTTTTTCAAACTTGAAAATTAATTTGCATAATTTTCTGCTCCAGTGACTTTCAAGAATTAATTGTACTTCTGAAAGCCAAGAGCAGTTTTGACATAAATGGGAGGGATGAAGGCTGTTGGAGAGCCTGATTTCTGATCTCCTCCTATGACATAAGTAGAAGCAGTATCCAGTGTGATCCTCTGAGATGGCCACTTTATTTCACCTCCTGTCACCCTGACCCTGACTGCCTTCAAATCTTCACATTTCAGGTCATTCATGTTCAATCATTTGAGTTTGTTGCATATCAGGTTCTTTGGTCACCCTCTTGCTTCCACTCTGAGGGGAAACAGTATTTTTACATACTTGATTTTAATTGCATTACCCTCAATAACTGCCAGTGAGAGATCACCGTTAACCTGTATATAGAGAAGCAACAGAGATTATCTCCGATACTCCTTAGTGAAACCTATGTAGGTTTTGTTCGTGGTAGTCTGTCTTGTCCAGATTCTTGCTTAGAATTATTTGGTATCGCCTTCCAGCACAAGCAGAGCCATGGATACATAGGTGCCCAGCCCACTCTTTACATTAAACCCACGTACTTTTCTCCTTTAAAAAATCCGTCAAAAATGCTTAACGGGGAAATGCACAACCCTCACACTCTCCCACAGTCTGTCTGTTCCTCAGGCTTTTCACAGATCACTTTGTCCTTCTGTGCACTTTGCAATTTTTTTCAGTGTTTTTTGGACGAAGTAGGGGAAAAAAACCCCAGAAGCCACCAACAGACACCCAGCTATGACTTGGCAGCTGATCTAATTTAGGTGAAACTATGTTGTTATCTGTCAGTTTAGGACCTGACCTCACATTCAGTGTGAAGATACCTAATCTGAAGCCTTCTTGGTAGACATCAAGAGACTGTATCCATAGCTGGCTCTAAAATGACACACCAATCAGTAGAATCAAAATAACAGGAATTTTTGATGATTACATGAGATACAGATGATTATGATCAAACCTGCATTGCTACTCATGGTAATTACAAGGATTAACATACTATTATGATTACAGAGAAACAGTGTGTATGTCACATTACCGATATTACAGGTTTCCTCTGAGCAGAAAGCTGAAATGGATGACCTCTAATCATCAGGGAGGCCAAACAGTCTTAGTGTGCCACAGGAGAAAATAATGTTGAGATTTAAACTATTTCAAATATGGGTTGCCCTTCAAATTCTGTAAAACAAAGTAACTGGGACTCCTCTCTTCTCCCCCTACTCTCTCCATCCTCTCCCCATGAAGAATTATCTCCATTATTTCTTCCCATACAATATACTCAGTGAAAGATATCTCACCTGAGACATACACACTTTGCCAAAGTGCTGGTCTGTCCCTGAGTTTCCTTATTTCAGCAGGTGACTTCCCCTCTTCTGCACTAAGATAAATGTCTCTGGACTTGCTCTTATTCCACACCAGGAGAAAGCTGGTTCAGCTTAGTACAGTCCACTATAAGACAAATTCTCCCAAAGTAATTGCCATGCTGATAGAGAAAATCCTGTTTTATCAGTTGTGACTTGTCTCTAACCCCTCACTGGTTGCCAAAGTGAGTACTATGAAAACTGCCAAGTAATCAGCCTGCAACTGAGCTGAGCTATGCCTACTCAGTGGGGAACTAGAAAACTAAAATATGTCATCATCTTTGAGGTATCCAAAATTCATGAGTAAGCCCACCCGAAGGCCTGAATAATTTTAAGCACATTTTTTCATTCTTCATTTGCTTTCTGGTGTGAAGGCCTGAAGAGGTCAAATTGTTGAATTCCTTACAACCACTAGGACTAGAAACAGACTCTCTTTCTTTCCTTTTCATTGGAAGCAGAGACAATCCTGTCTCCAATAGCTAAATCTTTGAATTTGCAGTACTAAATCTTGCTTCATTGTCTATAGGACAGCCAGACACTGAAATATAATTAAAGGACAACTGCTTGTAATCAAGTGCAGAGAAATGTCCAGAAGGACTGAGAACCTTCTTGTCTTTTCTGAAGAATGATAAAGGTACGAAGAAACCCACTCTGCTTTCATGGCGAGGTGAAACACACCACTGGTGCAGGAGAATGCTTATTTTGGGTTGAATTTTTATTTTCATCCTTCTGATCATGTAAAGGGTCTTGCAGAAATGTTACCTTGCCTTAGGATGTTCATTTGGTACGAGCATTGGCTTTTTTTACTAGAAGACCACACAACTAGTGTATCTTTCATATCTTGTATATTTGGTCAAAATCCACATCCCTGTGAGGAAGGACACCTGTAATCACTGAGAAGTTAGACGAGAGATTAGAAAGAGAGGAAAAGATCTGCTTTCGTTAACAGTAGCAAGCAGGAAATCTATGGGTTTAAAGATGGCAACCTGATGTTTTCCAGGTGGGCCTTACTGAGAAGGTGCCTGGAGTGTTCACCAGAATTTATCAGTTGCCAGTTTTAGAAGTTAATTTTATTCAGAGAAAGAGAGACATGCCAAGGGGAACATATGGCACAGTAAACTCCTAGTGGATGAAATGAATTTTTGGACTGAATGCCAGAAAAAGCCACAATTTGCCTAAGGGCTTGCAAAGCATTTTGGTGGGACCTGCTCTTCATATTGGTCTTTTTATTTCTCCAGGCTGCAGCTCTAATGCTTTCCATCCCAGTTTGTTCCCCCTGCAAAAAATCTTGATTTGTTCCACTGAAAAGACAAGATTTTTAAACCGCTCTCTTAGGTTTTTTTGGCAGTGTAAGAACAGTTTTGCTAGATTAGACTGCAAATCCCACTGACTCAGTAGTGTGTCCATGAGAGGAATCAGTAGCAGTTGCTCAAGGCGGGATGGAAGAACAAGGAAATCATGTATTGACAATTTTCACACTGCACCTTCCCAGGTCCTTCACAAGGCTTACTCTGTGTGCTTCAGTAGCATTCCACAGTTGGATTTCTCTGCATGCACAGATAAGAGGGGACAGCTCAGGAACAAGAGCAACCAATCTGCTTCTGTTTATGGCTACTACTTGTTTCACCTTCAAGAGCCGAAGGGTAAACTTCTCAATAAGAGTTGAAAGTTGCTTTGGGTTTATATAAGCACTTGATATTTTCTGAATTTCATTGAAATGTTTATTTTTTGATCATTCTCCATGGACTCTCTCCCCTCAAGGATTTCATTCATCCCACCCTTGGGGGCTGTCATTAACTCTGACAGCACTGAGTTTATCGCTCCTCCAAAGCCTTTTCCCTTGTAGATTACATGTTGCACAAGTCCAAGGAAAACCAGAGGAGAGAAAGATATTTAGAACCTTCTTTTAAGCTCTCAATGCTGGTGAGAATCATGCTTGCTTTTATTATCGTTTTTATTTCTGCTGCTTGCTGCAGAGCCCTGTGGGCTACAGAGGCCCTTAGACACAGCTTCCACAATACAAGTACTTCAGACTCTTTCACAGCTCTTAACACACTGTCTGCTAATTTAATTTAGGCTGTGCAGTACCTTAACGTTTGAGTAATCACACTGAAATCGAGGATGACAGAAACAAAGTGTCCTGGACCCTCACAACTTGTCACCCACTTAGGCCTTTGCGCTTTCATCCTTAATGCTTATGTGCAATTAGAGGTACAAACACTCAAGAGCACCAGTGTGCAGCACCTGGACCTAATGGACAAACAGTACCAATTAGGTGATTGTCCCCCATCAAGATGTGAATGAGATGTGCTTGGCAATGCCACCCAGTGCCACCCTTTTGTAAACTGCATATAATTGTTACATCTGTGTATTTGTCCAGCTTTTGCTGCTCTGGACACTACTCATTGTCTGGGCAAGGTGAGTTCGTGGGAAATAGAAACAGCACTAAGGGGCCACATGGTCTGCTGGCACCAGACCTACAGCTCAGACCAAACCAGGTAAGACCAGACCCCAGCTAATAAAAACTTGCTACACCTAACAGTGAAGTGGGAATTTCCACTTCTGCTAGACCAGCCTGGGGAATAGAAATAAAATACTTTTTCGCTTACCCTAGTAATAGTGAACCAAAAAAGAGGTAAACTTACTGGATTGAAACCAATGAAATCTGCATTATGGTGTGCAAAGCAGGTTACTTGTATGTAGCTTCAGCTGACATTGAACATACATACCAATATATGCCCTTCACTGACAATGAAAAGAGAGCACAAACACTGGTTTATGCAATAGTCTACCAGATGTAACCATTGAAAATGCGTGACAGTGTCTCTGGTCCTAGGGGTAGTGATAATCATCCAAAGGAACATCTGCTATTTCACACTGGGGAGGGGAAAAAAAAAAGGATCTGTATGCCCAGGCACTGCACTAAAATGTACATATTTGTTTCAAAAACCTGATTTACTGACTAAGCCAAATCTTCAGATGGTGTATGCTGGCAGACATCTGCCAAAGTCAAAGGAGTTGTTCTGATTTATACTTACAAATCACATAATATGTTGAAGGGAAATACAGAAATATGGACAGAAGTCTTCTTCCTCTGTATCAGCTGCATGCTGTGGTGTTTATTGTCTGACAGACCATTCAGGGACGTTCAGGCTACTGGAATGCCATTTCAGCTAAGGCATGCCAAGATCTCCAGGCTGGCAGAGACTTGCTGACAACCTACACCACACTTCAAATGTTAGGGCTGTCCAGCACGGCTGCAGTCAAGGGAATGTGTTCCCTTAAACCAGACAGAAGGAAGACCCACGCTCCTGAATGCTCTCAAGCACAGCACTCCAGCAACCACAGGCATTTCAAGACATTTCTGCAGGCCAACCACAGCCCTGTTGAGTATCTCAAGGAAAAGCAGATGCAGGTGAATTACTGAATTTTCTGAGATTAATAAAATTCCTCCTTCATATGCACACAAACAAAAAGCAAACAAGCAAACACCAAAACAAATCCAACCAAAAAAAACGGGGGGGTGGGGGGGGTGGGAGAGGGGAGGAGGGAGAAGAGAAAAAGAACCCCAGAAAACCGTACCAGCTCTAGCTCTGGTCTTGGTAAATTGTGAAATGTCTTCTTATTATAATTACCGAGATCCCTGAGGGTACATATAATTGAATTAAGGGGAGTCTCTACTTGCATACTTAGTGGCTGTAGAGCTGTCTTCAGCTTCAGTCTGTGGTCCCGTAATCAGTGTCCAGAACATGCACAAGACGCCCTTTAATTCGGTTATAAGTAGCCCTTGGGGAACCATAGAATTAAACAGTATCATAAGGTTCTAAACATGGTCTGTACAAGGGCTAATTCCACGCTCCCGCTCAATAGAGGATTTCTCAGCCTCATCAAAGTTTTATGCTAAAATTTTGGCTAATATTTTGAAAGCATGTTTCTTCATTTGACCTAAATGACTTTTGCACATGTTCATTTCCATTTTACTCTATCAGCCTGTTTAACATAATAGCATATTAACAGTACATTTGAAAGAAGAGTCAGTGGTTTGGAGTCAGTCCAAAGCAGTCACAGCAGCAGGAGAGAGCAATAAGAGTTTTGAAGAAAGAAAATCAGACTTGAGTCCCCATTATTTCTTTACAAAATGCAAATATCCTTGTGCACGAGGGATGTTTTGGCATAAGAACATAATGTTATTTGTACCAGATTACCAGATTATTTCCAGAATGATGGTCCCTGAGAAGACTAGACTGCTACAAATGGCTTTCTACAACTGGAAAGTGCTGATAAAGCAAATACTGCAAATTATTATGTCTTTTAACATGTGTTTAAGTAGTATATTTTTATATGTTATTGTTATATGCTACTCCATATATCCATTCAAGAGCATGTGTGGACATCTAGGAGACATGAGTAGTGGAACCCCATACCATTAAACTTGTGGCATTAAATCTTCATGTTTATAACTTTGCCAAGCCTAACCCAATTATTCCATAATTTTCTTTGATGATTATCTGCCTCAATTTAATTTATTGGAATTTATTTTTCATTTAATGCAAAATAACTCAGTTATTTCCAGAAGTAAGACTGTTAGTCTTCTAGCCTAGATGCTGTGATTAGATTGAGAGTGTTGATACTCACCAAATATGTATAATTTGTGGGCTCATGACCAAAAAATAAAAATGTTTCACCATTATGGTGGTTATTTAAAAGACAATGTACATTTACTTATGCGGGGTTAGTGGCTCATAAACCTAAAATGACAACATTCATCAGATTACCCAAGAAACAGAACTATTGAAGTGAATTTGGGATATCAGTACACCTTTGAGACTTTGCTGACTAGCATCAGGTCATAGAGCAAAACAAAAGAAGAGGGTGACTGTGAGCATGCCCGGATGGAGACTACCAGCAACAACAGTTGTGGAAAACCTTTCTTCCAATAAAAAAGCCAAGAAGAACAAAGTTTTTCTGCAAAGACCCTCTTGACACACCAGCTTGGAAGCAACTCTGATGACTAGGAAAAGCTGATACTTTTAGCTGGGTGCACAGCAGATTACTCTCTGACCTCAGTGACTCATGTAAATCCCAAATAACACCGCAAAATTGTAGTTCAACCAAGCAGCACATTTCTGCTGAGGGATTGTGTATGCAGGTCATGTTCATTCACTAAAAGCCCAGAAAGCCAACCATGTCCTGGGCTCACCCCCACAGAGTGGACAGCAGGGCAAAGGGGGATTCTGCCCCTCTGCCCCCTCAGGTGAGACCCCATCTGCGGAGCTGCCTCCAGCCCTGGCGGAGAGCACATGAAGTACATGGAGCTGCTGCAGAGTCCAGAGGAGGCATCAGGATGATCAGAGGGATGGAGCAGCTTTGCTGGGAGGAAAGGCTGAGAGCTGGGATTGTGCAGCCTGGGGAAGAGAAAGTTTTGGGTTGACCTAATTACAGCCTCACAGTGCCTGAAGGGAGATGACAAGAAAGATGGAGAGAGACACTGTTTGCAAGAGTATGAAGTGACAGGACAAGAGATATTGGATTCAAACTGGAAGAAACTAGGTTTGGATAAGGTATTAGAAAAAAAATCTTGACGGTAAGGGTGGTGAGTCCCTGGCACAGAGAAGTTGTGGTTGTCCCATTCCTGGAAGTGTTAAAGGCCAGGTTGGATGGAGCATGGAGCAACCTGGTCTAGTGGAACATGTCCCTGCTCATGGCAGGGAGTTGGAACAAGATGACTTTTAAGGACCCTTCTAACCCAAACCATTCTATGATTCTTTGACAGCTCAAGAGCAGCAGCCCAGTGCAGTATAATTTGACAGCAACAGGCCATGAGTCCAGACAGAAACATGCGTGTGTATCCAAGGGCACAACTGGTCTCTTTAGTTTTCTTCTTAACCAGCATGGTATGAAATAGGCAAGGCATCCTGAAGCTCACAGAGTCCATCCCAGAGCTCACAATTAAAACAGAAAAGGTCAGAAGAACAGCAGTCCAGACTACTCTGTGGATCACAGAACAACTCATGGCAGTCAAGAAACCAAGCCACCAGAATCTACAGGCACAGGGATAGATGAGGGAGAAAAGAGAAAATGTCACTATTTTAGATAGAACTACAAGTAGGGAATTTATTAAGCATGAGCCTCTATCTGGACCTAGAAAGCAATACAAACTGTACACTATGGGAAAAGGAAAATATTTTTCTGTCAAGGTCATCACAGAATCATAGAATCATAGAATCATAGACCTCTGAGATCGTCAAGTCCAACCCTTGGTCCAACCCCAGTCCCTTTACCAGATCATGGCACTCAGTGCCACAGACAATCTCAGTTGAAAAACCTCCAGGGATGGGGAATCCACCCCCTCTCTGGGCAGGCCATTCCAATGCCTGATTACTCTTTCTGGAAAGAATTTTTTTCTGCTCTCCAACTTCAATTTCCCCTGGCAGAGCTTAAGTCCATGCCCCCTTGTCCTATTGCTTAGTGCCTGGGTGAAGAGACCAACCCCCGTCTTAGAGAATTGTCAATCACAAATATAAATGAGTAAGACAGCAAGATATACATCAAAACCAGAGAGACAGAACTTTCATTTGGTTTTTGCTATTTGCAAGAACATCAGAGTGGTCCTATCAGTAAAATGCCATAGGGAGGTAGTTTGTGGGTAGAAAAAAGCTGTGCTATAATTATCACCTAATTATGCAGTTACAAACATCCTCACCACATTAAAAGAACTATTGTTCTTTCATCGGATTGTTAGCTTTAATTTAGGCTTTAGTGCAGGCTTGGCACTAAATGTGAATGAGAACCACGGGGTATAAGCATGTCCTTGGAGCCATGGAGAAAACCCTGTGTGCAAGGTCTCCTTGCTGTGGAGTGGCACTCAGGACTACCTCAGCCTAATGATCTGCACAGCTCTGTTTATCAGGTTTCTAACCCATTTCTTTGTACAGGAATCAGAACGGTTCATGGGAACTTTGCAGATGGTTCCTCCCAAGGGAACAACTAATTGCAAATGAGGAATTCTTTTCATGTCAGGTTTATGACTTGAAATAATATGGGCAAACACACCAACCATCTTCCTTTGGTTGCTAAGAGATCTTAAATTCCAGGCAATGAAATGGCATAGTGAGGTGTGTGGCTCTGTAGTGTATTGTGAGCAGTCCCATGTGTGGTGATGTTATACTGACTAAGCTCTAGAGCTGCTCAGACATTTTCTTTTGACACAACAATTTTTCCCCAGGAAATTCCAAATCATTGGCACAGAACCTGCTCAGAGATTACACTGACATCAGCACAAAAATATTCAAGAAATGTTCATGCTTTTAACTTCCGAACAAACCTTTGTGGAGGAAACTCACAGCTCCATGCCTTCTCTGTCTCACTCTTTCCTCTACAGCTGCTACATCAATAAACCAGCTGTGTAACATGGGCTGCTTTGAAATGCATTCTCCCAGCCACCAGAAGCCAAGCTCTTAGATACTTTGGTTTAGGGTTTTTTTTGTGTCAGCACCAAAAGATAAACAGGGAGCTGAAGGTCCACCCTCCAATCAAAAGGCAGAGGTTCTGCCTCAGTCCATGGTAAACCGTTCACACAAGTGCAGCACATCTCTCATCTACATAAATGCTGATTGCCCAGCAGCAGTCAAAGTAAGGAGCAACCTTAGACTCCAAGTGGGAGGGCTAACTCCTACCTCAAGGCCAATATGTACCTGCTTTCCTTAATTTCTTGTCTCCTTGATGTGGGCAGACTGACACCTGGTTAGCCCAGAAAGGGGCAAAGAAATCAACAAACACATGCAAGAGAGCAACAAAGTCAAATATAAGTGTGTGTGACAATTCCACATGACATGAAGGTGGTCAACACTCTCCATCAGACATCAGGAAGCGCAGAGGTCACAGGCGAGACATGCTGCCAGTTGATGGCATTGTATTTCAAGGCCTGAGGAGCAGAAGAAGGGAAAAATATGGAGCATTTGGACCTAATTAAGAAATAAAAGGATTCAGAGGTTGGAAAAATAAGAACAAACATCTCTAAAACAAGGAGCACCTCCCTGCCAATTTCCCTTCTTCACTTGGATGTCTCCACTTTCCTGAATCTTCAACGGAATGCTGGTCAGAACACTGATCTCAAAACAGCCTAATGACCGTTCCCATCATTATACCTGTCAGCACCGGGCTCTGCCTACCTCAAACTACTAAAGGTTAAACAGTAGAGATGTGGGCACAAGTGGGCAGCTGCTCCCACTCTCCTGGCTCAGGGTTTTTTTTTCTAAGGCATTTTTGAGAATCAGAAGTAGCAGAGGCAGGAGAAATACATCACAAAGGCCTCTCTCAACATTAAATCTTCCAAGACCATATTGTTTCTGAAAACATGTTTTCCTTTCAAAATGTATGCTTAACTGCACTAAAACTAACAAAAATCAGCAAAACAGAAAGATCTGTAGAGATGATTGTCATGAGCAGGTAAGCACAAAATAATTGTGCTGGCCTTCAGCAGGGGGTATAGGGGCTAAGAGTGAAGCCCAGCATGAACTCTGCAGAAGATCTGTCTGACAGAACCAGAAATGCTGAACCATGTTTTCCAGATGTAGAAGATTTCCTGGCTACAAAGGCCTCCAAAAACTACTGGAGCATGAAGGCTATGCTTACCCTTACTATCACATTTTAAATTGCCATATTCAATGGTTTATAGCAATATATATACCAGTATAGCCTGTAACAGTGTAGAGAAATTGGGAAGTAACTTGCTGGCCACTTGACCTGAAGCATCCTTTTACATAGTACAGATCCTTCATTTCCATAAAGTACAGGAGAAGAGTTACTTTTCTGCATCATTTATTAATTTATGCAAAAAAAAATAGAAAGAGAGTAGAAGAGAGCTGTTGCTTGTTAGAAATGTTCATCATCTACATTTCTATCAGGAAGCGTAAAAGAGTAAAGTGATCAGTCTATAACCTGATTTGGATCTGTTTTGTGAAACATAGTAGATAGTTCCAGCTTTTCCTAGGTTTTCAGCACTTCCATTGCCTCAAAGGCAACACACAAAAATAAATCCTCTGCTCCCTTACACCAATGCAGCAGCAGTAAGGTCACAGGTTGCAGGGACTGAAATGAGCCCAGAATTTGTCCAAAAGGGTGTCCAAATAAACTGGTTGATTGTTGCATATTGTACAAATGCCAAATCATTCCTGAACAGGCAGACAAAAGCACTGGGGCTCTGGCTGGGGAATCTTTGAGCCACAATTTGGCTTGCACATGCCTCTGAGTATTGCAGGCCCAATGCCTTAAGCACGTCTGCATCCTAAAAGCACAACACAGCTCTTGGCTTCCTAGCTCAGCCTCCTGTATCCTTGCCCAGTTTGGATGACTTCATTAGTCAATTGTCATGGATTAATATAAAACTATGGTTTAGATCCTCCACTCAAGCTGCTGTTGTATCTGCCACTGTTTCCCCGTATTACAACAGAGCCTCTGCAGGGTCTGGAGTGCTTTCCATGTGTGCACCAGACGAAAACCACAGGGAAATTACTTTTCTAACTCAGAAGAGACTGACATGGCAGCTGAGAAGAACTGTCCTGTGTTTTCAGTGAACCCTTTTTCAATCATCATGAGGGATCTCCCCCAGATTTTACCAATGGAAGGAAATTTTTTGTGTCCTATCTCCAGGTTTCATTTCACATCTAATCTGAAGATTGCAAATAACTAACAGAGAATGGTGCTGCACAATTTGCTTTAATATACTTGAAAAAATGCAGTCAGCTGGTGACATTTCATCAGACAGATGTTCACCATTATACGGGGAGCACAACAGGAGCATACACACACATCCACATGCATTTTTCCTACACATGGGCAAAAGATCCTGACCTCACAGCCAGGCAATCACAGAAACCTCAGACCTCAGTCTCAGCATATTATTAGGATTATAAATTATTATTTCTTGAGGAACACCCTGAAAAGTGTAGTAGATGAAATTCTCATGTGATGTTTTGTGACCCTTTTCTTTGCTCTGATTGTGGTTTTCTTCTCCTCTGCAACTGCAGTTTCATTCATTAAACCTCATAGCCCCACATTTCCATTTTTAAAAACCAAATACATGAATTTCCCTGTCCTCTACAATTCATTACCGATCTTAGGAGAAATATATGGAACAAGGCATCTGGAAATTCATATTTAATTACAAAAAAAAATCTTCTTTATCAGTTAGTGAGAATTGAGTAATTCAGATCACACTGAGAAGCACTGGAAGGAAGTGAGATCTCCAGCAGCATTTTTAACATCAAGAGGGAAAACTTTTCAAGTCACAAGATATTCTTATGTATCTTTGATTTTTACTTGAATTGCAATCCAGGAATTTAAGAAAGTTTTTGAAAAATGTCCTTGATCTTAACCCTAGGCAGATATATAAATAGACTGACATGGATGGTAGGAGCCTAACTAAAAGATTATGCTATTTCATGGACCTGCTAAGCGCTTTACATGTCAAAAACTTTCAAATTTTAAACGAACACCTTGAAAAATTAATTTCTTCACAGGTTCCTTCTGAAATGATATCTTTATTTCTTCTTTAAAAGAGCATTTTTTCCCTCCCACAGAGAACATTTGTCATGTATATCTCACCCACCAAGTTCCTTTCATCCTTTTTGTCCTCAACAGAGAAGCTGTGGCTGCCCCATCCCTGGAAATGTCCAAGGCCTGGTTGGATGGGGCTTGGAACAACCTGGGATAGTGGAAGGTGTCCCCGCCCATGGCAGGGGGTGGCACTGGATGGGCATTAAGGTCATTTCCAACTCAAACCATTCTACAATTCTATTATATAGGGTCTATATAAGTATTTGTAACTCAGGAAATACTACTATTACTTCAGAATTCTAGAAACCATAGCTGATGTTCAGCAATTCCTTCCACTACTGCAGCTTCTGACTTACCTGTTTGGTGATGGTAAACACAAAATCTTGTCCCTGGTGAGGCAACTGTTTAAAAAAACAATCATTTTAGACTTAGAAGAACCTGAAATTTAATGCCATGGGAGCATCCAGTGCATGTATATAGTCAGTCTGAATCACACACTCCTTGCCCAGTCCTATGCAGCTCTGCTTGTGGCAAGACCATCATTCCTGAATCAAACCAGTGAGGAAAAAGAAAAAGTTAGGATCAAATATAACCTCTTGATTCCTGATTTCTTTAAATTTAAAGCTACTTATTTTTCTTAGCATACTTCTGAATGCCCCAGACCTAAGACTGTATTAGTCCAAAATGGTCTATGTAGTTTGATTTGTAGACACTTGGTCTTGGGTGAAAAGCATCCAAGAGGGAATTGTCACAGAGTCATGACACCATCTAACCAACCAAACTCAGCTTGAAAATATTATTTCATGCTTTCTGTATTTTCCATAAATCCATGCTGTCAAATATTCCATTTAAAATTACTTTGCAATGAAAACATGGGGCAAAACTGTGCGCTCGTTGGTTTCTTGCACAAATGCCCAAAATCTGATTTTAGGAAGTGAATGGGAACATTCCATGAACATCATTGAACTAAAACTGACTTTTGAATTTCAATGAATACTCACAGACCTTTTTTTCCCATTTGCTCTGGTATGCACATACCACTCATTCTTGGCTCAGAACTGCAGAGCTGAACACATTAGACATGGTGACTACTAGGCATGGTTGGTCTTTGAATCTCTAAATTATAGCTCAGGCCACGAATAACCAAAAATTACTATAATTACATCAATGTTGAGCTGTACCTCTTTAAGTGTTTATACCTTTGAAAAACATTTACTGAGAGAAACCCTGCATGCACATAGAAGAACAAACTGCCTACCATAGAATTTGACTTAAGTACATTTAAAAAAACATTAAATCCCATTGTTCTCAATTCAAAA
>JAOXXN010000364.1:49125355-49146383 GCA_026770055.1 Myrmophylax atrothorax
CGGGGGAGGGAGGGAAGAGTGGGGGGGGGGGTGGTATAGGAAGCAGGGGAAGCATCTCTATCCTCTACTCACGGTCTTTGATGTGTTTCAGGAAAAGAAAAAATTAGAAACCTTCCTGGTTTTTCATGAGAGGTCCAGGGTGTGCTGAGAACTAGGTGGACAAACAAGGCCCTGGCTACCCTTTTGTTTTGCAGAGCAGACATGCTCCATAACCTTGAGGATGACAACAACATTTGTTCCTCACACAAAGATAAAGCTGGCCAGTGACTGCACTTCCCCCTCCCCTCGCCCAACCACAAGCAGAACAGGCAGGATGTCGAACAAAGAAGCAGCAGAAACAGCAATGAGCATTACGCTCAGATTAGAGGACATTCAGGGACTGTAAAAGGTCCATTAGAATAAGCACAGACCCACTTTCAATGAGGAAAGGGTCTTTTCTCTCTCCTCCTTTGGTTTATATTGTTAATCTTTCTTCCTGGATGACTCCTCACAAATGCTTTTTGTTTTCTTCTGTGGTTTTACGTGCCAGGACTATAAGGAGGAAGGGACTGAGGCCCTTTCTTGGCAAGCTTTCAAATCACTTCCATAGGAGACATAGACCCTATTGCCATCTCTCTAAGGGTATAAATTAAAGGAGTGGTGATGAGCAGTCCAGAGCAATTCAAATGCTGGTAAAGCTTAGGTCCTTCTCCAGTCCCTCATTACAGTGAACACTGGCATCTGCTGCACAGGCTCAGCTGGAGGAATAAAGCTACACATGGGAAGAAGTGGATGAGCAGAAAGCCTGAATTTACATTGCATCACCCCATGAAGACACAGGAATAGCTAATTATAATACAGCATGTAAGGGGAAAATAATTGCTAGCAATTCCCACAGCAGAAAGGCTACCTTTGGAATATGTCTGTGTGCACACAGACACACATATCTATTGAACATACTTTGAGTAAAGCTATCATTTCAGAGAGGCGGCTATTTTATGTTGTTTACAAACCTTTTGCCGGAATGAACGATACTGTGATGGCATTTTTCTTTCAATTTATCTGTCTTCCTCCCTTATACATATTTAGGCAAATAAAAATTATTCCTGACAGACATAGCCCACATGCCAGCTTCATGTTTTCTGCAGGTAACCTATTTTCATTCTGCTTAAAGTGAATCCTGTAATATTTATTCAGGACTCCAGCCATTTACACCAAGTGAAAAGTTTTCGAGGTGCCTTATATTGTCTCAAACACTATCATAAGAAAACACAACCAAGCCACAAAATATATGATATTTTCACAGTTCTTTCACCTCCTTTCCTATCTTTTTCTTCAGAGATTATACAAGTGGCGTATGTCTTGCAATTAAACACTCCTAATAACATAAAGTTGAGCTCCTCATCCAGACTTGGACTGCGTTTGTATAGGATGAGATTTGGATTCACAAACCTAGATGAGAACATCTTTCCTCCAGATGGATGCACAGGAAGTATCTGACTCTTGAGTGTCAGACTGTGTCCAAGCCTGAACCACTGTGTGAAAGGGAATAAAGATGAAGGAAGTTTTTCTTCTCCCCAGAGGTTTAAGCCACACTGACAGTCAACCTGTTAACTCTCATGAGTTCTTGATGAAGCCCTTGATGGTGATGGCACTTTGCCTTGCAGCCAATGAGGAAGATGATCTACTGATATCTCTTCTCATTTTTTGCTGTGGCAACTCCCTCCCTCACCTTTGTACTGAAGCCAAGAGCAGATTCATATCCCGTTCACTTAGACAGAAGCCAAAAAGGGATTTTGACTGGTTTTTTACAGTTATCTTAATTAAAGAAAATTAGTTTGTCAGGTTGTCTCCAAATTAACCTCCGCCCAGTGTTTCCATCAAAGTACAGCCATGTCAGTACTGATAACTGGAAAATTACTTTTTCAATAAAATAAAATAAATAATCCTGGAACAAGGAAACCCTTTTAACAAGATGAATGAACAGGTTCCAGATATAATTTTTGCTCTTTGTAACAATTTTATCCACACACAAATACCTGCATGCACTCGTAATGAAGGGGAAACTGAATAAATAGTACAGAGTTTCAAAAATCAGTAGTGCTTTGGGGTAGCTAAATAAAAAATACTTGCAAGTAGCCCTCCTCTTCTGAGAAACAGTAGAAAAGAGGCCAGAATACTTTCTGAAAATCTGACTCCTAAAGCACAGCTTAAATTGACCACCTAAAAACTGAGGACCTCAGGGGGTTTCTTGCTTTTCTTTATTTTTAATCTTAATCACAGGATTTCAGCTGTCATCAGTGTACTCTCAAAACCAGATGTTAGATTCTTCTCATCATCATCAAAATCCAATTCCACTTACTTATGCTACTCCTATGCTTCCCTGGAAACATTCCGACTCTGTGTTTCCGAACCATTCCCTTCCTAACATTTTATTTTTTTTATTTCTAGGTGGCTGCTGTTGTTTGTGAGAGCTTTATATGTGTTACAAAGCAGAAACAATTACATGGGGGAGGCCAGGAGCATGTTAGCTACAAAAAAAGACAGTTGTCATAAACACTCGGCATCTTAATGCACAGCTTCAGTCTTTACGTAAGATTAATTAAAGAGCAGATGTTCTGTCATACTTCGCATTAGGTGTGGTTATCTCTGAGATTCTGGCTCTTCCATTTGCTGTGTTTTAATTTGTGTTATTATGCATTTTGAGCCCGAGGCATGAGTAGTCAAGTGGTAAACATTAGATATACAGAACTACATTTCCAAAATGCACCTTCGCTATTAGGCTGGCTAATATAATTCAATTCTATTTTAAGACAGATTCACTCCCCCTCCCTTTTTCATTTCCTTTTGACATGTTACATGGCAAGAAGACAGACCAATGGGAAAAGACAGACAGACAGATATTCTGTGTGAGTGCATGCATTTGTGCACATGAGCAACAGTAACATGAGGGGCTTTGTGTAAAGTGAGCCATATGTAGAACATTAATTGCACTTATCAGCCAGTGCTGCTGAAATTCTTTATCTTACATATGAAAGAAGTTTCTACTGAATATCCTGCATTTTTCTGGAGGTTTGCATACCAGCTACATGAAGGCACTTTTACTTCTGTTGTTTTGAATCTGAGCCTCCAAACTGAATTCTCATTTTCTAAATGCAACTGCTGGAAATTGATGCCTGAAAACTTTTCAAGCAGTGATCAAAGTCTGATGTGAATTAATTTGTCATCATAACAGAGCACTGCTTACAAGTCATTTCAGGCTGGATTTCAGCAAAGGCAATAGATATCTAGGTTGACAATTTCATTTAAAAGGATAGAAAGCCTTACACTTTTCTTTCATTGGTATCTTGATTTAATGAACATACAAACACATCATCACCATATGTTCTAAATATCAGCTTCAGTGCTTGTTCTTAAGAAACATTTTGGAAAAATGCCAATGAGTGAAGCTTGGAAGAAGCTTGAAAAGGTTTTGAGACATATTGCTGCAGCTTGGGAAAGCAAATCCACTGGTGACTAATTACTCAAGAATTTAATTTGAATACCAATGTCAATAAATTGCCAATACATACTTAACAGATATATAATGACAGAATTCATGCTAAGCATAACAAAGCCAGTTGTATTACTGACTAGATTTCCAAATGCATATGAAACATTAATCTTACAGCACGTCATAAATATGTGATGAAAATGCCAGGTTCCCTTCCTCACTATGAAACCCTCAGATAAGGTGTTATCACAAACAGGACTGCAGGCCACAGGGTTGTTGGAGTCCTGTTCTTACCACCAGATCAGCATGCTTCAATGAAATACCCCACTTTCCAACTTCCACCTGCTCTCTGATCTCACAACCAAGTACCCACACACCCGCACACAACCATACACTTGCACACAGCCCTCCCCATTTTCCCCACCCTCAGCATTCCCACATCTTTGATTCTGCTTTTTCCTGCCTGTGAGTGCCCCTTATAGTATTTCTCATTGATTAGTGGCACTTATTTGTGTGAAGTGACTCATCAACCAAGGCCTCCACTGCTGGCTTTTGCTAACAGAGAGCTTTTAAGCTCTGGCAGTTTTCTTTTTTTAGCCAGTTTTTTTTTTTTTTTCCACAGCAGGAAACTCAGTGAGTTTGAAATAAGAAAAGTGCTGACAATGCTGTCAGAACTTCAACCCACCCCTAGGACAATATAGTCAAATAGTCAAGTGGGATGCAGTATCATTTCCAAAGTACTGTTCCTATTCCTCAACTGAGACAATAATTATTGAACTCTTCAGGTTCACCCACATTCTGTGCTCTCATGTTTTTTTGTTTGTTTTTTTCTCAATTTGATGAGAGCCTGACTTTTCAGCTAACGATGTGATGGAGGTGATGGTAGAGGATTAATGATGGATTTCAGTGAAGTACTCTGTTCTGAACACGAAAATATATTTAGGTATGCTCAGCAGCTCAAGGGATTGACAGCATGATACAAAGCTTTGTACCTCTGTGTGGTCAATTCACAGCCATGGCAGGTTAATAAGTAATAAAAGCCACAACTCCTACATGGCTGCTTGTCAGATGACATGAAATGGTTTGGGGTTTTTTTGCACATTAGCCACTTGTGGGCTGGTTTAGCAAAACAAATCAAGATAGCTGATGTAATCACTGACTACAGCACCAAGGCAGCTGCCTAAACTGCCAAGGCATCTCCAAGCTGTGCTTGCTCAATGATAATCTCAGCATAATTTGGTGAGGGCAATAACAAGCTTTGGGCAGGAAAGGTGAAAGGCCATCCCATTTTCCAGCACTAATTCCACACTGACCTCCCAGCCTAAGCTGACCAAAAACATTCTTGCTTTTATTTTTCACCAACAAAACTATCACCTTTTCATTGATTGGACTTAGAAATGCACAGGACTCTGTCCGCAACACCTGAGAATAAGAGTTGGAGAATAAGATATTTCAGCATTACAATAACCACAGGGTTCCCCAAATGAGCCTGTGATGCAGTCTGAGATCGCAGCCACAAGAGAGCTTGCTATGTCTCTGGAAGACGTTTCAAGATACTCCTTTTCCTGATGAGAAAGGCTCTCCAAGGTCACTCTTCCTTCTATCCCCTGGAGATTAACTCATCCATCTAAGGAGAGCAAACAGTAAGCATCTCTCTAGGACCAGAGGAGCCTTTGAATCTGGCCTGAAAAAAAGTGGAGAATAGTCTTTGCTCTTTTAGCTCCCACTTTTGGAAAAAAATAAATGAAGAGAAGTCAGCCATCAGCAGTTGTAAAATCAGGCAGAGGCATAACAAGAACCACCAGCAGTTTCTGAAATGGCTCTGAAAGTGAATCTGGACAAGGTAGGAGAGAAGGAAAAGAGCAGTGATGGGGAGTTTATTTATATTAACCTTCCAGCATCTGACTGTCAATCAACTTATGATGATTAGAGTACTTCTTGTCCAGGTCATACCCTAAGCAGCTCCTTTGCTGTTTTAATAAGCACAACTTCTTATACCAGAACTCCAGGACTCCTGAACTCAAGTTCTAAGCAAGCTCAGCCTTTCTAATTTAAAGGCAAAGAACATTACACCATTTTTTCCAGTCTGAGTGTGAACTAAACTCTGTCTAGACACAGCATGTACTTTGCTCAGAGTTGAGCTGGGACCCTTTAAGATCTCAAAAGCCAATGAACCTGATTAGTACTTGCATGGGAGAACTACATGAAAGGCTGAGTAACTCAGCTAAGAGCACAAACAAATCAGCTGAAAATAAACTTAGTTTAGTCTTTCTTTCTGACTTAACAATGTGTTCTGCAGGTTCACACTCAGGGCCGTTCTTTGGGTTTCTCAGAGAATCACAAGAGCTATCTTAAAAAAAAATCATACTGAAATCTAATCCAAAAGCAAATATCAGCCCTGCACTCAGACAGGTTTATCTCAAGGTACTTTTATAGCATGCCATAATCTCACTATTATTTAGAGTTTGCAAAGTGACAGTGCAGGCAACGAACTGACAACTGTTCATCCTTTTTGAGGGTATGTTTTATAGGGTAACAATAAGATAGAGAGAGGATGCATAGGTAAATGATGGCAGTGTTTCCCATTATCTGAGAGTCAGAGAAAAGATATTGGGAGAGGAGAATTGCTCATATTCTCTCAAATTCAGTCACAGCAAAGCTGCGTTGATTCAGTGTCAGAAGGAAAAGATATCACCCTGTTACAGATTTGCTGAGAGAAAGGAGCATTCTGGCTTCCTTCATCCATTCATGGGGGGCTGAAATGGCTTGACTGCCACAGTTACATATTATCGTAGACCTCCTTCCAGCCAAACTCCCTTTCCAAAAGTACAATACCATGGTCTAATTGTCGTACGCATGGGGTTCCAATATACAGCAGGCAGGATGCTGGCTCTTTATCAGTTCAAGTGTGCACCATGCAAAGTAGTTCATTTCAAAAGTGGATGTCACCTCTTTGGTATCCATTGCATGCTGACTTTGTGTCACAGACCTTTTTTCTCCTCACAATCAGCTTTCAAAGTAATAGCTGCATCAGCTGGCAGATAAATACAGATATGCTTCTTTTTTCTTAAGTCACAACCATCTTATTCATCCTCCACTCCTCATGCAAGATATTTCTGAGAGATGGAGTGAAAAAAGACAGGGCATGAGACAGTCTCTGCAAAAAAGGCTTCTAACGAAAATGAGTAAAAGAGACAGAGGTTGGGAAAACAGTGATGCCACTGCTATTATATCTGGGTGGGGAGGAGATGCTTTCAGACAGGAAGGGTTTAAGCTCATGGCAGTGCATCACGCACACAGATAGCTTTGAACAATCCATCTCAGAAATGCAGAGAAATGTGGCCATGTAAATGTGTGCTCACTCAAAGCAAACATGCTAATAGTTCCTCATATTCAGCAAATCAGCCAGGTGGTATCCATCCTTAAATAATTACACTCTTCTGGAAGTAAAGGTACCTATCACCACCCACCACTGCCTTTGACAGGAAGACATAGCTGAGTGACAAACACTGGGAATGAAGAATATACTAGATCTGAATATCATGCCAGATCCCTCAAGCCCCACTGTAACTCTTTCACCACAATATAATAATCCCTCTTCTCAAATTGTTTAAGCAGAGAGAAGACAATAAACCATGTTCAGAAGTTTCATGTGAACCCTATGTATGGAAGGGCAGTAGGAAAAGATTGGTAAATGGACAAAGGTAAACATATCTGTCTTCTCGAAATGTTAGCTGCCCTATTACATTTCCAAGAACTCTTGATTGAGGAGGTAACTTACTATTCTCTGCAGTCATCACTGAAAGCTTGCACTATCACATCTCCAATATTTCTCTAGTATCTATTATGTGTGTGTAAGAAACACTCCTAATGTGGAGGTAAAGAAAGGGAAGCTGTATTACCTTTCTGTTGAGGAGGTTTTATCCTCAGTGAGGATTGCATTAAACTGCAAGAAACACCAAAAACCCTCTAGCACACTTGCTCTACTCCACAACTCATCTCCTCAGCTTTCACAGCTCATTGCAGCTCTTTCTCTGGAAGACCAAGGGACCACTTATAACAGGTACAACATTTAAGCCAGGGGCAAATCCCTTAGATGAATCTATAGGCTGAGACCCCGGCCTAAGGGAGGTATTCCAGAAAAAATTGCTGGCTTGAGCAGCAGCTGGACTGGATGTTGGAAGGTACTAGAGTAGACAGCAGTGCAGTCAGTCCACACTGAAGGTGACAGGCACTTACTGTTAATGAGGACTCTCACAGAACAACTTGGCTCTCAGAAATCCCTGATACTTCAGAGGCACTAGAGAAGTCCACTTGTCTATAGCTCAGATGTCTTGCCAAGATAATTTAACCTGGCTATGCCACATACCTGAGCTCAGTTTCTTCTCCAGGGACCTCATAAGAGGATTTACACCAGAGACACCTTTATATCAGTGACATCCATCCTTAAAGACTGTTCTGAGGACAAGCAGGACTTAGAGAGCGTCAGGTAACAAGAAGCCTTACTGGAAAACCAAAGACACAGCTCAGAAGCAGCCTGATCAAATGCAGTATTCACAGATATGTGCTGCACCAAGGTTATCATGCCACTGGATGTAGCAGGCAGATCAAAATTAATGAGCACATGCAGGAGACTCAACACATGGGAAGACAAGGGGGTGTGGCACACACCAGCTGTAGGTGTGCAGACCAAGCTATTCAGGCTGGAAAAGCTTAATGCTGTCATTCAGGGCCACAGGGATGATGAGGGGTCTGGAGCATCCCTGTTATGAGGAGAGACTGTGGGAGCTGAGCCTGTTCAATCTGGAAAGGAGAAGACTGTGAGGTGATCTCATTATAAGTATCTACCAGGCAGGAAGATGGTGTCAGATCCCTCACAAGGATAGGCCAGACTATTTTTGATGGTGCCCAGGGACAGTATGAGGAGCAATGGGACATGCTAAAACTCAAGAAGTTCCACCTCAACATGAGGAAGAACTTCTTTCCATTGAGGCTGGCAGAGCACAGGAACAGACTGCCCAGGGAGAGCGTGCAGTCCGCCGGTCTGGAGATATTCCAGATCCACCTGGACATGTTCCTATGTCACCTGTTCCAGGTGACCCTGCCTTGGCAGAGAATTGGACTGAATAATCTCCAGAGGTCCCCTCCAACACTAAAAATTCTGTGATTCTGTTATTAAACACCAAGCAAGGCTGAAGGAAAGGAAGTGTTCAAGTACAACAAATACAAATAATACTGAATCTACTTCCTCCTTGGGTCTGGCTAAAAACATTAAGGAGATAAAGTTGTAGAAAGCATGGAAGACAAATGAGTGCAAGACCTAAGTGAGCAGAACCTTAGAACAAGTGGCCCCATGGAGAAAGTCATGGGTGGATTCAGTAAGGTAGGAAGCCTGACTCTGGGAGTTTAAAGAACAGGCTTGGGAGAGTGGTGGGACACAGCAATAACAGGTTTGGTACTCCAACAGAGGTGTAGCAAGGAGGTAGGAATCCATAACATTGTGCAAATCCACTGCTACTCATCACCATTCAATGTCACAAATCACACAGGTGTTCCATCAGGTCAGGTGCATGTTCTGCAAGGTTTCACCCAGCCATAAACTCAGAAAGTTTTCAACCACATCACTGCTGTACTGCTTGCCAGAGCCATTTTGTGTCAGTGGACTCACAGTTTCTTGAATATTATGATCAGGAACTTCTAGTACATTGAGTGTCCTCCACTTTCTTTGGAGGTCCAAAGGCAACCAGGAGCATTAATAAAACCTGTTATTGCACTTTCTACCTGAAAAGGCTGTAACATTTTGCTGAAAAAAGGTACCTACTGTTTTGCCAAAGCAAATCAAGGCAGAGAGAGATGGTACGATATGTCTTAGGTAACACAGCAGTAAATAGGTAAAGTCAGAAAGAGAACTCACATCTCCCCATAAATAGCCCCGTGTTCTGTCTACTGATTTTTGCAGTGTTTCTGAGAACAAACATATGAATAAAAGAAAGAGTGCAGGGGCACTGCAAGAGTAAGTGACAAAGTAATTTTGTTTAATTCCAAATGTATTAAACCCACAAGGCAGGGCACATTTCTCCCAATCTTGCCCTCTTCAGTCAGCACAAGGTGTTTAGAATACTCCACACAACATTCGTCACAGTGATGCTCATCATACAGGCAACTTTTGGGTGAGCACTGGATGAGTCACAGACACCATTGCATGGCCAAAGCATTATTTGAAGCCTGAGCTTTGTCAGGGAGAAGATCAGTCTGAGTTAACTGAGGGACCCCCCCTTATCTCCTTTGTCAGTGTGGTACCGTGTGGGACACTCCTGGGGAAACGTGAAGTTCAGAGGGCTCTTATTCCTTGCCTTGGTGTGGTTCTCCCAGTCTTAATGGTGCTTTATTTGCTACCTATGATTCATACCCTGGTAACATCATATTCTCTTGGTCTGAGGGCAAAGCAGTAGTAGAGCGCTCTGCTGTCTAACACAGCTAATCTACTGTCTACTGCTCTCTAACACAGCTAATCAAATCATCTGTTAGGTGATCCTGAAATAACACCCTTTATCAACAGAAGACAAAAAATGAATGCATGTATAAACATGATACAGCACTGGGGCTACGAATTAGGAATAAGAAGTTTCAGGATAACTTAAAATCTGACTTCCATAATGCATTTAAAGATAAATATTGCTGCACTGTGGAAAATCTTTGGTCCTTGCATTGCAAAGGGTGGACAGAGCTGAGTGAATTTGGGATGCAAGGGAATGTGGGATCTCTCAGACTGACTCTCCACTCCAGTGTCTCTCTTTTGATCACCTGAATGTGCAACACTGTTCCTGACTTAGCCAGTTGTCACCCACCACACAGACAGAAGGACATCCATACCTGCCTCTCCTGCTTCAGTGACTTTGTGCTCAAACCTCACCAACATTACAAATCCAGATTTGGCCATCAAATAATGAGTGATACTATGGACAGATAATGGAATTTTCTAGGCTTACCTAAGTCTTGTGAGTACACACAATTCCTGACATAGCTCAGATGAGTTTAATTTCCCCAAGATATTTCTCTCTATGTAAAAGAGGAAAAAAAAAAAGAATGTCACTGCTGGATACTAGTCAGATGCACTGCACCTGAATTCACAAGCAAAGGAGAGTTTACAGGGTTCATCTTTCTGCAACTGTATACAAATGCATTTGCAAGCCCATGTATTTAAATGATCACAAAGTATTTAGGTGTATGGAGATCTCAGGGTGCTTATCTGTTGACCACCATTAGCTACAAAAACATCCTTTTGCTTTGAAGCATGCAACCTTCTCATTTTACAGTTTGTTATTAAACATGCAGCCTTTCCATTTTACAGTTTATTATTTAATTTTTGGCCAGCCTTTAGTATCTTGGCCTAGGGAGGGTACTCTTTTGCCACATATGCTGTGATATAATACAGAAACATCAGACAAAGAAAGGACCTTTTTAATTTAAAACATACATCCTGATCTCCATTGATCCTATTATGTACCTTCATAGCAGATTAACATGTCATTCAACTACTGAACCAAAGAAATAAAGCAAAGTGTCATCCTCAACAAATGCCTGTATGACAGAAGGCACCACCAGGTTACATACAAGGCAGTTTAATCAATTATGGACACGAAGTGTTTTCTTAACAGGAAAACACACACCATGCAGTGAAAGCAGTTCCTTCAGCATCTCCATCTAAGCTTTAAAGAAATATTCCCTCATAGCAGCAAGCCATGATGGATGGGAGAGTCAGTCAGGTTTTAACTACTGTAGCAATCCTGCAGTTATCTTGATTTACACCAGCTGAGGATCTGAACACAGTGATCTTCAATGATCTGCCAAAAGCTCAAACTTCTTTTGTTCTTCCTTCAAAACATTTTTTTGTGGAAAAGAACGGCAGTTTCCAGGCATTTTGCCATGGTAATGGCAAGGGTCCACCAGGGAAAAATTCAGGATGTTGTCCTACGAGTACAATCACACTTTTTTCCTCTTTTTTTTTTTCCTCTCTCTCTCTCTTTTCCCCCCCTCCTTTCCTTTGACTGATTTTTTTTTCATGCAGGAACAGCCACAGTAAGCCCAGGATCAGTTTTGGGAACATACAAACATGTCAATCTTTGCATATGATTACTCACAGAGGAGGAATGTATTATATAACTCCTGTCTTTGTCTGAAATCAATCAGTCTTCTGATTATTTACTGAAGGCTCTCAGATGTCCTTTCTCTTCTCCATTTTCAGTTTCTTTCACCCTTGGACTTCTCCAGTGCACTCATAGCTTTCCAGAGAGAGAGGAATAGAAAGATACTCTTTTGGAAGCTCTCAGTGTCTATTCCTGTAAGAGATGGAGAGATTGCTCTTGAGCATAGAGAGCTGATAGTCTTTGGCTGCAAGCTGAGAACCTTTTCCTAGAGTAAAATTCAGCAGAAAACAAATACAGGTAAAATCAGGTGGGGAAAAAAAATATCTTCTCCTGAATGAGAACTCATATATATCAGCACTGATTTCTGAACTGCAGTTCACTGTACACAAATTCTGTGCCCAAAAGGACAACCATCCATGTCACAGATCTATCCACAGGTATGGATTTCAACATGTATGTACAGTCAGAGGCTTGTTCTTTGCGCTATTCTTAACATTACTGTAAATTAGGATATGATAATGCTATTTCTCCTATTAGACTCCTGGTATGTTTTGCCCTGTAGCTGTGATTAGGAAAAGAAAAGGAGGATGAGCTTAAAACCTGTTTTTCCCCCAACTAGGTTAGCACACAGACAGCCCAAGTTGCACTTTAAACCAAGCCATTTTAAAGCAGGCATAATATTCCATGCCTGTTATTAAAATACTTGAGCTCATGCAGAACAGATTAATAGGGTTGAACCAGCAAAAAAGAAATCTCATAAAGCACTTCTTTGCAGGGATTCTGCATCCACGTCACATTCTTCATCAAGGCAGGTGTAGAAATTATTTTGCTACAATGCCTTTCTTAAAGCCCAGACCTGGCTCTGAATGGTGAGTTTTTAACACACACTTGTTTCAGGCTTCTGGACATATATGTACGTATAAAGGGGCGACAACATGTGGTCATGTGCAATAATATGTGGTCACTTACCACACATTTGTACAAATATCACCTTCTCCCCAAACTGGCATCCTATTTGTTACTGTAAATGCCATGCAGATTGCTGTTGACTGACAGTTATTATCTTCCTGGGGCTGCCGGGTGGCAAAACCGTCAATTCAGCCGACACGAGACAGTGGGGAATATTTAACCAGCAGAGGCCAGGAACACAGCATTCCTAAAAAGACATCTTACATACCTCATATATTACCACCACAACTGGAGCACACGTTTGTGGCTTCGACAGGACATTTCTTTGTATTGTGTCCAGGTCTTGCTACTGCTGCTATGTTAGCAACTTGCATGATCACCCAAGACAGCTCAAATAGATAGAACTTAATATCTCCTCGGGAGATTACTACAGAACTGTTATGCTCAAAATTAGGCACAATGATGCATTTCACATCAAAAGCACAAAATCACAAGCAAAGACTTGTCAGCAAAGCAAATTTCAGGCAAAGCATACTAACACAGAGCTGGAAAAGGCCTTCTTACCAGCCATCATTTTGTGTGGGTAGTGAGATATTCCATCCAGCCAGCCATACATCCTGAATATCAATTACCACATGGACACATGCAAATAGACACACACATGCACACATACAAACACTGAGCTGGTTTGCTAATTGTCAGATAAAATCTGCATAGTTCATAACTAAGTAATTTTAGAGGCTGCCAAAAAGAGAAGTCTTGCCATGGCAAGATATTTCAGCAGAAAAACAAAGCTGGAATAGAAAAGAGGATTCAGTTCATAAACATGCAGTATCAAAGGTCCTTTCTTTGGATGAAATCTGCATAGTCTCCTAAAATTAAATCTGCTCCTTAAGACTGCTGTTGGAGAGGTTGCACATCAAGCTTGAGTGAAGCAGAGAAGACAGAGAGACGTATCTCCACATGATTTGTTCTTAATATTCTGAGAACTTTCTCTTCCTGATACCCTGAAATAGGCATAAAGGTGACTCTGCCAGGCTCTTGCTATGCAGAATATATATCATTATATAAATATATTAAATGTGTGTGTGTGTGGAGAGAGAGAGAGGTGGGGAGAGAGAGAGGGAGAGAGAGAAGTGGGGAGAGAGAGAGGGAGAGAGAGAGAGAGACAGAGAGAGAGAGAGAGAGAGGTATATATATGTGTATGTATATATATGTATATCTTGGAGTCCTACCAGATCTCCAGGATGGCTGTAGCTATACTCTGAAGGTTCATTCAAAGACTGGAATACATGTTGGCAACTTGGTTGGGAGCCTCTCCACTAACTCAGGGGGATCTTGCTTGACTTAAATGTTATCATCAGACATGCCATTTTCACATCAGACAGTGTGTGGGAATCTTTGATCAGATTTGGGGGAGTACTGTGGGAGGAAGAGGATGAAGAGGATGGAGCTATTAAGCTGTGAGTGCTCTGTTGGTGGTGATAGCATGTGAAGCAGCACATCTGCATGGAGACCTTAGAGCCAAAGGGAGATAACATCTCCACCCACAGCCAAGAGCACCAGCTCCAACTTGCTAACTACACCCTGAAGTAATGCTGGTGTTTCATGCTGCAAATCAGGCATTTGCAACATAAAACACCCAGCATAGATATCTTCCTAACCTAAGTGGAGTAATTAGTAATCTGAAAAAGAGATTATAGTGTGCCTGACAGCTTTTCTTCCTGCCTATATGCATCGAGATGTATGGAGTTCCCAGCTCTGTTTGCTCCTCTACATCTCTTTCTCTCCCCAGTGGTTCAGACCAAGTGTATCCTGCCTTCTTAAGCAGGAGAAAACTGTACCTTGTTCTCAAGGACAGTTTTCTACTTGGTTTCAAGCAGGCAAACAAATTACTCCTTTTTAGTTCTCTCCTTCACTACTAAGGTTGGCCTGACACTTTTTGTTTCTTCGAAAAGCAGGTTTTAAAAAAATCTAAATAAATCAGATTACAGAAGACAATGTCTCTCACACTTTCAGACTGACACATCATGCTCCACATTGCGACGAGTCCCACGCAGTTCCACCAGTCCACTTTACATCACTATTATAATGTAATCGGATGTGACTGATAAGAATAGGTAAGAGGCTGGGAAATTTCCAAATTTAGATGGTGATTTTTTTTCCTTTTACAAAAAACCAACCAACCAAAAAAAAACCCCAAACAAAAAAACAAAAAACCCCCCAACCAACAAAACAACGAAACACCCCCCCTAACCAAAAATAATTTTTTTAAATTGTAGAAATTTGGGTAATATTACTTCAATCTATGTAAACTTCATTTAAAAAAAATTAAATTCTTCCTATTTTGGATGATGATTTGACTTCTCTTCTTAGAACTGAAAACAGTTACACAATCCAGCATGAACTAAGCCGTAGCTCATGCAGCCTCCTTGTCTCACTTGGTACATGCATCAGAAGCAGAACACTTGGGTTCTGCACTAGGTATTCCACAGGCTCATCCCGTTGGCTAGTTTAATCCTCATCAATACTGCTATCCTCCACGCTCCACCTCATCCTCTGAAAAGAAATGCAAATGAATGAGATTTATAGCCTGGGATGTTTTCAAGTTTTCAAACAAGGTGGGGCTTCCACTGCCCACCACGCTCAATGAGGAGCCTTTGGTTGCAAATTCCTTTGACTGAGCAACTGTGTGTGCATGTCAGAAACACTGCTCAAGAGTGCCAGCGTCCTCCACCCCCTCTTTTGCTGGCTTAGAAGCACATTTCAAAGCCTACTTGGATTGCCTGGCCTCTTGCTGAGCAAACAAGCAGTGTAGGACACATCTGCAATCACACTCGATTCCTCTGTATACATTAACTTCAGCCTAGATTTAAAACAGTGAATATGTCCAAGGCAGTGATCAACTCAAGTTGACTCCTGCCTGATCAGCAGTCTAGCCCAAGATTCTGAGATTCTTCGTTTTCAGCTGTGTTTCTGGGGTCCAGCAACACCAGTAACTCCCAGCCTGATGGCAAATGAACCACCCTCTGGCACGAAACTCCAGGATAATCTTTTAACGTGAGCCCTCTCATGAACCTAAAAAGAGGTTTTCAGTGTGTTTCCACCACTCCTGGATTTTTTTGGTTTTCTTACCTTTCTTCCCAGATAACCCCAGGCAAACAATGAATGCCACTGTCTGGCTAGACCAGAATGACACAGACTGTCACACAGAAAGCGGACAGAAGCAAAGCTCAGGCCTGTAGGCCTGGTTCACTGAGAGTAGACTAAACACAGTCCTTTTCTGTGTGAAAACTAGTACAACTGGTGGGGCTGAGATGCCTGAAGTGGCTTGGCAATGTAACAAGAACTCGGACAGACTGTCTCAGGACAGCTACATGAATTTGTCCAGCACAGCCATGATGATGAATGGTCATTGCACAAAGTGAAATTCATGGTTTCCGTCCTCTTGTAGTGGTCAGCTGTCCACATCACTAAAATAAGCTGTGCTAATTGGCACCTATCTCAGCAGAGAGCCCAATGATTAGAAAGATGTGGAGAGTGAACTCCAAGCTTGAGGTGATACCTCTAGGTCAGAGATGAGCAAAAATTGGCAAGGCAAGAGAAACAGCCACTTCCTCTACCTGCGCAGTTGATGAATAAAGGACTTTATATTCCAGAACTGTCAATCTGGCTTTTTTCCCCCCCAGCAGCACAAGTTACCCTAACAAATAGAAATTAAATTTGTTCAAAATTCAACCGGTAGGGAAAGGAGCTTGGCTCTATTTTAATGGCCTCTTAATAAAGGAGCAGAGGAATAATGGATAGTCTCCGTGTTACTGTGTTAACAAGCTTCCATTGTTGATAATGGACACCCTAATACACTGTGGAGAACAAAGTGCATCAGGTCTGCACACACTGGGCAAGGAGAGGGCTGGCAATCTGAAACCTTCCACTTGCTTTGCATTCCCTCCTAACTATTTCTACCTGTGTTTCCAAGAAACTTTTTCAATGTCAGGAGGTGGAAATGGGAATTTATGTAGGGAGAGATACGGAGCAGCATCAGACACTAATAAAAAGTATTGTGATGAACAAAGGAATTGCTGAATTCTTAGAGAGGAGCAAATGCAAGTTTCATGGATCGTGAACAAAAATTAGTCTATAGAAGTGGAATGAGTCTATAGGAGCAGGAAGCATCTTAATATCTGTTTGTCTCAAAATTAAACCTTGAAGAAATCATGAAGAGGTGCTTCCTAAGAAATGGTATGCAGAAACTGGAAATGGGAAAGGGAAGACGGCAGCAGAAAATAAACAGCAATACATTTCCAGGTGCAAGCAGCTCTCTTACTGTGCCATTTCCACTGCAAGATATGCATCCATAACTTCTGACAGAGTGAAATACAGAGCAGCAATATCACCTCTGAATCCTGTCTTTACTTTTGCTGCAAAACCCACCCTGCACAGCTGTGAGTTTACAGGAGTCATAATCATAACCTGGGAGAGGAGGAATACAGGGATGTTCTCATCAGTGGGGGAAAAACAAACTACACAGAAAGTTTAAAGATACATGTTGGTGCAGAGGACCCTTTTTAGTTGGCAATGTTGCAGAGAATAGCATCAGTGGGAAGAGGTTTGGGGATTTTCAGTAATCAGCTGAAAATCGAATTTATAACACAACATTACCAAGGAGAAGGGACAGATTTGCATCAGATTGAGCACCAAGTGAATAAGGCCAACATTTTCCACTATCATTGGGCAGTCTCAAATCCTCCACCATTTGAAGTCTTTGACTGGAGGGCTGATGGCTGCATTGTGAGGTGATTTCAGTCATTAGAAATGCAGGTTGGGTGTTAAAAAATTGTATTGAGTACTGAATAGAAAAGGTTCAGTTGTGTAAATTGATGAAGCATCTGTAGCAGAGATACCGGAACGGGATCAAAATGCATCCCAGATATGGATAAAATAGCAATACCTTCCAATGCAGACCTATAGTGTGTATTTATAATATCCACAAAACAACACCTACTTCAATTTCTCCCCTTTCCCAAGATCCCAGGAGCAGTGTTAGTCTTGCAGGGATCTCCTCCATAGCCATTAGCAAAGACTTGCATCGAAAAACTGATCAGCAAAACCACTGTATCTATATACGTAATATCTAAAGTGAATTGACAGTGTTAGATCCTTCAACAAGTAAAAAAATCAATATTACAACAGGCAATCTAAGCATAACCAGTTTGTATAAGGAGAATTTCTATACTGTTTACAAACTGACAGAGCTCAAATTCTCTTTGTAGCTACATCATATTAAAAGCTAATTAAGAAAAGTTTGGTTCCCTAGAAACATTTCTAAAAGTAAATTTCTCTTCACTCATATCAACATTTCCATTTAAATTTTTCTTTCAAAAAAATCCATGAAAACTTAAACTTTCCAGTGGCTGAAGGAAAAAAAAAATCTTTCTTAGCTTCTAAAAAATTAAATAGAGAAATGTTGACATTTTAAATGAGAAAATCAGACCGATTGAAATGTCAGTATCTGCAAAAAAAAATTCAATAAAAACATTTTGATCAACAAAAATTACATTTTGCTTAATCTATACACACTTCACTGTGCCATCTGTTTTATTGGGGTGACTCTTTGATAACCAATTTAGCCAAACAAACAAGAGTCACTGCTACTTATTCAGGAGAAAATTAGAGTAAGCTTCAGAGAAACATATTTAGCTATCACCAAACAGCAGAGTAGTGCTTTGAGGTGTGAAATTATACCCATTGCAGCACAGTAGGAAAAGAAGGTTTGCCCCTGGGTGGATGCAAAGGAGGTGGACCTCAATCTTTTTAACTCTGGATGACAAATACTGCTCAGTTGGCTACTGTTGTGGCATGAGGGGAGTGGGAGCAGGGAAGAAAAGGAGGAAAGAGAAGGCTTAAAAGCTGAACATGAGTTAAAAATTCACTTCCTCACCAGTCTCTCTCTGCTGTCCAAGAAAACACTGATAGAAATGCCAAATATGTGCTGCCCCTGTCCCCGCAGAAATTTTAAGGCCCTTGTATTTCCACATTACTCCTGTCTCCTTCACTCACCTGCTCCTCTCAGAGAGCTTCACAGGGCAGAGGGGCCCTGCTCTCACCATCTTGGAGACCAAAGGAGCTGCCTTTGGATGATTTAGTATGTTTTCTTCCTAAATTATTATTCTGTTCATCATGCCACAAGGATGCCCCAGTTAGAAGAATGTGTCTGAAAAGATCAATGACCAGCTAGGACATTATGGTTAGTGCCTCACAATGCAGCCATTCAAAGCTTCTCAGTGACAGCAGAGAGCAAGCTTGGATTTTCTGATCTAAACACACAAACTTCCCTGGGCTCAAGTAAAAGGAGAGCCTTCACTGCCTGAGAGCTTTGAAGAGATGGGAACATGAGGAGGAACAGAGCTGTCTAAAAATTTCTTCCACTCATAACTTAAAATGATCTTCTGTGCTGGTGAGGCAGAGGCTAGACCCTGCAGGAGAGAGGAAAGTAGGTCTGCACTGAAGGCAATGATGTGATTGATATCAGAAGAAAACAGCCAAGGATCTGGCCCAGAAATATATTTTAAAACCCTGTTTGTTCATTTGGGAGGATAACTTCTGGGCATCACTGCACAGACACCAAGTAAATTGATGTTTTGGTCATCTGAAAGAAAGCCCAGAAGCATTTCCTGCCTCCCCCTGCCCATTCAGACTTGATCCTGTGGATTAACATTACAGACCTGCTTACTATTCCAAATTTGACAGAAGCAATTCCACTTCCTCCTAAGCATCCAGTCCTTGAAGCATTTTATTGCTAGGAAAGCAGTTATACTATCATTTCATAATGATCACCACATTTCCAGAGGTAACACAAATTCTACTACATCTGTGAGTAAGACAGTATTTTCATTACACATAACAGTAACTGTGGGCAGTAGCTATTTGAGAAGTTACCTCTCTCAGTATTTTAAGAGATCCAACTGTTTCTATCACACAACCATACACATTTCCCCAAAGCCATTGAGTGATTAGTGATTTATTGCATTAATAAAGACCTTAAACTCTGAGAATATTTTTTTTCTGTTTACTTTGAGATTTTTATGGAAAACAAAAAAGCAACCATCAAGCTGGCTGAGTTTGTCAAGTTACTGGAGACCAGTTAGCTGAATGAGAGTCACTGGAAACAGTTGAGTAAATATTTAAGAAGATCAAATGGAGGAACATTTGGTACAGCACAGCTTGCTGAAAGATTGCAAAGATACCAGCATGTTTCAGGAGAGGCAGGTCACGCCTCAGAAAATTGCTGGAATTCTTTGAATGTGCTGTATTGCCACCAGGACAGACAAGGGAAATAGAGTGGACTTCGTTTTTCAAAGTGTTTGACAAAGTTCCTTGCTTGAGGTTAATGACCTAAGGAGCCAAGGCACAGTACAGAACAAAAGTTGCCAGAGTGAAAATTGACTTCAGGGCAAAAACCACAAGGAAACTGTAAATATAACTTGTGAAGTGGGAATAAAGTTGCTGGTGTGTTAGCAGGTGAAAAAATATAGAGGTCTTGCTGGAAAATATTTGTAATAAAAGACTTCAATTTTTTTATTTTTGCTTGACTTCTTAATTCTCTTAGTTTAAGTAATTATTTAAGAGGTACTCAATTTGCAGCCTGAAGTTCTGCAGAACTATCCTTTTAATCCACTGAACAGGTGAGACCGACACACCTGCAAAATGAGGTTACCTCCACACTCTGCCCTGGTGTGAGTGGGAGGAAGGTTGAGCAGGCTGGCTCATTCCTCTTGCCTGCTCTGCCCTTGCCCTCCCTGCTCCATACACTGCCCAAGGTGGTGGTGCCAAGTCAAGGTTAACATGGACCCTGGAAGGACCAGCACAGCTGCCCTGCTCAGTCATGTTTTCCAGGGACTGGAGGTGATGCTGCTGGTGATCTAAAGTTAAAGATCTTTCATCTTGTCTCACAAGACAGAAAAGAAGGTCGTTTAGGAAGACTCCCTGATTTATTTTTTTTTTTCCTTAAAATTTTCCAAACAAATTCTTTTAAAAATTATAGTTAAGAGTAGACAGTTGTTCCCAAGCAATTTCTTCCTTAAATCAAGGAAAAAAATACACATTAACATTGTCACTACTCTTGTTGTAAGCAAACGAGCAGTTCACAGATGCTCTTTTTCAGTAAAAATGTTGAAGATACAAAAGAAAAAAAAAAAAAGAAAGGACCAGAGAAAAATTTCAGTAAATCCGTTGAGGGATGTGTTGAATATTAGAGTGCCCATTTCTAAATAGCTTATAAGTGATGAATTAGACATTTTAATGACTTTAAGTAGAAGATGACTGGAAAGTCAGTTGTCACAGAAAGCTACTGGGCCCAATTGTGTGCTTATAAATGTAATTTCCAACACCACTTGCTGATAGAGTAATGATACTATCTATAATAGCTTGTTATTTGGGTCTGTAACATCATGTATTAATGATTTATTAACCATCTGTAACGATATATAAATGGACCATG
>JAOXXN010000364.1:49147232-49163940 GCA_026770055.1 Myrmophylax atrothorax
GACCATGTAGACGATAAACAGAAGGATTTAAAGCACCTGCAGTACGTGCATCAGTAAATTGTAAATGCACCTTTAGTCCAGGTACACAGCATATAAGCAGAATAATGTCTTGAAGCAAAGAATAAAAAGCATCAATATTTGCTGAAGAGGCAACGCTACGCTTTATAGTGTGGGAGAGAGATTTGGGAGCACTTGAAGAAAAATCCCTGGAGCCCCCAGCCCCATATACAGCACTGTATAGCTGCAGTGAACAAAGCAAATGTGATTCTGTGTTATAGTGCAGGAGCATGAGATAAATCAAGGAAGGTGGTAGTAGTGTAAATGTTATATTTATAATGGAAATGCTGATACAACCCCTAACTTACAGAGGTGCTTGGCAGGAGCTGCCACAATACGACAAGATATCATTTAAGCAGTGTTTGCAGAACTGATCATTGTATCTCACAAGGAACACCCTGTGCTTGTTCTTGAAGATGCAAACTACTGGCTATGAATCAGCTAGAATGTCTTAAATACATACTGCACAAGCCTAACCTGGAGGGAGAAGGGAAAAAAAATCTTTATTCAAATACTCTGTTTTTTCTTTACATTTCAAAAGCTGGAGGAAGCAATCAAATCCATAGTACTTTCTTCTTCTTCAGTAAGTTATATTAAAAAACTCAGTTGGTTCAGGATTTATTGATCTGAATTGACAGTGATGCTCTCAAATTCATATAAAAGAGCCATCTCATTACAAGCCCATTTACAAATCTCTGGTTCAGAATTCACAAAAAAGTTTCCATGGAACATAAAAATAAAAATGAATATGGGAAAATAACTTTTGAGAATAGATGATGCAAATCATTTTGCCTTGGTATCATGCGCAATTTGTCAGATGCAGACAGAAATTCCCTTTTAATTTTTGTAGGAAATGTTGCAAGCTTTGTAGCTTGACAAAACCTGCACACTTACAGGAACTATTGAGAAGAGATGGCTGGTAGGAAGAGAGTCTACTGATACTGCTGGAGTTAAGCTGTGAAAGAGGAATAGTTAAATTAGATCCACATGAATATGTTAACAGCACTAAAACCAAACTTCACAATTATGAAGGACAACAATTTTATTTTTAAATGTAGCATTTTCTACATCCTTGTAAAAGAGGTAAGGGTTCTCATGTCAAAGCTCTGTGCTAAGTGAGGGAATCAAGTAACTAACACTAAAAATCAGAGCTCTTGAAAAGAATACAGTAGTCTAAGAGTAAAAGTTGAGCACCCAGACATACTTTCCAAGGCTTTCAAGCACCAAGTTTCACACGAGTCAGACAGCTGGAGGGTTTCAAAAACACCCAAAAGTGCCTATCATCTGTATGAAAATAAGTCTAGCCCTAAGAACACATGGCATACTGAAAGAAGAGCATACAGCTCTTGAAAGAAGGGAGATGGATCTCAGCAGTTCTGAGTCCCCTCTGCTAATTACCACTGAGACCCTCTCATCAACAAATAACATGTGAGAAGATCTAAAAGTTACTGTGGAGAGAGAAGAGCATTAGAACCAGATGATTGTATATGTGACGGGCACGTCCTGGGGCTTGTGTGTTGCACATGGGTCTGATAGGAACATGGTCATGGCACGCAGCTTTCTGGAGTGTACACTGGTAATTCAACCCAGAGGAGGGTTTAGAGGAACAAATCACCACCTGGATTAGCCACTTCAGCAGCTGCTGGCTTTCTGCAGACCACCATAAAACTCAGGGTGCAAGCATGCAAGGGGTATCCCTGCCAAAACTCCAGAAGTACAACTGCCCCAGGCTGGTCGTGCTCCTTGGCTCATGCTCCCGCTGGATGCATGCTTACACAGGACTATCTCAGGTTCCCAGGGAGCTTCACCTAGTGAGAGATGACCAGAAGAATACAGAAATAAAGGACACCAGTCAAGATAGTCTAACCAGAAGTCTGGACTAATAAACAGAGGAGCAGAGCTCCTCAAGAAGACAAGGAAGTTTTGATAAGCTATTCCTATGAAATCATTAAAAAAAGCAATTGGAGAATCAAGTGCAAAGAGTGATAAGCTCTGAAGGAGTTTTTCATTTCCCACTTTGCTGAAGACAGCAGTAAAATCATCCATGCCTCTTGGCTCAAACACTGCGTGCCCTACCTGCTCCAAAATAAGGTGAAACCTCTGTCCCACTTCAGGAAGTGAGATTGCTAGTTTAGATAGTGACGGCTTCCTCTAGGTTTTTTTTAAACAAAAACCCCCAACAAATTAGCACAACATGGGCTTCAGAAAGCTCTATGCCATGAATATGATTTAGCGCAGCCTTATTCTCTTCCTAATGGCCCTTAAATCTTACAATAAATGAATGAACTCTTGAAAGAAGGCATTGAAGCCACAGAAATTTCAATTAAGGAAAGATGAAGGAAGTGCAGAAGAAGCCTTCACTATGGATGAAATACAAAAAATCAAAAGACAATCTCCTAGCACTGACATTCTTCCCTGGTTTTGCTTTTGTTTGGCAACACCTGAATTTTCATTGTGGGAATTTAAGAAGACTGGAGTTTTGCCACCCATCTTCTCTTTCTCAACAAACAGATGTGATTAGGTTTCTTTCCAAAAACTCTGTAACAGCCACAGATCACAAGATGGGAAGAAAAAGCACCCATGAGAATTTGTAGCAGATACACTGGGGTATCTCCAAGTCAGATGGAAGGTTTATCATGTCCTCCAATGAAGCACTTAAGCTTGCACAGCTTAATAGCCACTGGGCTTGCTCTCATGCCTGAAGTTATACACCTGCCTGTGCATGTTACCAGAGCAAGGCCTCGGGCATTATTGTAGAGACAATTGTACTGAAGATATAGAAGAACACAGGTATCACAGCTAATTTTCCATTAAAATTGATTTGTGTCTGTTTTTTTGCACTGAGGGCATTTATGACACCAATGACTCACAGGAAAAGAAGGGCTGTGGAGGTGATCATTCTCATTAAATAGTAAAACCTCTACTAACAAACAGGAATGGTGATAAATATGGTGTGTAAGTGGCATTGGATTTATATTAGGGTGAATTAAGAAGAAAAGAACATCAGAGATATGAACCTGAAGCCACTTGACCTGTGGCACAACCTGACAGTAACTGGAAATGTAGACTTCTCTCCAGTATTTTCTGAGTTAGTCTTGATCTTCTCAAGGAATTCTAGCTGCTGGTGCAGTGGATTGCAGCTCAGCTTTTTGCATAAAAATTCATGAGACAGTATCTATTTCAACTGTCTTATACAGCAGTAAAGAGGAGGGGGGAAAAGTTTAGTCCTACAACTGAGACAGGATTCATTTTGAGCGATGATTGCAAACCAGCAGTGGAAATTACAGATGCTACTTGGTTCACTATTATTTTGCAGCATCTCCAGTAATCTTCAGTGATCATTTATAACAGCATGTCTGATGACTTTCAAAACATAACTGGAAAGGATACTTCTGTGGAGAGTATGGCTACTCAAAGGAGAAATCAATCTCTGCTGCTCAGGGAGTCAACTTCATACCACTGCTAGCAGACAGTCAGAAATTTCAACATGCAGGAATGGGGTTGGGGGTGATCCAAACCATTTTACCCTATTGTATCCAGTTCAGTGCAGCCCTGCCATAAAGGTGGATGGTTCGGCTCCTTTTCTGCCATTGAAAGGCAAACGTAAAAGTGAACCAACTTTAAAAGCAAACCAAACACACCGATTGCCAATGAGGGAGGCAAACAGTCTGCTGAGCAAAGAGGCTCAGCTAGACCTCCACCATGGCTCTCCAATAAAACACAGGAGCTTATCCTGCACCTGCTACACACCTTTTAAAGGTACATAAGAGTAGAGCATAACTCTTGGTAGCTAGAACACAAAAGTAATTCCGGTCAAAGTTTGATCATTGACAAGGAATATCCCAATGTATTATGGTGGAAGGCCCTGGCAAAACACATTACAGACAAGTCTTGATTGTGCAGGGTAATAAGAAGCTGGGGCAACCCAAATGAAACAAAAAAATCTGTTAATATTAAAAGAAAATCAAGTAAATAAAAAATAATCAAGTAAATTAAAATAATCAAATAAAGCTGTAAGAATGCTCCTTTAAAAAGATAACTGACTTCATGATGATGATCTCGAAGACACATAAGGACTCTTCTTAGGAAGATGAAGTTCATACAGAACCTGACAAATCAGGCAAATCAACAATAATGGCAACCACCACATTAAATCACTGGCTGCTTTGTGGCCCATACAAATGGAGTGTGATCCCCTTCCATTCATATTGGATTTATATCAGTGTCATGTGAGCCACCATATCACACCATCTGCAGGCTCTGCCAAGAGGCCCCAGACTGAACAGGAATGCAGACCTATCTCCTTACAGTTTAAGGAAACATTTGAAGCAAATACTCTCCTCTCTCTCTCTCTCAAAAAAAAAAAAAAAAAAGTGTAACAGGCTATGGTAGAGGAAGCAGGAGGGGTTTTTGATAAAATTTATGTGGTTGCTAAGGTAGTTGAGCAATCATATTAGCTCTGGGATTCTTTAGTTTTCTTTTACTGCATGCAGTAAAACATTCATCTCAGTATTCAAATTTACATTTACACCACTCTGAAGTCTTTACAGCAAGGAGGACAGGCAAAGACCTCCTCTGTCCCCGATCACATACAAGACAGTCTTCTTCTGCAATGATCCATCTCCAGCTTCCACCCCAGCCCAGCATCTCTAACACACCTCACTGAGGTTTGCCTAATTGCTCTGCATCCCCAGGTTGCTCTAAGTCACAGGCTTTGGACAAGGCTAGGTCTTTTTTATTTTTTTTTTTTTTGCTGCTTAACACATCACACACGATAATGGTCATACCCATTCATGTTCAAGACAAACACATGGTGCACACACACATGCATATCTATTTCAAAGAACGTATTAAGTGCAGGCCCAGCTAAATTGTAAGGTGCAATTTAATACCAGCAATTAACTGTGCACATATTTCTGTACCAGTGAACTGCAGCACAAGTGCTAGTAGTTAGATGTCTTTTCATATGGTGAAGTTTAAAAATAACTTTAGGGTACTCTTGTCATGGCAAATGCTTGTACAAGGTATTATTAGAGCAGTTATTCACACAAGCTGCAGACAAAATCTGCACCATGGTAGACAGTAGAGGCATCTGGGAAGTAAAAAGGCAGAAGGTATAAAATACTTACCCAGGATACATGCAAACATTTGCTTGGATTTAGGCAATATCTGTACGCGGGAGCATTTTGGGTTTGCCTAACTGCTTCATTTGCTTAAAAATTAAGAGGCAATACATCATAGGAAAAACTGACCATGGTGGTAAAACACAGCACATCATTCACTCACTCTTTCCATTTTATCCTAGATAAATAGCTTTGCACTGGTCAAACACTTTTCAGTTTTTGAGAGTCCTTCCGAGTGAGACCATTAAAACACATTTTCTTATCAAGAAAAGGAATGTGGAGGGAAATCGACAGGAGCATGTGCAGAAATCCCATCAATTAATCATAAGTGAGATCCTTTGTCATTTTTTCCTGGATAAATGTGATGAACCAGACTGCAAATCTGCCATGTATTGATGATTATCATATGGATGTGAAGTACTTTTGTTTCCTTTTACCATGTTGCAACCTCACCCTGAGTTAGCTGGAGTAGCACTGGTCCTACAGAACCGAGTTCAGGTTTCCAAGGTATGTCTACATATTCTGTACTCAACAGATGCAGAAAAGGGCAAATGAAGACTACTTATAGTTGCAGGTACTGCACAGTAACTAGTGGTGTTGAAATATGGAAAAAGCACCCATTTCCTGGGATTACACACTTGTTCCAAACATTTTTGCTCATTGATTTCTTCCTCTCCCCTTATGTTTCTGAAAATTTTAATGTCACCTAAACAGCTACAGAAGATGAAACTCATTTTCACACCACAATGTAGAATTTCAAAACTCCCCAAAACTCAAAGCAGAGTCCTTCCTCTGTAATCAAATCTGTACATAAATGTCACCCAACACTTCCAAAGCAGAGGAGGGCGGGTTTTTTGTGGGTATGTAACAATGTCCAAGTGGAGAGATTGTGAGAGCAGCCAATTTCAAAGCATGTCTGTGTTGTAATAAGCAGGCTGCTTCAACAGAAGACTCCTGAAAGTAATGCATCTTTCCATCAGAAGGACAACAACCCAGGCACTAAATTGTTATCCAACATAATTTCCATGGAAGTCAGCACAACCTGGAAATAAAGCAAATCTATTTGGTTCAACATACACACACACACACACACAAAGTTTATAGTTTTTTATCATGAATCTCATGACAGTTGACATTTCCTTGAAGCCTAGCTCAAGAAGGAATAAAACAGTTTTCATTTTTTCATTAAAAAATTCTTTCTAGGTATTTGTCCTGAAAAAAATGAAAAGGATAAAAAAAAGAGAATACAAACAGAATGTACTTTTACAGACTTGAGAAATAAGAAACCAAATAAAAAGAATGCTCTTCCATTATTAAAAAAATAAAGATAATTTTTAAAGTTATGTTGTGATTTTTGAGATCCAGCTTATAAAATTGAAGTCCTCTCCCAGGAAATTTCTGTTAATTTTGGGGAGAATAAGTATCTAGTCTTAACAACATTTACATTTCAACTCTTAGATCTTCTCAACTGTTTGGTCACTCTCAAATTCCAGCACAAATGTTGTCTGTCCTTGTCCATCTATCACATGTTCCCCCAGGTGACTTCTGGCTCTGTCTAATCCACTCCTTATGCATTACAGTTATTCATCATGGAAGTCCACAGAGCCAGTACATCATTCCTTCTCATATCTCTTCTTAAAACTTAGGCTGGAGAGCACAAAGTCTGTCCAAGCTGCTGATGCCCTTCCAGGTCTCCTTTAAGGATACATGGATATCTTGTGTTCTCCCATTTCCTAACTCATCCTCTCCTACTGAGTATAGATAAAAAAAGTCACAGTGAAGTTATTGCACCTTAAGGAGTTGATGCACCAAAGGTGCTCACACCTTCCCACAGGTAACTGCAATAACATATTAACTTAAGCTGGCTTAACTGACAGGTGAAACTGTACCATGAATTCTTGCAATGATCACCCACAACCTTCAGCAGTGAACTTGAGGGCACTGCTGACCTCTGCGTTGCATGTGTAGAACTTTTTTTTCCACTCTTGGCTGGTAATTCCTTGTGCACCTGTAATACCACAGCAGCAACTATGGTGTTCCTGGACCTCTGTGCATGTTGAACACCTTCACTGAAACCTGGAGCATCACATTCAAGAATGTGCAGAAATACTGAAGTATACAAAGCCACAGCCTTAAAACTAATGGGCTTTTGACAGTGCTAGAACAGGAGTAAATTCATAATGTCACAGGCCCTGCTGTGGTTCAAAAATTCCATTCCAGCCTTCTGTGTATCCCTGATTGGGCTTACTGCTGTTCAAGCTGCAATTATTCACGCAGTTTGTAGTACGCTGTAGGTACTCACTGCACCTTGTGTTAATATATCAGGAACAAGACACACACACACAAAAAAAAAGCCATCTCAATATTCATAGATGAACACTGCAAGTGAATTGCTGACAGAATGTTTCCTGGGGTGGAAAAAATGGAGAAGTTTCTGTTTTATGGGTTGCCAGAGGGAATAGTTTCTAATGCACAACTCGTGCATTGATAGAAAATGAGCACAGTCCCAAAAACAACACTTTAACTCAAGGTTTTCCATTATTGGGTTGTTTTTATTTTATTTTATATACAATGCAAACAAAAATTGTTGATTATCATGATTCAGCACTCTCTAAGAGAGTCACCTCACCCAGGGCGCAGAATTTCTGAAGGTTTCAGATATGGTAGAAAAATGTTCCTTTGCCATGCACACGCCTTAGATATTTCTTGTAACTGAGAAGTGGCCCAATATCTGACTTTCTTTTCTACCCTTTTATGGCCATTCTTAAAATCTGTAGATGGTTTTATCTTTTTATAGTGATTTTACAACATCTGGAGACCATTTAAAACGCTTAAATTAATATAGTCCCTCGCTAAAACGCTCATGCAGAAATCATTAAAACTCCGCAGCCATGGTACACACCAGTCTTATCTTGCCAGATATCACCTTTTCGGGAAGGGTTACACCTGAGTCAATAGTCCCACCAGATGTTATGTAGCTGCTTGAGAATAGATAAGGCAGAAAACAACGGTCCACCACCACTTCTCACCATTAACAATCTTGCTGAATTTTTCATGGGGTCTGCTTGCGTTCCCTGTTGTCCCAATTAGCCTAACTCCAATCTGGCCAACAATTGCCTTGTATGAATTAATTGTTGAGTGCCATTAACCACAACACCTTTCACATGATCCTAATCTGCTTGGTGGGAGGGAGGGCACTCCAGCAATCACCGGGTCAACCCTGCAGAAAGTTTTGCTGACTTTGTTGGTGAGCAGAAGCTGTGCTGTCTCCATCCTCTTGGGACCACAACTACTGTTTGAACACAAGGTGTTGCACCAGGCTAGAGAATTTGGCTCATTACAATGATGGGTTGCACAGCCCTGGTCAGGCATTTCTCCATCGGCCTTATGTTCCACGGGGTTTATGGGCAGGGATATGGATATTACACCTGTTTTGCTTCCAGTAACTCCCTGGTACAGGTCCAGCCAAACACGGCTCCTTTTTCTGGTGGTGCAGACTTGGGTAGCTCAGGATGAGCACATGACTGGAGAGGACATTCCAGCTGAATTCTGGTGTGGGGGTGATGCAAGGACCTGCCTACAGTCAGCTCCCACTCCACACCAGCAGCACAAGATGTATGTGAAGCAGTAGGCACAGACCTGCACCATTTCCTACCTGTGGTGACCCATTCGGGATCTGAGTCCTACAGGATGGCTGGGAGCTTTTTTCTGCATCTCTCTCAGACCACATTTCATACAAGCACATGTATGTGTTGCAGTTGTCCCCTCCCTTTCCCAACTTTCTTTTGAACTCCACTGTTCCTGCAGCCAAGTTGAACCCAGCTTCCTCACCAGTGAAACATCCTCCATCCTTCCTTTTGCCCCTGCCCTGGTCTCCTGCCTTCCCTGCTTTCCCAGTACTTCCTTCCCTGTCTTTCTTCCAAGGCCCCTTTCAGGCTGTAAGCCCTCACACCAACACCTGGTTTCTTTGTTCTGCTGCTGGGAAAATTCCTTGCTCCTGGCCTCCTGCGGGGCACTTGGAGAAAAGTGGCTTATTCCTAAGCTTCAGCCACCCACTGCTCTGCCTGGACTTTGCCTATTCACTGCCTAACGATTCTTAATGACACCGCCTCTTTCCAGGGCAGAGCCAAAGGCACTGCTCTCTGACTTCTTAGCACAAGAACTGTGAGCAGCACACAAAGACAGTGAATAGACATAAAACCACATAGTTCATAAAGTTATAGTGAACTTCGTAAACAGTACACAGATGGAGACTCACAGAGTGACAAAGTGATTATCTTTGTATTGTTTCACCTTGTTATTTACTGAAGACTCATGTTTGAGTAACCACGCACAACTGGATATGACTAAATCATATGAATTCTTCTGTGCAGCTGAACATGACAGTGTGAGAAAGGACAAACTGGATCAGAAAGGGAAGCCCTGAAAAGAGGTTCATTAATTGTCCAAGGATTATCTGGCTTCAAGTTCCCAGATATGTGTTTCCATTCATTATCTCATGGCTTGATCTCTCTAGAGAAACTACCTAACAAAATGGGAAGGAAAATTTAAGAGAAAAATAGGAGAATGGAGGGAATTCAAACCTCATGGTGACATAAGGACGTAGGTCAAGAGGGCTTGGAAAGGTAGGAATTCCAGACTTGAGAAATCATCAAAAGCAAAATGAACACTTTACTTGCAATTGCTTTGACTGTCAGCTTGAAGTTCATACAGCTGCTGTTTCCCCTTTATGAGGGACAGGATACACCTGTGGCACTGTCTGTGGAATTCAAGTGGGTTTCAAGTGGAATTTTCACCTGTCTCCACCACATCCAGAAACCATGAGGAAGCACTCTCCCCCTCATTGTAACAGAACAGCAAACACAGTCCCAGGGATGAGACATCTGCAGCAAAAATAACTCTGATGAGAAATTCTGCCATTTCCATACACTCAGGATGATGTGGGACAAATGCAGATGCAGCCCCAGTCCCACAGTGGCAGAGGGAATCTCTATCGAAGTAGCACAAGAAGCTGCCAGGCCCATACCAAACCATGAGAAGATGTGGGATAAAAGCTGATGCTTTCCAAGGGACATACTGGCATGAAGCCGGGATAGGGATTAAACTACCCTGCCAGCTTGCAGTCAGAGGCCACTACACATCCATCCCAGGACCACCCTGCAACAGAGTCACTGCCAGGTCACCTCCCTGATCAAGCCCCAGCTCTTGCAGGAGCCCAGGGGCTCCTGCTGTTGAGTCAAACTGCTGGAGCGGTCCTGGACTGGAGGGAGATGGGATTATCTTTCTGGCCTGTTTTTAATCTGTGGCATTGGGCAAACCTTCTGATATCTCGTGCCTCTTGTTTGTCCTTGTGCAACATGGTGGTAGTGGCAGCACTTCCCCATCTGGTGGGGAAAGGGGACATTTAGAAGCCAGTGAGGGGACCTTCTGTTTGATGAAAGCCTACATCACCATAGCACATACATATCTAACACAAATACCCTCCCTTAGGAGGATTTTGTGTCAAGAAGGATTTTTTTCCATTAATTTTGTGATGTTGTAGAGAAAAAAAAAAAAGGCAGCATATATTAAATGAAATACAGACTTTATAATACATTTCAGATCCAGTACATGTGGGGAAATATTTTTTTCTTTTGAAAAGATATATTTCTTTTGTATATCCATGCTAATTTGGTATTAGCATTTGTATTAAGGACACCTGAGTGCCCCAGCTGAGGCCAGATCCCTGTGGTGTGAGGAACTGAACACACCCAGGGGTTAGAAATCACATTAGTTTCCTTCTTTAGATGTTCTCAAACAAATAAATAGAAGAAATATGTATTGCCATTTTACAGTTGGGCAACTGAGGCACAAAGACATTAAATAATCACCCTTCACAGACCCTGAAGTGTATGGTGGTGTTTCTCAGTCCTGTACTTAAATGGCAAACCTATTCTTTCTCCCCTATCTTTTCTTTGAGAAGCTTTATATTTTGTTAATTAAATATAAGCAACAGTGACTTCAATCATGATCAAAAAGAATGCACATGTTTTCCTTGCAATAAAGGGACTCTGTTGATCATCAACTGCAGGGCAAATCCATGTATTTTTACCAGGAAATTTTATTCCCACTGTGTGGTCTTTCAGTTGTATCTGTAGCAAATACATACACTAGGAACTGAAGCCATTGGGTCTTGTCACTCAACTGGTCATAATAACCTTCTCCTGTTTAAAAAGAAATCGTGGCTATTTATTTGTAGAACTTGGCAAATGAGCCTCTGTTTTCAAGAGGGTGTCTACGCAGCAGAACAGTGAGTTCCCCTCACTAAGCATCTGGGTGTGTTCCTCAGCAAGACCTTGGCAGATAGGAGAGAGATGAGTCCTGTGAAAACTCTACACTAAGTGGGAGCCTCTTGTAGACTTCTAACAGCAGAGCAATTTTGTTGATAGATACAACTATAGTGCATTTTTTTGTGTATTTGTGTGGAAACCAGGAACTGTCCAAGCCAACTGCAAGGAAAGTACAGCTGGATACAGTGCACAGTGTCTCATTTCTGAGGATATTCTACAGGTTCCAAGAAAAGCAAAGCATATGAAGTTCTTCCCAGTGCCCATCTCAGATTGCTGGAGACATGAGAGGGCTGCAAAAGTAGAGAAGCTACAGATATGGACTGGGATTATCTAAAAGAAGAACTCCCCAGCAAATTCCGTGGTCCTTTGATAAAGTCTCCAGGGAGCAGATGATCAGCAAAGATAACATTGTGAAACTGTACAGCATTTCCTTTCTGCCTGTGATATGTACTTAGCAATGTATCATAAAGGCTGCAGAGGACAGCATTATTTCTCCATTATACAATATCATGTATCTATTCAAACTTTTCTGTGAAAGACAAAAACATAACACATTATAAAACTATTTCTTTTGCTACCACTTCCAATTTTTTTCTCCACTCACTCCCAGCTCATTGGTTTCAACATTCATGATACATGAACTCCACTTCAGCTTCCATTCAGAGGTACTCACTGAAGCTGAAAAACAGCAAAAGTTTGGCTAGGGAACCAGAAAAAAACACATTTAGACCCGAGTCTGAAATTTACTTTGTTGTAAAATGAAATCTTTGAAATATTCGAGGGTTTTTCCCTAAGGGGGAAGTGTTTCCCTCCTCTTCAGCTTATCAAGAAAATTCTTAACATTGCTTTGCTACAGTGCACATCAACACGGGTTTTGCCTAACTGAGGTATGAGTGTGATACATAACTCGCTGCTGTTCAAATCCCAGGACATTGTGCAAGATACATGTGGAAGTTTGTGTCTTTCAGACAAACCATCCTTCTCTTAATGCTGATATTTTCCCTTATATATTGAACTAGTGACCAGGAAAAAAATAAACAATCCCAAAGCAATTCTTGACTGACCCAGCAGAGGAACAGACCTTCTGGCGCTTTCCCAGAAAGTCTGGGTGTTACGGAAATCCAATCACATGCTTTTGCAATTAGGACTTGGGTTATCAAAATTACTGGCTTGTTTTTCTCTATGCCTAAGGTGAAAGGCGACAGAAAACAGCAAACTAATAGAGAACCAGTAAATACAATTGGCAAGCATATGGGGCAAAGCACAACAATTAAGGAAGGACCAGTGGAATTAGGTTCCTCAGCCCTACATTAGACCTCTGACAATGGAGTTGAAGCATGACTGACAGAGGATCATGACTGCAGTGCTCAGAGCTTGGATCCCCTAAAGCCCCTCACCAGAGCCCTGACACAAAAGCAATTAAATAAATCACACAGAAAAATGGCATGTCCTTCACATTTGGGGCCACAGACACTGTTCATCATTCCATGACACACATGCAATGATGGGAAAAAAAATATATTAAGGAATCTCAAGTAGAGCCAATATTATAAAGCTCTAATTTCAGTGGCAATTCTTCAGGCAGATACTTGAAGGAGTTAAAACACCACAGTAATTCCCTAGTCTTGTCTGTCTACCTCCTAATTCCATCATCTGCTGCCATGCAGAGAATCTAGGTTAAATTATTTGATCATGCCTTCTCTGTCTATGGCAATTACATAGGAAACAGGAAGGTGCTGAGCATTCCTATGGTGTCAGCACAAGGTGAGACCTCTGTGCTGCCCAGGGTTGCTCCCTCAGACTGGGGCCTTACAGGAATTCAAGAGTGGGATGCCAGTGACATGCAGTCACTCCATCAGGCAGTATAAAACAATGGGCAAACTTGTGCAAGGGCTGTGAACAATCTGAAGAGGGAAAGGAAGCTGCAGTCTCCCCAGACTGTATTTAGGGTTTGTTTTTATCATCAGCTATTAGCCCTGCTCTAATTTACACCCTCCTAAGTACATCCAGGTCACAATCCATTTGTGTGAGGAACAACATAGTATTCAAGATCCAACTTTGGTTTTCATTCCTTTGAGAAACAGCTGACATAAACTCTTATTCCAGATTGTCTCTTAACATTCTGTGGAAGAATCTTGTATTCTGGGCACCAAACCAGCATCAACACTCCTGGGCGGGGATGGATGGTGAGAGGAGAAAGACAAGTGGAGGTATGAATATCTTGCCAAAACAAAACAGCAGAACTTCCTGGCTTCTTCCCAGTCTCCACATTCATTTGCCTTCTCAAAGGGTGGAAATCCCAACAAGGAGGATTCTTGCAGATCTGTGATCTGATTGCTCTGAATGCTAGAGAAAAAAATGCTTACCCAGGTCATGCAGGAATGGGTAATCATATCACACATCAGAGTCAGCAGGCACATCCAGGGAATATACCACTTAGGAAGTAAAGAAGTTACAGGGAGCAGTAAGTTGAGCTATTCACACAACTTACCTGAGAAGAAATCTCTTTCTTTGTGCAGAAGTACAAAAAGTACATGGTAACAAAGTGGAGACATATTCTTAAGTAAACAGGTACTAAAAAAAAGCTGTTACGAGAATGCAATGTTTGGGCATTGAGGTTAACGCTTTTGCCAGGGTTTCTACAGCAACGCAGTGAATTAACTTTGAATCATGATGAAATAAACTTCTGTTTTGACTATGTATAGGAATTCAATTCACATGTCTTCCACTCTCCGGCTTCCTTGCTCTCCTTGACAGTTTTTAGGGGAGAAAAAGAGAATGAAGGAGGCACCACCATTCATACAGCCTGACAATGTAACTGCTGAAGTGCACATGTATGGCCTGACCTCTTCACTGTGTTTGCAGCACACCTGTTATCACATAAAGGTGAACCAGCTGCTGCAGAATGAGCTTGAGAGATGCTGAGCATTTCAGAGACCTGTTGCCTTCAAAAATACAAAGTCCAGTATTATCTACACCCTTTCTCCACTCCAGGATCGAGATCTGTAAGAACCAGGTCAAAACAATACTGCAACCTACAGGTCACATTTAAAACTCTGTGCCTTTTGCAGCTTCTTAGGAATATGGGAATTAAAATTATTTCTTGGCATATTGAGTACCTGTTGCAAATATGTAGATTACTTAAGCACATTTCAAATAAAGTGATGACCACATTAGCACAGTGTTTCCAAGACCTGTTGAACTGATCCCCCAACTCTAACTTGAATAGGCTTTCTTCAGGTCTTTGCAATATTTACCCTGAGTCTGGCCCACAGTTTAACAAGAGTTATGAGCGTCTCACAAAACCACTAAGCAAAATGCTACATCTTCTAGAACAGGACCTCAGTCTACCACTCTCACTTATTGCCACACTCTGGTACATCCAGTCCCTGGCAAACCTGCCTCAATCCACACTGTCCCGCCAGCGTAATTACAATTTGCTCTACATGCTTTGGACATCCTCCTCTGCCTGCCCTCACGTGTTATGTAGAAGAAACATAAGTGGTTATGTTAATGTCAGCTCAAAGTGACATACACATGCACGCACACCCCCCCTCTCTGAAATAAATCCCTCTATTACAATAAATATCTCATAAAAAATTACATACCCTGAATATATTCAGCAGCAAAATAGCAGCTGTTGCATAGTTGGAGGGTTTTTTATTTTTAACTTATTAATATGCTGATCAGATTCTTGTAATCAGAAACAAGGGACATTAATCTCATAAAATATGTAAACTGTATTTTATTGGGGGAAAAAAAGAAAAAGGAAAATGCTGGCAAAGCTGTAGCTTCTTTCCTTTTCTTTATTTCAGGAAGTGAGCAGAGATCTGTAGGTGGAGTTGAAAGTGGCAGCAGGTCACCACCATAAGCCCAGAACAGCAAATGAGACTGAGAGTTGGTGGATGCCTCTACGCCTGCTTCAGAAAAATTATGTTTACAAAAGGTATCCCTTGTAAACAGAAACAAAAAGGAGTCCTGAGGATTTAGATCAGCACCTAATAAAGACAGTGGGACCCTCTTCAGTGACTGCAAGTATTGTATAATACTGTTAGATGAGGAGAAGAGAGTCTGGCCTCCTCACTTACTTTCATGGACAATTTCTTCACAAGACATGCAAAAGCTTGGCAAGGAAAGAGGCAATTGCAGGAGTCATTAACTGGCAGGTAAGAGATTCAGGTTTGAACATCAGTGCTTCAGGGACTTTGATATCAAATCTGAGATGTTTTAAACAGACCTGGTAAGGAACAGGTAGCTGTTTAGTAGTTTCTGAAAATCACCATTTCCACATAGAAAACTGAACAAGATCAAACACTTGGGGTACCTCTGTATTTAATCAATCACCAATCTAGAGAAAAAAAACAAAACAAAACAAAACACTAAATTAGGCAGAGCTGCATTTTTAAATTAAACTCAACAAATGTTTATGTTTTACTGAGCTAAGGACATTGAGTTCTTCACATGTTTTTACACTGTAATCAATATCCTTCTTCAGGTTCATTAAAATCAGGAGTGAATGTTTCAGACACGTGAGTAGGGAGACAGCAATGCAAAAGATATATATAAATTTGATCAATTAAGGTGTTTTCTAGAGCTGAAATACTAGTAAAACTAATTGGGTGTTGTTGGGCTTGCCATACATATCTTCAAAGGGGTCAATACTCTGGTCATCTCCACTATAGTCCATCAAGAGATACATTCACAATGATGATTATATCAAATCTGGTTTAGATTGACCCAATAGGATTTGTCATCCAATCTTCCATGAATAGATCCAGTCATATGAAGTTAAATTTAGTAAGGCCAGTCCAGCCACATGCACAAAAAGCAGAATAACATTTGCAAAGGCTTGAAGGCAACCAGGTAATTGCCACCTAACTGACAAGCTCTGAGTCGATGAAGCTTTTATTTTTCCGATTGTAGGGGGCCTGCAGCTGCAGCTTTTTTGTTTGTTTGTTTGCTTGTTTGTTAGTTTGTTTCCATTATTAATTTGCCATAAATTAGTTGGAAACTCTGCATTAGATATCACATGCATATCTGAGTCTTTAAAGTGTGGATATAAATCTTAGATCTGTAGGAAACTTGTTGTTTAATATCCTTGCATAAGAGGAGAACTTTGAGAAAGATGCCCCTGGAACCATGAATGGTTTGAAACAAGGAGACATTTTTGCCTTTTTTTTTTTTTTTTTTTTTGTTAAA
>JAOXXN010000364.1:49170328-49224651 GCA_026770055.1 Myrmophylax atrothorax
CAAAAAACAAACACACCACCCCCCCCCCCAACACCACCAACAACACCAAAAAGCCCAACCCCAAACCAAAAAACGACCAAACCAAAAAACAGAGGGAATCAAAAAAATCTTCGCATATTTTTTCCAACATCAGCAGATGTGGGAAGATGACAGATTTAAAAAAAAAAAAAAAGTGTGTGGGAAACAGCTGCAGAGCAATGTTTAAACACCGAGCACCAAACAAAAGCACTCAGAGACACTGTTATGAAGAGCGAGCTTCCATCCTCAGGACAGCAGAGCGCTTCCCCAAGCCATCCGGGACAAAGGAGAATTCTGCGGGAATGTGCCTGAGCCTTCTCGCAGCCTCCCCGACCAGCCCGGGCGCCGGGGAGATGTGGGAATACCGGGCATCTCCATCGAGGGCTGGGAAGGGAAGGCATTCCTGCTGCCTGCTGCTCGCAGCCACGGTCACGCCTGCCTGGAGAGAGGGGAGGACGGGAGCCGGTCACAAAGGATTTCCTGCTGTCTGCCCACAAGCAGGTCTTTGTGCTCTTTGTGAGGTGCGCTGCTCCCGGCTCCCCACGCCGCTCCTCTCCGCACATGGCTCCCACTGGAAGCAGCGCTTCTCCAGCAGGGATGGAGCACCCCGGGACCTGCAAGCCAGGGAGCAAAGCTGGAGGTGAACCGGAGAGGAACCGTGAGAGCAATTAAAGCATGGGCAAATGCGCCCCGGAGCTTAAATAAATCAAGCTTTTCTCTGTGAAAAACACACTAAGGGGGTGAATTAATCAGAGATTACAGCCACCTACGAGGAGAAAAAAAAATCATAATCGAGGAGGTTTCGGACTGGAGACAAAGACACATCGAGGTTTAACATCTACTGAAGTTGAAGGTAAAGCAATTCAGAGGAGAAAAAAATAAAACCAGAACAATTACCTGCTAGACAAACACACCAAATTTGGATTTAATGATTTGCACTGAATTTCCCCACAAATACTGACGTTTTTTCTGTGGAAGGTAGGCTGCAGTTTAAGCAGGAATTAATTTTAGCAAGTTCAACTGCATACATTGCAAAAAGAGTTGGAATAAAAGATCAAAACAGGCCCTCCTAGCTTTGTAAATAAGGAGTCCAATAATAAGCAGCTCAGCTCACATTCCAGGCTCCTGAGGACACATTGCAGGCAGGAACGTGACATGACTTTCCAAAGGCTGCATGACAAATCTATGCCCAGACCTGAAGGCAGACCCCAGGATTCCCAACAGGAATGCTCTGTCCCTGCTGTGTTTTGCATCCCGCCCTTTCTCTTTTTAAAGTGCTTATCCCCTTCCTGTCCTGCTCCCTTCATCCTTTCCTCTGTGCTTGCTACTAAGTCACATCCCTGCCTGGTCTCTTCCCTATTCTTCCTCCCTCCTCTCCCTCTTTTCAGAGGAGCCTCTGGAACACTGGGATGATGTCTTCTGCAAAAGGACTGGGCTGGTGCAGTTCTAGCCAGGATACAGGGTTGTTGACCACATTTTCCAGGAAACATCCATAGCTGATAAAGTTCAGGTGAAGGAGGCAGGAGAAAAAGAAAGGTTTCTTCTGGCCTGAACGCCAGAAATTGGGACCAAGTGCCTGCGGGTTACGGTCCTTCCCCACCAGCAGCTCTTCCTGAGGGCAGCACTCAGCCAGCAGCAGCAGAGCTGCCACTCCAGGAGAGTGACACAAGGAGCTATCCTTGCCAGGAATAAGCTTTTAAAACCTCCTTGGCCATTTACCCATCTACCGCGGAGCACTCTCCACAACCACATGAGGAGTCATCCCACCGCTGACACCAACTCAATCATTTTATTGCAATCCTGGAACAGGGAATTGTCTATCAGAGCACAGGGAAATGAGGATGAACCAGCAAGTAGCTTCAGCATTGGCAGTCAAAATTTTCCCAGTTTCTTCTTACCATAATATAGAGCAGTATGTATCTAAAATCTCAACCTTGCCCATTGCTTTAAACAGTCACTTTTCCTCTATTTCCAAACCTTCAGATCAGTTCTGTTCAAAAGAAGAACATATTAATAGCAACCTCTATATTCCCTTTAGGATACTCTCAAGTCTTACTGTGTTTTTAATCTTTGCAGAGCCCAAAAAACCTACCACATCAGGTGATGTGAATACCAGGGTTTTTTTCATTTCTTTATGGACGTGACTAGTTAGGAGTTCTGCAAAGATTAAAAACACCATTCAATAAAACTATAGGTTTGAAAAAGGTGCATCATGATATGATTAACAGGGGATTGAAAAGAGAAGATAAAAAGAATATTCCTGACATGCATAGAGTGGTAGAAATCTACAGAATAAATGGAGCAGCATTGACCAGCTCTTTAGTAACAGTGAGAGATAAAACAACTTCATCAGGACTTGGAAGGCATCAGAAGCAGAAAGATTAAGCTGAGATTTTTGGATATCCAGATTGCAAAGAGAAAGAGTCTGTTTGGTTGGTCTAAAACCACAGAATAAGTAAAACTGTGAAAACAGAAACCAGAACTATGGGTTTTGGATATAGGCTGTATATTAATATTCATGGTCAGGAGGTCGAAAGGAAGGAGTTTCTCCTGTGGACTAGGGGAGCAAGAAGGACCTACAGCGGAGGATGTTTAGAAATGTAATCTGTAAGCAGAGTGCCATGACTGGTGTATCATTTATGTTCTCTAACTTAATTTTTCTCAGTTTGCATTAGGGATGCATTCAACACTCACTTCCTTCAGTTTTGTTTTCATCTTGCTCTTCAAGTATGTTTTCCCCTTCCAGCACACAGTAATCTTTCTGGTTTGTTATATAACAGAATATTCTACCCTGGGAAAATATTCTTTTGTTCCTCTTGTTTCCAACTTTTCACTCTTTTTTGAAAAGTTATCCTCTTTTTGGGGGTAAAAGCAGTGAAACAGAAAATGAAAGGCAGAAGATATGCTTATAATTGCACCTTTTGAGTAAGTCACAAGACAGTGCTGTGGTCTTGGCCCGTCACTACAGAAAGTATCTTGACCGTTTGCTGTGACTTTTTGTAAGCTGACAAATTTTGAGGCAATAAAGCTCATCAGTGGGTGATAATTCTGTTCCATGGTAACTTCCTGTGTTTCAGATCATTATTCTTCCACACTGGAGCACAAGGAAAATGCTTTCAGAAAAGCTGTAAATGCTTGTTCTCAGGCATTTCTGTTACCTGGTGACTAGAGCCCTTACCCAGAATTTTCCTCTTTGCACCCCCCCCCAATTCTAGATCACTCAAAGTGAAGCATTTGTTTTCCTCACTACAGTCTAAGCATAATCCTCTTCTCTCCACAATTTCACTCCAATTTTTGACCAGAGTGAAAACATTGTGAGTAGCAGCTAATAGTTACTTCCATCAGAGTCAACTTGGAAACAGAAACCAAAACCCCAATATTTGCTGTACTGCAGATACAGATTTTATCCCTATTGAAAAAAATAAGAACAAATAAATAGTTTTTTAAGGATAATCCCTTAAAGTTTGTACAACAGCCAACCTAAAATTGCAAAAGAAGGAAGAATCAGACCCATTGAACAGTCAGTTGTTCAGTAAATCCACCATGAGGGTCATACAGAGCACTAAGTTGCAGTTATGAGTCCAAAGTGTGGCTTCCAAAGCAGACAGGTCTTTGAGATACCTTACATTTGAGTGTGTTTCTGATTCTCCCATCCAAGCAAGAGACTCTGACAGCCTCAGACACCCTGTGTGTGCAGCATTTTCTGCACACCTCTGTTCCCACCTATCCTAAGCACTGGGTTCCACCGTTGCTTGTTACCATCCTCTCTTTGTGCATTCAGCACCTTTAAGGAGAAAAAGTTCTAACAGCACCAGCCTCACTGCAGCATGGGACTTCATTACCTTTGCAACACATTTAGCAAAGGAATATTGCATATACAAGAGGGTAAATTTATCTTTAGCAGGTGATGAGTGCTTAATTTTGAGTCAGACCTATTGTAATTGGCGGAGGAGACAGTTACCATATTCTTCCCCCAGTGCCTTTCCCTGTACTGCCCTATCTTACCAACAAGACGCAAAGACACGAAAGCTCAGAGCTTCCTCTCCATGGTCATACAGTACCACATTGGATTGTCCCAGCCAGATTTTTGTTGTCCAAGCCATCCGAGACTCCTGCAGTTGAATTACACAACATTTTCTTGAGCAGCATCTGTGCAGCAGGAACCTCCAGCCTACAGAAAGGCTTGGGAAGACAGACTGCTTCCTTACACGTGGTTGCTTTTGTCAGCACATAAATCAGCCCCTGAGAGGCCTTGGCAAAGCTGTTTTGAAGAAAGGAAGAGTGTCTCTTTTGGATAGGAGGGGACAACTGTTCTAAGTCTGGAAGAGGAAAAACAGGGATCTGGGAACAGCTCGGGAGCCCCGAAATTTATAGTTTTAAAAATTTCAAGGTATTTTTTGTGGCAATGTAATATCCTCAACAGAGGATTCCACAGGAAACTACAGAACATTTTCAGGGTGTATTATCTGATTGCAAGAGATAGGCATCATGAGGATATTGCAGACACATCAGAAGAATCCCACAGGAGACAGTACAAGGAAGAAACTTACAGTATCAGACAGTTCCTCATAGGCAGACACTGATAAAATGAGGTTTTAAAGAGACTTTTGCTACTACTTCTATTGCAGTAAAATTATACTTCTCCAGGTCTCCAGGGGGTTAGAAAATATTTCTGATTTTTGGAAACGTCCAAGGGTTCCCTTCCATATCTCAGTCATGGACCAGACATAAGAGAACAGCTCTAGCAAATGCCCTTGCTAAAAAGACCATTTCTAGCAGGAAAAAGATGCCTGGTGCAGAACTGGAGGTCAATATGCACATACAACACCCTTGTGAAATTTAAGTTGTCTCCTCTCTGAAGAACAGTTTCTTCACTGAAATCCTACACGGCTCAGCAGGAGTCTCTGCTTTCCATCAAGGATTGTGGAGCAAACTCTTGGCATAGAACAGAGAAACTTCCTCTCCCAGATAGAACAGAAACATATCCCAGTCCTCATATCTTCCAGCCATTTAGAGTTGCTTTTTAAAAAACCTCCTTTTCTATTTCTCTTTACTAATCAAAGCATCTCAGTCTCCATTAAAGAAGTCAGAGACGCTTGCAGGGTCTTTGGCACACACAAACCGATTTCACTATTTTCCTTTTCAGTCCTTAGTTTCTCAGCAACTGCTTTGGCAGTACCTTCAAGTGGATCAGCTTTAACTGTTGTCAGCTTATAGCATCCCAGTTTTCATGCCCTACTTAATTGCTTGAAATTCAGAGGTATTGAGCACCTGGGACTCCAGTGGAGTTTGATGAGATCTGTGGCTGCTTCCTCACCTCTGAAAAGTGAGGCCCACAGGACTTCTTTTGAAGATGTCAATTGCTATCCTCTGCCCTGACTTCACATATTACTTCCAAACAAGCATCTATCGCTCCCTTTGCTGGTAGGTTTAGCTGCTGAATGTTAAGTGTCCTGGTCGAAGGCATCAATTTTAGTCCAACTTCATGTGTTTAAAAGGGACAGAGATTATGTTACTTTGTGATTCCGTCTTAACTTTGCTCTACTCTGTATCAAATATGAATTATTGACAGAATCACCCCAATCTGTCACATTTGATGAGAAACACATACCATGGAATACATTAAATGGAGAATATAAGTTTAGAAGCATATGCCAGAGAAGCTGAGAGAGAATTAATTTCTCATTCAGTGCATGAAACAAACAACAGCAAAGAACATTATGAAGGTTTGTGACCTAACAGTAGTACTAATAACGAAAGGTTTCAGTGAAGTCTGAAAGGGCAAATTAGACTCCCTTGTAAGAAAGACATCTTAAAAACAGACACATGCACAAACACAAGTTCAACTCGCAAATTTAATTTATGAACCAGATTCTAAGGCTTTTAGTGGTGTTGCATGGTACCTTCCCATCAATGAATTACCTCATTGAACCAATGGGACTGTTTGTGGAACAAGGTACTATTCAGCTCAGGAGTAAAGTGAAAGGAATAAGAATCCAGCCCAAAGTTAAGAGAAAACAGGAAAATCCATATCTCACAGTAATCAACATGAAAAAAACAGACAGCAGTCCCCAGAGCTTTGCAAGCTAAGATTTTTCAGCCATCCACACATACCACAAAAAGACTGCAGTATACTGTAAGATTGTTGGTAAAACATCTCCACTGTGTATTTGCATATAGATGTCAATAAGTGAACTCAACAGAGATCAGGGATACTGTGGTCAGTGTGTAACACTAGGTAGTGCCTGCTCCAAGGAGATTATGATCCAGCAGCATAGCCAGACAAATGTGCACACAAAAGAGGACCTTGAAATTCCATCTCAACAGGTCACCAGCATCACTGCTGCTTCCTTCTCCCTTCTAACAGGGCCACAGAAAGTCATTGGAGTACTGTGTGCTGTTCTCTGCTAGCTTAATTTCCTTGTTTGGAAACTTCCTATCTCTTCTGAAGATAGGTTCTGTATCTTTCTCTCCAATCCAGGAAAGACTTTATTTGAGTAAGAAGGGGAAAAATAATAAAAAAGCACAGTAACAATATCTCTGCCCTTCGCTCAAATTTCTCAGCTCTCAAAGCTTTAACTACACTTTAGAAAAGGTGGTAACATTTTCAAGCCAGGTTTGCCCTCTCTTCCCTTGCAGTCAAAAAGACCTGAAAAATCTTTACCTCAGGACTTACTAAATTGCACCCATTAATGAGATCTGTAAGGTACATACATCACTAACTGGTCACTTTGCCCAGTGTTCTGATCAGGATAATGACTACATCCCCTTTCTATGACTTTTCTCAACACTCCCTAACTGTGTAATATCACAAATAGCAGGGGTATGAATTTCTGTTACTTGACTGGAGGATATTCATAAGTATTTGAGCTAAATGTGCAGTGCCAATTATATATCCAGTAATAAATGAGGTCAAATAACACAAGAAACTAACTATCAGAACCTTTAAAAAAGTCTTAATTCATGTCAGAATTTTGACCATTATTGTGCTCATGAATAGCTAAGTACAATTTCAGGCATGAATTATGTTGAAACAAAGTATTGATTGCATGGTATCTTCTGGCTGCAATGTTCTTCATTCAAAATTCTTCCTAGACCAACTTACTTACTTACTTAAAAATAATCTGTGAAAACACAAAATTACTTATCTATTCTTTCTTGCGACACACTGCTAGGAGTTCTGAACAGCTAAGTCCTGTGAAGATGGGATTATGAGATGTCTGTTCATTTACTACAGGCCCTCAATATACCTGTAAAATTACTGGTTAAGATTTAAAAATGGTGGGTATGGAGTAGTTAATACTAAAAGCTTTCACCATCTTCACCACTGTATGGCATCCAGCCCACACCGTAGAGGACACTGTCATTATCACTGTCCTTATCACAGCTTGGTGGTACCAGAGGGTAAAAAGGATGGGTGGCACAAGGCATGTCACATCATGGCCTTTCCAAAAACAAACAGCAGCAAGATGGCCTTGAGATGTTCTTGAGAAGGCAGAAGATCTGCACCAACTAGAAGAGACCTATTTCAAGGTGAACCTTGGGAGAAAGGTCACTTATTCATAGCTCTTTCCAGAGGGTGCCTTAAAAGAGGTCTTTAGAGTCAGCTTCAATCAGCTGTGAACAGCAGTTTCCTCTGCAAAAAGCCTGGCTCCCACATTTTCACACCACGTTCTGTAACTTGAACTTATATTTAATTCATTTTTCCCTCCAGACTACAGGGTATTTAGCCATCTGTGACATCATTACACCAGCTACTAGATTCCCTTCACTGCTACCAACTCTGACAATTCAATAAAGTCTAATTGACGACCTTTTTAAAAGCACCCAGATTAAGAGTAATTAGCACACAAATGAGTAATGCTCAGCATTCCAGTGATGTAGTGATTTGATCAAATTCAGCATACCTTAGGGGAGATATACTGAACAGCAGTATAAGGAATGATCAGATTTATTGCAAGAAAAACACACAACAGACATTTTTTATTTATATGCTTGCATTCCTTATTAATTGAAGATTAGGCTCAGAAAAAACCCAAAAAAACTTATTGTGGAAAACTGAGAAACCATTTAATTAATCATGATTTAGAAAGTAAAGGAAACATTCATACAGCTTAGTGTCAAGACAGACAAGAGTGATGTAATACTGAGGGAAGGAGGTAAGTCAGGGATAATGCAATAGGTGTGAGGAAACTCTACTCTTAGAAAGAGATACATAGGAAGAGTTCCCTGCATGGGCATCCGTGTGTTTGTATACACACTGAGACACACGTATGCCATCAATCATTTATTCCTGTGCAAGGGATCTCGGTAGCCAGGCAGAAATTGGGAATGACTGCCTACATTCAGAACCAAAAAGAGAAAAGGAGCACCAATGAGTTTGTGCTGACCTTCTGTGAGAAGCCATAAAGAAGCAAGGGAAACATTCTAGCACACTTTAAAAACATGTACTGAGAATATTTAACAGGAGGAATGGTGAAATCTTTCCACTCTGGTGGAGGTTTCCATCAACATTTGGTGAGAAGTGGACATCAAAGAGGTGTTGTTGCCTTCTCGTAGTCCCATGGTAAGCACTCTGCGCTTTTCATTACCAGGAATGAGGAGCCTTTCCACTGTGGAGTTTGGCAACACTGCCAGCATGATGCAAATCTCTGTCCATGCACCTCACTGGACCTTTTGGGACCTGTGTCCTGCAACACACTGAAACCACATCCTGCCTTTCCCTCTCCAGAAGCAGAGTAGTACTGTGACTCCCCCAGCCCTCCCACGCACCATGATGTGGCACAGGCAGGATCCAGCATGTACCAAAACAGGGAGACAGAGAACAGAAGCATCACATAGAAAGGCGCTGTCAGTCTGCTGGCCCCAAAATAGAGGTGCTGCCTGAAGTGTTAATACAGACCTTGCTGTCAGATAACTCAGCGTTTCTCCTCAGTGCCAGGAGACTACACCCTTGTAGTATCTGAGTGGGGTGAGGAGGAGGGAGGGTTAAACCTCATTTTAAAGAAGGAGGGTGATGCACCAGGCAGGTTCAGAGACTTGTCTAAGGTGGGAGTGTAAGCCCACTACAAATGTTGACTCAACAATATGTTGCAGCTTTACAACTCTTGCTATTTGGTCTTACACTGAAAATTTAGCCACATTTATTAATGCAATTTCTTTCAAACAACACCAGCTGGTCATGAAGAAGTTCTCATTAAAATTTATCACCATGATACTGCATAAAGATACATATAATATATATATGCATATATATATATATATCTAGTAAACGGACTGGAGTTGGACCAAGGGTTGGACTTGATGATCTCGGAGGTCTCTTCCAACCCAATCAATTCCATGATTCTATGATATATCACAAGTGGGCCATACCTCTCAACAAAGGTTGCTCTTACTGATAAAGTTAATACTTGAATTAAGTAAGGCTAATAGGCAAGCAACAGAGTTGCTGCATGCACACTGGCATTGTCTTTTTCCATGCATGACTTTGCAACATCTGGAGGAGTGTGTTTCCTTCTTTTCTGTACTGCAGTAATTTGGTCCATCCAAAAATCTGCAGAAGATACCATCTCTCCCTTCAGGACCTGAGGAAGGAGTTGGGAAAGTCATTGGAAATGGGCAGAGCCACATCGAGTCCCAGTTATTGGGTGGCTATGCTCACCCAGACTCTTCAATGTGTTCCCCTTTGGCCTAACAGAACACAGCCCGAGGGCTTCAGGGTAAAAGGGAGATAGATGGGAAATTCAAGTGAAGACTCAGCCTCAGCAAGATCATTTCAGAGACTTCAGAAATGAACCTAATGAGACGAGATCTTTCATCTCAAGCAGCATCACCCCTACAATTAAAGATGTGCCATATATGTGATGGGCAACCTCTGTGCTTGATCTGCAAGATGATTACCTAGAGGTTACTCATTCCTAGATAAGTTACTCTCTGAATCCAGCTTTAATTCTACAAAAAAAAAAAAAAAAAAAAAAAGAAATATGGTCAAGGAATTTATTTTGTCTTCAGCTGGGTTTTAATGGTTTTTTTTTCCTGTCTGTCATGACACAACTTCTATGGTTGATAGTTCTAGCATGGAACAGGCTGTGGATGTGTTTCAGACAGGGGAAAATGTCTTTCAAGGAGATGTCTCTAGCTGGTTGAGATGAAAATCAAGGACAACCTTGTTTCACAGAGGGGAAAAATGCATTAATTTTTGGCAGCATTTCAGACAAGATTTTTTATTTAGTTAGGTTTTTTCCCTCTTCTATAAAGTTCACTCAGCATTGTCTCCATTACTAAGCAGGCATGCTTACTGAAATCTGCCAATTTAGTCCAGCCTATATTTAGATCCAGGAAGTTTTATTTTACTGTATCTTTAATGAGACTTTTTTCAAGTGATAAGAACACATTGAGTTCCATACTACCACAAATCTTTCATTTGTGGTAGCTAATGAAAGTTCAAAACCTATTAGATTACAGAAAACAGGGGTAAAAGTGACTCTAAATATGGTTCTATCTTCTCACTGGCAAGTTAATGACAGTATTATCAGTGACCTCCCAAAACCTTCTACTCCATATTCCCTCTTAAAAGTTTTGTACTGTAGACTTCATTATAAATGTGAGTAGTGGTATATCTTCCTACCAATCCAACTATATGAAAGGGTCACTAATTGCAAGTTTATTTTTCTTCATAGCATCCATAAAGTCTCAAAATGGTCTTTAAGTGAGACTTAACTAGTGTATAAAATCTTGCTGGCACTTTAATAGACCCTGGGAGTGCTCAGTTTTGACAAACTCTGAATTGCAAAGGGTAATATGAGAGTGTTAAAACTCAGGTAAAACTAAATCTGTGCTAAAAATGTATGTGAGTAAGAACAGGGCCAGAGCAAAACAGAGCTGGGGAAGGTCTGTAATACTATTAACCTTGGCACAGAGACTTCCACCCAGCACAACATCACATAAATGCAGCCTCAGCATGAACCTGGCTCAGTCTAACCTGGGTCCCTTTGGATGCATGGGAAAACTCACCACACAACCTGGGCAAGCTGCTCCCAAGGAACTGAGAGCTGATCCCATTCAAACACAGACAACTACAGACCACTGTACCTGGGAAATAAATATCCCTGCTCCATAAATGTAAATTCTTGTTCCTAAGTCCCCATATCTGGGAGGAATTCCAAGTCCCAAATTTGCAAATACCTTCATCCCACCAACAACTATGCAAAATGGAACATGCCTGGTTGCCTGGACCAGAATAGGTTCCACAGAGATGCAAAAGGAAGAATCCAAGTTTCACAGCAAAATAAGCAATTCTTTACTGGTGAGCACGGTCTCATAGCCTTTAAAACAAGGGTCTCAGAAATTTATTTTATGCAGGTATCATAACAAAGGCAAGTGCATCAAGGAGAAGAGACATTCTGCTCTTTGAGCACAGCATTCCCCGCAATGCAGTGTGCAAATCCTGCAGTTAAGTATGTTTAGATAGTTTAGATCAGTCATTTAAACGTGTTTTTTCTTATCATAGTCTTCACACAAAACAACACTTGATGACTAAGATTTCTGGCCTTACAGCCCTAAACGAAGCTTCCACTTCTCACTATATATTTCAAGGTTACATTTTCAGATGCACGTGACTCACACAGATAACATAACAAGATGCGGAGATTTTGCTGCATTCTGTCTAGGATTGTCCCATAAATAACATACCGGCTCAAAATCATGCCAATAAAACCTCATAAAAGTACCATCCAGTTTGTCCCATGTTTATCATTAAAAGGGAGTTGGCATATTTATAAAGCTTCATTCTCAGACTGTGTATCTTCATCAACAATAAAAAGAAAAAAAAGAACAAAGCAATTCTTAGAGCAGCTTACAGCAGATACTATAAAAAGGTGCTTTTTATGTCTTTAGGTCTTGCTTTAGCACTATTGAAGAGCTAGCCCAGAAAAAACAACATTCTGGATTTCACGTTTGGATAGAAGGCAGCCCTGTCCAGCTTCATAATCTTTCATACAATTACAGAATGACTAGCAACTTTTCTCCCTGTTTCAAGGCAAAGACAGGTGAAACAGAGAATAGGAGACTGTGTGATGAGTGTACATACATTGTAAAAGAGTTTGCAGGGGGAAGGTGGGAGTATTTGAGGAAATGTGCATGCAATTCTTGCTTATCTGTTCATGTGAGCTTTTTTCTTGACTGTGGTGCATGAATTACTGTAGAAATGTAAAAGTAGAAGTACTCTCAAGAGGACATCTGTTTCACATCACAGACAGATGTCTGTCTGACCCATTTTCAGGATTTGAGGCAAGGATTCCAGAATATCCTTAGAAACCCTGTTCCAGTGTTGTATCATCCCCATAACCAGAACATCTATTAGAATTCTGCTTCAGCTTATTCCATCCATTTCTCTTTACACCTTTGTAGATAGGGAAAGCAGGTAAGTGTCCTTTTCCTTATAACATTTTTAATAACATTTTTGCACACTTTATATGCATTACATCTTTTCCTAAGGCAAAACCATACTCATTTAATTCAGCTTTTCCTCCTTGGAGCTGTTTTCTAGGCTTTGTTCTTTCTCCTTTCTGAATGAGGATGATTTTCAAAATGTCCCTGCTTTAAAACGTAGATTCACCATTGGGCACAGATGTAGTATTCCTAGGTCAGGCCCCACTACCCAGGGCAGAACTAGATAATTATTTACCAGTTTTACAAGGTGGCTAATAGTTCACACAATCATGGAATTTACTCTTCACACATTTTCACATTTCTGTATTTCATTTTGTTTGTGCTCTGTGCTAAGCCTCCTTTATGAAACCTGCTCTCAAACTGGTTGTTTCCCATTTAATATTTGTGCATTTGATTCTTTCTTCCCCAAAAGTAATACATAGCACTTGTCTTTCCTTATTGAATTTCATCCTATTGATTTCAGACACTTTCTTCAATTTATCAAGCACATTTTGTATTCAAATCCTGTTCTAAAAAGTGTTTGCGGCCCCTCCAAGTTCAGTATCATATGCAATTTTAAAAAGTTTTCTGCATATTCCATCATCAAAGCTGAAAATATTGAATAATATTGGACCTAAGACAGACCTCTGTGGTATCTTATTTGATATGTTTTCCCAGTTTGACAACAAACCATTGATAAGTGCTTTACTGATAAGCCCAATTTTTCAGTTTTGCACCCATCACATAATAACTTCATCTAAACCATATTTCTCCTGTTTACTTATGAAAATGTCATGTGGATGTGTGTCAAAAGCCTCGCTAAAGTCAAGATCTATCACATCTGCTTCTTCCTCCTTATCCACTGGGCCAGTTACTCTGTCAAAGAAGGAAATGAGATTGCTTTGATGTGATTTGTTCTTGACAAACCCATGCAGGCTGTTTCTTATCACCTTATTTTCCTCTAGGTGTTTACAAATTGATTGTTCAATAATTTGCCCCTGCATTTTTCTCAATATCAAAGTCAGGCTGACTGGTCTATGATTCCCTGGGTCTCCCTGTTTCCCCTTTTCAAAGATAGCTACTGTGTTTGCCTTTCTCCCATCCTCTGGGATCTCACCCACCCTCCGCTAGCTCTCAGAGATAATTGCTAACAGTTCAGAGATCACTTCAGCTAGTACCTGAAGTACTTCAGGGTGGATTTCATGAGGCCCTGCTGACTTGCATATATCTAACTTATCAGAATATTTTTTAACCTCTGCACCTTTTCCCTGTATATTTAACAACTTGCTGCCCAGAGTGTGTTACACAGTTTTAATGCTCAGAGGCAGCATCCTGAATACAGTAGGTTTAATTTATTTTGGCTGCTAGAGCAGTCACTTTTCACTCCATAATGTCAATAAAGAAGAGTGGCTATACTCACTAAATGGATAGGAAAGACACCCCAAACCCAAACATATGATGATTCAAACAGTTGCTGCTGTTCTGCCTCTGGAGACCAAACACTCTGCAGACAGTGAAGCACAGCTAGACTTCAACAGCCTCTCATGGCCCCAAGCCTTGTTCAGGTCAGCTGCAGGGCAGGTCTGGTTGCAGCAGCTCAGAAAACCAGCAGCTGCTTTTGACTTCATCTGAGTGAAACTCAGATGTCTGCTATTCCACCACCTGATTTTCCCAAAATTGGAAGTGTTTACAAAACACGTAACTCATTTATACAATAAAGCTTCGTATAAAATGCGGTGGGGACATCCAGCAGGAGAAAAAGATACATAGATCTAGAATTATACCCCCAGGGTACTTATAGGTACTTGGTCTCTTCCTCAAACATGGTTTCTTGGAGATAGATTAAACTACAGAATGACCCTTAGCTATTGTCCTTCTGTTCTTCTGTTTCAGCAGCTCTGCTTCTGTTTAGAAAACAGTTCTTTACCTCTGTCTCTCAAATTCACACTTGACATGCTTGCTGTACTTGCAATTAGGGCAGGAGAAGCCCATTGTTCATGTTCTTCCTTCTGTCTTTTCTACCCAAGTATTTCTCACTGGGGACCTAAAGGACAAAATATTGATTTTTTTTTCCTAAATGGCTTGTTCTTTTTTATTATGTTATCCTGGTGGTTTTAATTTCATGCTGCCTACTTTGATGTAGCAACCTAAAGACAGCCAAAGATGAAGTTCTAACCCTGAGGCCTTGAAACAAAAGATAGAGCATCTTCTCCCTGTCCCTCAGAAACAGAAATAAAATGGCTTAGTTGAAAGAAATCCACAGCAAGGAGGGTGTAAAGAAACCTTTACACTTCCTTACCTGCCGATTAACACAAACGATGCACTTTGGACACTGCAACAGCCTTTCTCACAAGCAAGAATCCATCTTTCAGACTATCCATAGACTACAAAATTATTCTCACTTCAATCCCACAGTGAACTTCATGGCAGTCAGTGCCATGTGAGCCCAGGGGAGCCCCAGGGAAGCCACCAGAAAGACCCATGAACATGAGGTCACCTCAAGGCTGGCAGGTGGCAGCAGCAAACAGAGGAACTTTGAGCAACCCCATTTCACAAGCGTGCAAGCATATCATCCATAACTCAAGTGGGGATTCCTTAAAAAATACAATCCTCCCACTGCTTTTGTGCTCAGGAAAAGCATTGCTAAACTAAAGGCTTCTGAGTGGAAAACGTTGTAAGATACTGTATTTCAAGGAATAAATTGCAGAAATAAGCAGTGGTGCCACCCACAAGCTCCATCTGTACTTCAGCCAGGAGTAGAATGGATCAGCCTGAACCTCAGGCACTCTCCAGTCTACCCCACACAAAACAAGGGACCAGCAGGAGCAGACTCTAATCCAGAATGGGCATCCTTTCACCTCTCTGGGCAACCTGTTCCTCATTCAAGCCACCATCCAAGGGACCAAGTGTGCCTTCTCTGCCTCAAAACAGCATCACTTTTGCAAGATGTGTCCTCACACCCTGTCAGTGTGTGCCCCCCAGGACAGCCCAGCTGCAGATCCTTCTTGCTCACACATCTTTCTCTACACCCATCCTGGCCCAGTGCATGGGTCTGTCCTCCCTGTGGCTCAGAGGTTTGAATTTGCCTTTTATGAACTTTGAGAGGTTCCCATCAGCCCATTTCTTCAGCTGTCACTTTGTGTGGGTCAATTACTACTTCTGCACTGGGACTAGGCAGCAACAGTCCTGCAGATGGACAGGAATGCAAGACAAGAGAGCAATATCCCACAGAAAGAGAGCAAGGTTGAAAAGTTCCCAGCGTAAGAAGGCAAATGCTAATGGATGACAACGAGACTCATCAAGAGCTAGGACAGGGTGCAAAAACCAGAAAGCTGCCAAAACTTCAGTCTTGCCAGTCCCTGATATGATACCACTTAAAGCCACTGAGAGTAAGCAAGAGCCTTTGTGGGCAGTCCTGTCAGGGGCAAAACAACTTTAATGGTGTGAAACTCTTCTCTCAATCCCATAATGATCCATCTAGTTAGAACTGTCTTTTACAAATAAGAATTCCTGGGGGAGCACTCTATAAGGAGTAACGGTGCTTAAGATAAAGGCCTAATTTTTCTTATCGGTAAGACACTTCTTCTCTAGGAAGTAATAAACACCAAAAATTTTAATTGCAGCCAACTATCACATACATGGACCAACAGTAAGCTCCAAAGATGCTTTTCCTTGAGGGAAAATGGAATGGGGAAGAGCAAAGGAGAACATTCATATCCAGATCTTTATTTAAGATTCCTTCCCATTTATGAGGAGTGAGGTTTGGAAACCAAGATGCAGTTCAGGCCAGACATAACTCCAGCAGGACTGAGAATGGTGGAAAATAAAGAAGTTGTTTTCAACTTCAGCACAGATTAGTGATAAATATAATGATACATGCACTCTAGAAGCAGAGAGAACAAGCTTATTACAAGGCACAAAAAAACAAATTTCAGCAAAATATGTTCTGCCACAAAACTAGACAACCTGCTTTCTAGCATTAGTTGCAAAAAGAGACTTCCATTAACAACTCTGAAATAAAAGCACAAGCAATTCGCAGCCCTTAAAATCATTCTTTCTACTTTCTGGGACCAGAGAAGAGTCAGTTTTCTGAAGCAGTGGGACTGTATGTCATAACAAGATATCTCTGGACCTTACTACAAGCACCTGCACCTCACCTTCTTTCCTCTGTAACTTCTAATGCTCTGTGAAGATAAAGATCACAGAAAACCTAAAAATACACACAACCAACAGATGTGCCCTATGTTACAGGCAGAGCCACCTCCACCACCCATATTGCCAAGTTTTAATTTGGTTCCAGAGGTGAGGTTGTACTCTTTTTGCCTTGATCAAGAACTACAAAAATGTGATCATCTTCAGTTCATGCTGATTGACACCTTCCTCTTCAGCAGTGTCAAGTAACGTGACAAAGAGTAGGTGTCAGTCTCATGCATGTTTGCCCTGGGCACACACGCCTAAGCTCCCCTCTTATAAGTTAGGTTGCTGTGTTCTTGTTATGGATGTGTTCCATCCAAAAGGAGTGTTGAACATGCACTGCACACTGGAGAGGGGAAGGGCTCCCTTCCCTGGCTGCAGCGACTAACCTCAAATGGGATGTGGGAGCCAGGGGCTCATTTCTTAACATGCTGAACTTACTAAACCTGCTAACATGTATGCCAACATATGCTGGTGTGTTCCTGCAGCTCCCCTGTCAAGTTGAAAGCCAAGAGAGATGTTATGAGATTGCATGTCCTTGGTACTCTAAATCTCTTCTCTTTAACTTGGTCTGGTCTAAGACTTGTGTAGATCTCCCCTCTGCTTATGCAGGAGGCATTCTCACCTAATTCACCAGAACTTTGACCAATTCTCATTTAGTTGCTGTGCTGAGACCTCTGGGCTAGCAGATTTTGTAGTTCACTTAACAGCTCTATTTTATTCAGGGAGAACAACCAAAATCTAATGAAATTATTTCTGTGTGGGTAATTTTCTCCAAGATAAAGTTCAAGGTATATTTTACAATGTCCTTCTTAGGAATTATCTGGAAAGCTGCCCATGAACAGTAAGCAGTACGGACCAAAGGAATGGTCTTGGTTGCTATCCACCTCTGAGGGAATGACTATATCAGTAAGAGAGAAATAAAGATGGGGAACAGGCATTTCACATAGAAACTCATGTAAGTAATACAAGTACTAATAATAACTCATATGAGTAATACAAAAACTCCGAGTTTATTCCAGACTTTGGATTCAAATAACAAAATATGTCCTGAACAATTTAGTGGCTGGCTGCAGAACCAAGCTCACTGTTTCCCCAGTTCCTCTGATCCTAGCAAGACCATGTCTTTCTTTTGTCAGGGGGAATGCAAGCTTGGCAGGCCAGCTGGTGACATGACCCTTATGAAAATGAGAATTTAGAAAGAATGTCTGCTTCCTATGTTTATGCAGCAAGGTTGCCCCTTACCAAGGATGTCAGTAAGATGCTTTTCTCCCTTTCTTCCCTCATGTTTTCTAGCACTCTTCAAGCTCATTTCTTTGTTCTATCAACATAGCAGGTGGTCTGTATTGGTCATCCAGTAAAATATATTGATGACCAATCTGAAAAAGCACACCAGGGCTCAAGCAGATTCTCTGTTGTTTGTTTGGGTTATTTTTCAAGAGTGCAGACATGGTATTAGAGAACAGTGGTCAGCTCCCCAGCTGATGCAAACCAGCCCTGCTTTATTTGCTTTAACATCACCAGGCTACTTCTGGTCAGGCTCTCACTAATGTAGCTTGGCTGCTGGAGAAACACCAGCAGAAGATCTGACCTACCTGTTATTTTCTGCATGCTAAACATTAACTGCCTCTTTTCCCTCCAGTAATGGGAAGAGATAGCCGTGCTTTCCTGGGGTGTCATCATCAGCAAGATGCTGAGGTGATATCTAAAAATGTTGTCTGAACCACAGTGGGACAGGATTTGAGGCAAAGGAGAGCTGAAAGCACTGAAATACCTCTGCAAAACACAAGCCTTCACCTGTGCACTCAGCTGTTCTGTGGATGTGCAAAGGGTATGCTGTGTTTGCATATAGTTTAAACTGGCATGTTTACAGGCTGGCATGTAAACACTCCTTTTGTGAACTGCTGCTAGCAAAGGGAAACAAAATTAGAAAATAATTAGGCCTGTTTTGATGTCTTTCCTCTCAGCCCCTCTTCTGTTTCTCAGTCAGGTACATTGTTCATGCTAAGATAGTAAGTACACACAGAAACGGGGAGATAGATAGATAGATAGAGAGAGAGAGAGAGAGAGAGAGAGAGAGAGAGATGTACCTTCAGATCTCATTGCATTTTCCACATGTGTACCAAAAACATTGCCCGTGTCCTGCTCTGACATCAGCTCAGGTAGTTATATCCTGCCTGGCTAATGACCTCCCCAGAGCTTCTCTTGGATGCAGGCTTTCTCTTTCCTTTCTGTCCTAAACAGTTTCTCTTCCTTTGATGCAGAGGTAGTAGCTACAACACATCATTTGAGCACTGCCAACCTACCATTCAGTTTGTATGTTCTCTGCTTTTTAAGTGCCTCCCAGTCCCACTGCACCTTTAAGGAAATTCCTGGGTGAAGTTACTTATTTGTAAAGATAGACCTCAAAATTCACAGTTGGTTTAAGTGTAAAGCCCTCCATGTTTGCACAGAGAAAAAAATAATCCTTGGAGGAAAAGAGGGGAGGATTCTCATGTGACTTCCTCACATGTAGGTATCAACACCCATTCACGTCAGAGCTACACTGTAGAGGTGAAATTAGCACCTGAGGATTGTCTTTAGACACCATAAAAGAATGATTTATATTAACTTAAAGCATTGTTTTCCCATGAAGGTGCTTTCATCTGTTGCTCTCTTCCATTACCACTGACTCTCTGGCCAGAGTCCATTCTACTCAGGTTGGGTGTGAAAAAGCCTGTCAAACAGGCTTTGCACAAGTTGCACTTCATGCTTGCTAAATAAAGGGGCAAGTGTTTGGCTACTCATAGTCATTTCCATGGCTCTGGGATTCCTGACAAGCTAAGGTCAGCTTATGGTAGATTGGTCAGTCACATTCCCTTCCATGGCTTAAGGCACAGTGAATGTAACCTCCTTGGAACAATGTCAAGTTTGAATGATTTCACATGACTTTCATAAGGTAAATCTCCTTCTATTTACTTAAACACACACAGTGCCTGGTAGAAAGCTCTTCTGTGTCAAAGAGAAACATTTCCAGATTCCACTGTGTAAAGCAAGAGAAAAAAAAGATTATTCTCCTCACCTTTGCTGTCTGTAGGTACTGTAATTCACTTCGACAACATGAAGAGAACTGCAGGCTTGGAGCACAGGTTCCTGGAGTCTACTGTCTTGTTTGTGTCTTGTGGGAAGCCAGGCAACATTGGCCTTGCACTCTGTGATGTTATTCCAAATTAAGTTTTTAACCCCCACTCCTCTTTGATTACTTATCTTAGAAGAAAATAAAAAAGCAAGCTCCAAGTGGTGAATGACGAACAACAGATCACCCATCCAAGAGCCCTTTAAAGAAGAATCAGATAAAAAGGTGGAAGTGAGCTGGATAATGTTAAGGTCCTCTTTTCTACCCTGTTGTTTGATGTAGGATGGAGACAAATCTTCCAGCCAAAATGTTAAAGGGAAAGAAAGGCAATGTTTTTAATGGACATGGACATCTCTTGTGAAGGCTATCTGTACATAATTTGTGGGTTTTCTGCAACATTAATGACTTGATGACTATAATCAACACTCTTGGCTACATTAACAACAGAAAAATAGAGTGAATTTTGTTCAAGACTCCATATTTTCAGGAAAATTTTGTCAAATACTCTTTTCAAGGATGGGACAGGGGACATAAAAATTCAGTGGGTTTTTTTTTCCCTTCTTGTTTATTCAACCACTTCCCAAAATAGCTACAGAAAACTGGTAGACATATCTCATTGTTTACTGAATGTATGTCCAGTTCACATGGACTAGAAAGAAAATGTTCTCTCCTGAGTCACAGTTTGATCAAACTGCCTAGATGCCTTTTGGAGATTTTGCCCTTCATTTATTCATTTGCAGTTGGATTCCATCAAAATCACCAGGAAAATAACCAGTCTCATCCAGTATGGCTACACTTCTCCTGCAATTTTTGGTAAGAAATTTGGCCTTTCAGAATACTGAGATTTTAAATCTCCCTCCAAAAATCAGTTCTCTTCCTAGACACCAAGAACCCACCAAAACAAAGAAATCCTCTTGGAGTAATGTCCAGTTTGGTAAAAACTATAATGAATTCAGGCTGAGGAAAGGAAATGCACACTCTTTCTACACACAGAGGCAATTTGACAGATAATTATTCCTGTGAGTCAGCCATGAAGTAGGCTTCCTCTGATAAGAAACAAATTGCCATCACCCATTTTTTTTATTGTTATTCCTACCTTTGTGCCATGACAGAGACTGCTGGGGGAGGAGAAGGAAGTCTGCAGTCATCAGTTGTTTAAAGCAAGGAGGGAGGGCCTGGTACTTTTATATCTAAAGGTATTCAAATACCACAGTTACCAGATTTTATAAGTGAGCTCTGATGACCCTGAAATTATTGGACATTCTTCAAAGAGCAGCCACAGCAAATGAGTTTGTCCGCCAACACTCAGTTCTGTTTCCACAGAGGAACAACAGGTGACTTAGAATGAGAGGCATTCTGAATGAGGCTCTGATTGCATTTCTCTGCAATTTTGCCATTAACACCATCTGATTTGTTAGAGTCCTTAGAGAAAGAGGTGCAATGCACAAAACTTCAAATGTTTTAAACTTTTAAATATTTAAAAATGTTGGGATTGAGATAAACACACACATCATACTCCTGGATATATATACTGGATATACTGGGAAATGTTACTGTTCATTTCTGAAACACTGAGTTTGTGATTAATCTGATCAAATGTCTTTGCAGACCAGGCAATGACCACTACTGGATTCACTGGGTGTTAGATAAAGACCAATGAAACTCAGGTGTAAAACCTTGAAGAGTGTGCAGCAATTGCTCCTTAAATTGCAATGATTTTATAAACCTTCCTGTCATCACAGTCAGTGCAATGCTCCAAGCAGGAGAGATCAGAACATAGATGGCTCAAAGTAAGAAATAAAATTAGGACATCCTTCAGTTACCATTTTAACCAAACACTTTCCAGTTCTCAGTCACTTGTCTCCCAATAGGATTAAGACCTGAATGTCAGGGAGTGTTTTGATTGTGTAGAGGTTGATGATGCTGACAGTTTAGGTACAGGAATCAGGAGGAAGGCCAACAAGGTTAAAGTCTGTTGTAGACCACCCAACCAGGAGGAAGAACCAGACAATAAAATAAGCAGCTGGAAGAAGTCTCACAGTTGTTGGCTTTTTAGCAATCATCATCTCTTTAGTGATTTGGTGATCATGAAAAGATCCTTTTCAACTCTCAGAGAAGTAAGGAAGGGGCTCAGCAGAACTGCCACTTTGGACTGCTAGAGAGCAGACTGTAGCCTGTTTAGGAGACTAGTTGAGAGAGTTCCTGCGAAGACCATCCTGAAGAACAAAGGAGTCCAGGAACACTGGACATTCTTCAAGGAGGAAATCCTAAAGGACCAAGAGCAGACTGATCCTCTGTGCCCAAAGACAAATGAGGTGGAGAAGACTGACCTGGCTGAATAGAGACCTTTGTCTGGAACTCAGGGGAAAAAATGGAAAGTTTGTGACCTTTGGAAGAGGGGTCAGGCCGCTCAGGAGGACAACAGGGATGCTGTGATGTTATGCAGGAAGAAAATTAGAAGGGGCCAAAGCCCAACTAGAACTTACTGTGACTGCTGATGTGGAAGATAATAATATTTTTATAAATATATCAGTAACAAAAGGAGAGTCAGGGAGAATCTCCACCCTTTATTGAGTGCAGGGGGAAACAGGGACAAAGGATGAGGGAAAGGCCCAAGCACTTAATGCCCTCTTTGTATCAGCCTTTAATAGTAAAACTGGCTGTTCTCTGGGTACCCAGCCACCTGAGCTGGAAAACAGGGATAGGGAACAGAAGCCACCATAATCCAAGGAGAAACAGTCAGCAACCTGCTACACCACTTAAGACGCTCACAGGTCCATGGGGCTGGATGGAATCCACCCAAGGCACTGAGGGAGCTGGTGGAAGAGTTCACTGAGCCACTTTCCATCATTTATCAGCAGTCCTGGCAAACCAGGGAGGTTCCAGTTAACTGGACATTAGCAGATGTGACACACATCTACAGGAAGGGCCAAAAGGTGTCTAAAAGACATGTAGATGTGACATTTGGGGACATGGTTTAGTGTTGGTCTTGGCAGTGCTGGGTTATGGGTGGACTTGATGATCTTGAATTACTGAATTCCAACCCAAATTGCTCTGTCATTGTGTTCTATGAATCTAAGCACCAAACCAGTGAAGATGAGCATAATGTTAGGAATGCAAAGCACTTAATAAAAGAAAGGCTAGCATCTCTAGTGCAAAAAAACACCAACATTTGATTACCTGGAAAGACACTCCAGGGAAAAAATCATGACCACAGAAAATGGTTTCCAAATCATATACAGTATGATGCAAGCATTCAAAACTAGACACAAATTGTACAAAACTGATCTTTCCAAAAGAGCTACAAATGGTGAATTTAGCAATAATTTGCAATGGGGTCTGACTCGTCTTTGCTTGGAGTATGCTACACTATTTGCACTCAAGAAAAACAGGTCAAAGCTGCTATCAGTTGAAGCAGGGTTGACTTTTTGTCTGTTTTCCATTGCTGCAAATGGAGATGCAAGATATTAGCAAATAAGTTGCAGACAAAAGGGAGAGAGACCACTACCACTTCTATTCCTTTCACATTGCAGCAAAATGAGAGGCTTGTAGGAAAGAACAAAAATTGTTTAAAGGTCTGTAGTAAACACTGAACAGGAAATTGAAGTCTGATGGGACTGTTTGTACATTTACTCCACGTGGTCTCTTGAGGCTGATTCAAGCACCACAGACAGCAAGACATAACTTTACAGCAAGGCTACTATCTTGCCAGGTAAATCCTTCAAATGGTTGCGTTGGTCCTCTTGACTCAACAGCAAGAGACAGAGACTACTATCAGAAAAAAAAGAGGTACACAAGTAATCACAGACATTATTTAGAGCATCAGACATTATTTAGAGCATCAGACATCTAGACCTTGAACTGAAAGCCCACCAAACTCACCAGGAGATTTCCCATTTTTTCCAGTGGTCTTTGGATCTGACACTAATCCAGTGAATTTTAGGCTTGGATTTCCTCTCTCCAGATATGCACTTAACAGAGATATTTTTAATTTCACCACGAAGGAGCAGAAGAAAACCAGCTTTCATCAGGTATGTTGGTGGTGAAGGGATTGAATATTTGTCCTGGAATAATTTAAACATGGCCATGTCTCACTTTTATAAGAGCATTTTTCCAGACTCTAATATGAAAACTTGTAGAAAGGAAGTGACCAAGAAGGAAGGAATTTCATCTGCCCATTGCCTGTACGACCCACTATTGCTACTGCTGTTCTCTACTGGAAAGGGTCAGTGAAGCCAAGTCCCACCCAAGAGTCACTCTGACTCCTGCTGGCAGGGAAGAAGAGAGATAAATTACTTCATCTGATATCCACAGTCAGAGGTAGCTGCTTTGTATGAACTTTATGACCTTAATCCTGAGGCAGGATGAAGACAAAGAGACCCTAAACCATGCTCTAGATGAAGAATAATGTTCCCCTTGTTTCATGCAGGTTTAATCTGCTGTATCCCCCATCCCCACTCTGCTCACTCCACATTTTCTTCTTGGCATGCTGCAATAATGCCATGGATATATGGACCAGGGATGTATTCTTCACCTCTGGGCATGGCCCCTGCTGGAGGGGCATGGAATTTCTATGTTATGCTATCTTAGTCTCTTTGGTTGAGTGAGGAACCTCAGCTCAGATATACGACAGAATATGACTAACATGAGGCATAGAGTGAGCAGGCTTTGCCAACAAAATACAAACAGCCGCATTCACAAATACACTCTGATATGCATGTGTGTTTCATCCAATACCTGCTGTGACTGCATGCTGCTATTTTTTTTACTTACTAGCCCAGAAGAGACAATTATGAGACAAAATGAAAAAAAAAAGAAAACTCTCCACAAGATGGTAACATTTCAGTGCTTTAGCAAACACTTTGAAGATGCTTCTCACTGTTGGTGTTACATGTACCATCCAGCCTGACCTAGCCCCTGTAAAGCCAGCAGAATCCCATTCATTCACTTCTATGAACAGTTTTAGGCCCCACGTGTGTGAGTAATCAACATTATCTCTAATCCCAGCATCTGATGTGTTTACTTGCATGCTCAAAAGGAAAAAGTCAAACAGGTGAAAGTGGAAGCAGTGTCACATTTTCAATCCAGCTCTAAAAGCAGGATCCAGTGGGCATGGATTTGCACGGACCAAGTGATAGCACTGCTTCTGCACATGCAGAAAGGCACAGTTCAGTGCTTCTGAAACTGCCAACATGCTGAGCACTACCAACTCCCACCCACAAGTGTTCCACATTGGGATATAACCAGCAATGCCACTTCCAGAAACACCAGTCCTCATCTAGGAAGTCAAGCCCAGGGTGAACTAAACAGATGCCCCCCTTTGGAGATGTGCAGGGAGGGATCACACACATGTGCATGTACACACCTGATGACAGCTGAACCAAGGATGCAAAAAACACCAAGGAACACTGTAGGACAAAGAGGGGACAAACCAGAAGGCAAAAAGAGGCATTGTCTCAAATGCACACTTTGCTTTATTCCAGTGAGTGGTTTAGCTAGACCAGATCAGTACTATGGGTTGGCACCAACCACTGTTTTATAAGCAGAACATGGTATATTTCAGATGAGTTAATGCTTCCCACTTCAATTAAACCAGTTTGTCCAGAGAAAGCCTATCAATTTACTACCTACAGAGCACCAGAGCTGTCATTTCCCACCTGTGCTAAGTAACTACTAGTGTATATTCATGAACAGTGGTCTTATTACTAAGAATACACCTAAATCTGTATTTCAGTGTAACAGGAGACAAGTTACAACAGGCCTATTAAAAGAAATCACTGAGATCACAGAATTGACACATTCTGTTTAAAGGCAGCCACACTTATACTTGATTGTACAACTAGAAGCAAGTTTTCTGTGTTCCTCATCTTTCATGAACACTCATATTTACTAGTTTAAAATGCAAGATAAAAGCCAAACATGCTTAGGCAAAGGAATAGGAGACAATCTCAAAGGATAAACTAGGCATATTTATAGGTGTAAACAGATCTAGAAAAGGAAGTGTTAGATATAATAAGCACTGAATGATGTGGGGCAAACACTGAGACTTGAAAGCAAGAAATATCCAACAACTTTTAACATCCAAACTAAAAATTGCAAGTCTTAGAAGCCAAAAGAAATATGAACAAAAAATAAGTACATTAAATACTTTGATCACCACAGTAAATACTTTGATCATTGCTACAGAATGAATGTTTTACAACAGAACAATGCAAAATTGATTGTGCAATTATTCTTAAATGCTGATCATTGGGAGAGTAAGTATGGTTTATCTAGCTCTTACCAAGGAAGTCATGCTGCATTCAGCTGAAATGATAATTTTGGAGAAGTGAGGGAAGACATGAAGAAGCATGCAGAAGGAGTACTGAATTGTTAGCAGTGAATTAAGGCCACAGGTTTAGGTGATATAATACTTCCAGAATTTAAAAACAAAGAAACAAAAAGTCCAAAGAAACAAACAAAAATAATTGAAAGTCTAAGAATCATCCTTGCATATTTCCACAAGAAGGCTGTGTTTAGGACGAATGGCTTATGAACTCAAAAGTGAATTATATAAGACAGTTATGTGTTTTTAGTTTAAAAAAAAAAAGAGAGAGACAAAGAGACATAATAAAAAAGGAACACAGACTGGAGCATGTTAACGTCAGCAGTAGAGACAGCCTGGGAAACTATTTTAAGAGATCAAGAGGAAAAATATTTAGAAAAGTATGAGCTGACTAAGAACAGGCAATGTGAATATCTAGAAATGGAGATCATCAGGAATGATGCCTCTCAGGTCCAACAGCATTGCACATTTGGAACAGCACTAAGGTCTGCTGTCATGTCCACAGAAACTCATACACACCCTGGACCCCTTTATGGCTTTTTTGTGTCCTGCATAGAACCCAAGATTTCCCAGTTCCTGCAGTGAAGAGCTTGATTCTGTGGCTAGAAAATCCCTTCTGAATTAAACCCAGAGAGCAAGAGGAATCTGCTTCAGAATGCCTTAATGCTCTTTGATGCACAGCCAAAGATCATTCTCCTCTTCATATTTCCAGCACATTTAGTCATAGCCTGCTCAGTTGTGCATTTTCACATAAGTGGCCATTGTCAGTGAAGGAGGAGCTGTGATTATTCCTGTTCAGACTGGGATAGCATGTCTGCAGAATAAGCACATCTAGTGCACAGAGAAGGGAAGTATATGCTTCATTTGCTGGCCAGCAGACATCCAAGCAGCTGATAGCTAAGAAGGCCATCTCATCCTTCTCAGATGAGGGTGAACCATTAAAATAAATGCAGCTCCCTTTATTTCAGTTCTGTCATGCCCAGTTAGGGAGCAAAGACATGGCAAGAGACTGGCACAAAGGGAGTGGAATAGTGCACATGCATTAGCTAACACTAGCTGGGGATCTTCTCTGGTGATAACACCAGGATAATGCTGCCTGGGTCATTTATAAGCTGAGGGCACAAGACAATTTGGAGATCACTCCAAGATGTTATTTTTGATCACTTCCTTCTGCTGAAATAGAAAGAAATCAGTATGATAACACTGGAGCAGATTCCAATGTCCACAGCCAGAAGCTATTAAAATATTATAAGAAAAGCAATTTGGAAAAGTTTGACATTTTGTTGAACAGGAGGCTGGCAAGGAGAAATGCGTGTCTGCTCAATTATGGGAACAGTGAGAAGGAAATGTCACCACAGTCTAGATACTGCTGCTCAGTAAATTTCTTCTTCTCACACGTGGGCCTTAATAGATGTCCTGGAGCAATGGCTGCATCAGGATAGAGAAGTGGTATGTCTGCGATCAGCCACTCACTGGCTAAGAAGGGATGCCCCAATGGTGCATGTTTGCCAGGAGTCTCCTGCAGCAGGCTATGCCAGCTGCCCCTGGAGCACAAGCACAAAGAAACCAGACCCATGGGTCCATGTGGACTCTTGTCTTCTCTAGAACTTGTCCTTTTAGGAGGAAATGCAAGATTATGCTCAGGAACTTACAAACATCCCACACACCCTGTTTGCTTAATAGATACAGCATTGCTGCAGAAAACTTAAAGCCACTCACTACTTTGTAAGCCTCTACCCCATGTTCCTCTTATCTCCACTTTCCTGAGGCGGTCAGTCCTGACCTTTTCATCACCCGATCCACCGACAGCCTCCCTCACATCCCTCAAAATGAATGCATCAGGCTCCCAGCAGCTGGAATACGTTTGCATTTGACAGGAACTTTGCAGCCCACCAGAGTCAAGCAAGAATGGTGCACACTTCTTGAGGATAAAAAGGATTAGGAAACAGGGCCTGATGCTGATGTGGGCCCCCTGTGCACAGAAGAAGGCAGGGGGAGGAGAGATGGTGCTTTTATGGAGACCAAGGACAGGTGGAGTCTGTATACCAGTGCTGCCATCTCAGATGCCTGTGGAGAAGAAACAATAAATACTAGATAAAGTGCTTTAAGGGTTAAGAACTTCAAGGGGATAGCCTGCATAGTCTCAAAGAAGAGATAATAAAGAGCCTGTAACACTAGATCCAGCCTCTATGTAAAGATAATCTACTCGATGGAGGCTTAATCCTAGCAAGGGCTCTATAAAGTCTGGGAAAAAGGGGGGTATAGTGTGAACCCTGAATAGTCTAATTGATCCCAAAAGTAGAGTTCCTTTTTATATGTAAATATTCCATCTCTCTTCAACCTCTTGATCATCCAGGGTCTAATCAAGGAGTTCCTAAAAAGACATCTGCTGTCAGGAGGAAAAAGCTTTTTCAAAGCTCTTGTCTCTCACCTAAGATTTGAAGCTGTGACTTCTCTCATGTCACTTTAGTCCCAGAGGCTCATGCTGCTCACATGGACATCCTCTGGCATAGGGGATTGTGACTCGGTGCAGACAAGAGAGTCTCTGCCAGAGTGTCTGCCATGGGCATGGCAGGCACACTTGGCTATAGAGCCAAAGCTGAAGAGCACAAGAGAACTCATGGGACTACTTCAGGAGGTTGGTGACTTTTGAGTGCTTTCTTCTGACTAAAGAGAGAGAAGTGAGTGTGACAGGAACTATTTTAAATTAAGGTCTCATACCATTGCTATGGCAGCTAGCCCTCTCTGTCGCATGACAGAGAATTACCTGAGATACCAAGTAGACAAGCTTCTTGGGTGCTGGAAACCAGCATAATTCAGTTTACTGTCCTTACATCATTGATATTTTGGTAAACGCAAGAAGAGGCACAAAATGCTGCTAGTGGGGGAGGGAAAAACATGGAGCCAATGAGAACTTCCTCTTGAACAATCCTGATCCAAGAAGTGATAAATCACCAGGGTCACTCTGTCTCCAACAGCTGGCATCATTGCCAGAGAAGCAACAGGGTCACAGATGATAGTGATGGTGCTGCCCTTCCAGCCTGCTGCCCTGGTTAAGAAATATGGGCAGACGGGTCACAGGATGCACAGTCAGCAACACAGCACCTGGAATCTTCTGCTACAGCTGCCTCTTGCCATGGAGAGGAGGGATGGAGATGCCATTCCCTGTCTGTTACTAATCTCATGAACTCCAGTGGGAATGGGCTAGGAATTCTCTTGTCCCTCCAAATAAGCTTCCTTCCAAGAGACTTATGCCTCAGACTTGCTGGCAGACACAAAGCCTTGCTCCTCCTGAGAAAAGAAGAGGTGTGGAGACAGCAGTTTGCCATTTGAGTGCCAGGAAGGGCAGTGAACAAATACAGGACAAGAAGGTTTCCTCGCCAAAGGAGAAGCATTTCAGAGGTTTCTTCCTGGCTTTTGCTCACTTGTCAGCTGGTTTTGCTTTCTCCTTTATGCTGGAGGAAAGGGTAAGCTTGCGGAGATTAGAAGTTCCAGAGACATTTCTGGAAGCCAGAGCAAAAGCCAGTCCCCTTCTGTGCTCATTGTCAGCATAGTAGAAGGCAACAGAAATCAACTGAGATAAAGTCACCACAGTCTTATCTAAAGCTCATTGAAGATCACTGACATTAATTAGACTTTTGCCTTGTTTCCTTCCAACAGCTAAGATGGAAAAGCAGAGCAAAACTGTCTAGAAAGAGATTGACTTTACCCATTCCATGAAAACAGAACAGCAAAAGCAGAGGATGTCATTGACCTAGTGGTCTCTGCTTGTTCTGCAGAGGTCTCGCAACATATCCCTGTTACTTGCATTCTAGATGTATGTGGTTTTCTACAAATTGCATTGTTACTGTATATTTTCTTGTCTGAAAAATTTCCTTCAGTCAGCTGAAAATAAAATCAATGCTCTAGCTGATGCTTGGAATGATGTGGCCCCAACACACAAATACACACATCTGTTGTCAGAACTCCTCAGCCTTTCTTTTTCTTTCTTTTAATACAAGTCTGGAATCCACTGAGTGTTCTTCAAGTCTAAGCTCCAAACATTTCAAACAGCACAAAAGGTATGACAAGATGAAAGAAAATGTCCACAAATAGACAGCTAGACAACTAGTTAGCAGCTGTCTGCTTTTCTTCAGGGTTTTTTCTTTTCTTTTTTTTTTTTTCCCCGCGGGGGAAAAAAACCCAACTTTATTTTTCAATCTTGAAGGAACTGACTGCAGATTCTTTTGTTCTGGCAAGAATCCAACCCTGTTTAGCACTGGAAGTGGGGGAGGAGGTGAACTCCTTATGATGCCATGTGTAACCTTGAACCTGACAAAGAATTGTCTAACACACTATGTGTACAGTTGCAACAGTTTAAATGGCATTGATCATTTTCATCTTTTGTATTGTACTAATCACAATTTAATGAGGTTTTGGTGTTCTATCAAGTCAGGGTATTTGTGTAGAAAAAGGAACCAAAAAGAGCAGGTTTTGATTAAAAATGTGTATGGGCTTTGGGGACCTGGTTTAAATATTTCAGATCTTGAGCCTGCAGTTGAAGTTATTTATCTTCTCCCCAGACAAATCTGGCTGGGGGGAGGGGTGGTAGTGCTTAAATGCTTGATTTTAATTACTGCTGTTGTTTGCAAGTATTTTTCTTCTGTCATTTCTGTTCTCCTTCTCCCCTTAAACAGATGATCAGCAGACAACATGGACTCCTGTCTAACTTGCAGATTTAATTTGGAAACCTGAGCTTGCAAAGCAAATATAAAACACAAGCTGCAGTTGGATTCTCCTCCAAATCTTTGCCGCTCTCTTGGAGAATTCACTCACTCCCTTTGTGAGGCTTAGTGTGAGGCTGAAAAACTTTCCCTCCTCACCTCCTTCTGGGTCTCTTTGTGTGCCCATAAATGAATGTGTGTGTGTGCGTGTGTGTGTGTGTGTGTGTGTGTGCATGCACAGGAGTCGGCATGCTAGACAGCATTCCACAGCAGAAGGTAATTTCTCCTTCCTCCCTTTATTTGCACGTTTACCATGAGCTGCATTCCTCCAGTACCTGCTGAAAGGGTGAAGTGATACTGTCAAAGGCTGGGCTACAGGAGATGGGTGGAAGAAACCTCCCTTGTCTGGATAGATCATACATAACCAGACACAGCAGAGTTTCCATCCCACTGAAATAAATTTGCATGGCAACACTTAACTCTGCAGCTCTTTCCACTGACAGCTTCCAAGACATTTTGCTTCTTTTTCCTTTCCCACCCATTCTCTTCCCTGGGCTTTCAGATCATAAGTTCTTCAAGACAGATCCTTTATTACTGTGTCTGTACAGCACATGCTACATTGGGATTAGTAGAATGGTAATCTCAATTAGCATTTAGACCAGCAGTCTTACAAATAACATATAAATAGATCATGTTATCCCCAGGTTTGGGTGGCTGATGCAGGTGTTCCAGGTTCAGGCTTCTCCAAATGGAACTTGGGGCAGTGCTGGCCAGGGAGACGATATTGTTTTGCATCTCACTTAAACACATTCTCCTAAAGCACAGACAAACCTGAATCCTAAACTAGGGCTGCAGACAGCACTGTGGGTTTACACCACACGCCTTGATCCCTCCCAGATGAGAAACAGTTGCCATATCTTGCAGTGAGACTACTTGAAATTTAAACAATAGTTTTTGTTGTTTAGTTACAGATCTTGTGTTCAACTGTTTCACCTCCCCTCAGCCAAAAAGCTATTGGGATTTTACTCCAGTGGCCCTGCACAAATTTAATCCATTTTAACAACCAGTGACGTCTCCCTCCAGAGAAAGAGTAATGATCAGGTTCAGGTTACGGTTGTTACTCACAAGATTGAACCATGGAGAAAACTCAAAAGGGCAACTCCTTAAGAGTGGTAAATTCCTGAAGTTAAGTTAAAGGGAACTGCATGGCTATGTCTTGCTACCTCACCCCTCCCTGGAAATACCAAAACCTCAAACTCCTTGAATCAGAGAGGATTGTCTAAAGCAGAGAAGGCAGCAAAGCACACCCTCAGCTTTCTCTAGGCAGGGGGTGTTGAACCAACCTATACCTCATTTGTGCTTGTCAAGGTACCTCTGCAAATATCCACCTGCTTGAAGGGTGCCTGAGGCTTCTGCTCCCAGTTGGAGCCCTCAGGGGATGTGAAAAAGACACACCACCAGCAGCTGAAGGCCTGTTTTTCTGTTGCTTTTTGCAGTTCCTGAACTAGGGGTCATAAAGACAAGGAGGTCATTGTATTTACAAGGGAACACATGAGCTCAAGGCAAAGTCTGTTACAGAGGCAGAGCTCACAAGCACAAACAGGGTGATAGGTGGGTTCAACACAAAAAAATCAGACTTAGTCCCCGGCCTCTTCACCAGTGTAAGGAAGTACTGCCTGGTGGGATGTTGCTCCAGCATCTTTGTAGCACTGCTTAAGCGTAAGTGATTGAATCAGCCGTGGAGGACTGGGGAATCAGGCCATGAGCCAGCAGAAGGTTAAAAGGACTGTGCAAATAAAAACTCTCTTTCAGCACAAAGGACATCACAGTTCAAGGCCAAAAGCTTCCCTCTGTTGTTCTGGAACTAATTTCAAACATGAATCAGAGGCCTAACATGGAGAGGTTACTGTCAATAACCCCTTCCTGAGAGTGCCTTGTTTAATGAGATGTTTAACTGGATGATATGAGAATGAATTCATAAGCAAGTGAGGGAAAAGCTCCATTGCTTTCTTTTTTTTTTTCAACGAGAAGGAAACAAAGGAAAGGAAGGAGACTGAACAGATACCAAAAGAGAAGAGTAGACAAGATGGACAATAAGCAAAAGAGAAATAAATTATGTGAACATTCACACAATAACAAGCACTTCGCTCAAAATCAGCAGCTTGCCATGAGGAAGATGACCATGTGCTGCTTATGGTGAAGACTCTTGGTGTGCAAGGGAAAAGGATTTAGGACCCCAGCCCTGGGGGAGCTCAGTGTGCAACTGCAAGGCTTGGAAAGTCACTCTGTCTGCTGAACACAGACCTCAGCAGGGACCTCTGGGACCATTGTCATTCACCCTGTATGGCAGGATCCTCTGTGCAGTTTTTAAGCCTGCAGAGCAGAGCAAAATATCAGCAATTTCAGGCCACCAAAACATCCCTTGCCAGTAGCCCCTTTTCAATCCTGTCATCATCAACACATGGTAAACGAGACCGTTCAAAATCTCGGGCCTGGATCTGTAACAGATGTTTGCTATCTATTTCCTGTCGAGGCACTCAGCTCCCACCGATATCAAGGAGCAAGGAGCTCAAATACCTCTGTGGAGCTGAGCCTTGGAGTGCAAGACAAATACGTGGGAAGGGAAAAGGCACAGAGAGAGCTGTTTTGCAGCCTCCAGGCGGCTCTAAATTAGACAGAGGCACTGGTCCAACTCTGAGCCAGCCCTTTGGAGATGCTTCAGCAGCCCACATCTGTGCTACAGAGCTTCACTGAGGATGTTCACAGCAAGCTCCCAAGGAAAGACCCAGTGCTCAAGCAAAACACTTGTTGCTGCAGAGTGTCAGGACACAGGGTATGAAATTTTCCCCACATTTTTTTTCTGCCTGGGCTGTTCACAGAGCCATTACAAAGAAGCCTTCTTCTGCTTTGTGTAGGCATGGAGGGAGGAGGAAACAGGACACTTCAGGTATTTATTTTAAAAGTCTATCATGCATTTGGATGGCTGCTAGTGCCAAAACTAATCATGCTAGTGGAAGAGGTACAGAAGCAGAACCAGCAAAATAAGGAGAGCAAGTAAAAGGGAAGGAGCTTAGAATGACAAGCAGAAAAGGTAACTCTACAGATCAGAGGGTTTCCAATGCGTTGCACATGCTGCAACCTTTTAAACAGCTCCTGAAACCTTTTAAGAAACATGACATGGTTCAAAGGTTTAAAAATATGGCATGGCATCTCCAATGTATAACTCTGCCGGAGCCAGACAGAGCATGTTGCCCTCTCAGATTGAGAGGAAGAGAATTAAATTTAAAGAGGAAACAAAATGCTCATTTTAATCACCCATTATCCTTTGAGGAGGTTTTCTGTCCCCTTTGTAGAGTAATGCAGAGTAACAGGCAATTGCCATGTCCCCGAGCTGATAGACTGCCCAGAATCCCAGGATTATAAACTCTATTTCTTCTGACCCCTTTCACAGATGCATCTTCATATACAGTGACAATTGCATCAGTGCCATTACCTTTGGATGGAGAAGACTGCAAAATGAAAGCATTGGTAGCCAAAGGCAAGATAATCAGCTGTTCTCATTACTTATAGAATATATGGGGTTTGTCTGTAGAAAAATTATAGAGGTGGAAAGGACTGACTAATGAAAGTGCAGAAGGGACATTTATACAAGGCATTTGCCTCAGGATGAGGAAATGTAGCATTATCTGAATCACACTGCAGTTGGAAATCATCCCCCCCCCGCTATTTGGTGTCCTTCAAGAAATGAATCCCACTCACAAAGCATTTAATGGACTATTGCAAGGGGCTTCATTAACTGAGGTTTCAAGACACTGAAAATACTTTGTGCAGGCCCAGGTAAGTGAAGGGATTAAATTATACTTTACTTTGCTAAGCTATCTTTTACCCAAGTATGTTCCCAAGCAAACTATCTTTTACCCAAGCCATCTTTTTACCCAGGTATAAATTGCAATGGGTGCAAACTGCAAACTGTACTGCTTTGAGTGGAAGGAAAAAAAAAAAAGAAGGTAATCACGACAAATTATACTTTTTCAAGTTATCATCATCTTGCTCTGTCTCTGTCAAATTGTTCCTCAAACACAGCAGTCTGCAAAGCCACCTGATTCCTTTACCTGCTTTTTTTTTTCCTTCCTCTCTTTGTACTATTTATACTTCTTGGATAAAACATGGACTTTTGCATATCTCAGCCATTTCAAGGGCTGAGATGATGAACTGCACTGTTTAGTCCTTTCCATCACAGTGTCACTGGTGGTCATGTCCCTGATTATCTCTAAGGACAATGCATTCAATAATCGCTTCAATCCAAATCTGTCTATAATTATGATCAAGGATGATATACTAAGTTATATATGTGAAGGAATGGTTCATTTTTCAAGCCTACATGTTGTTTTCCAAATTTTTTGTAGCTGCAACTTAACCTTGGTCTGCAACTTCACCAAAGAGTGAATGTGACTTTTCACTAAACTGATTCCAGCCCTCTTAAAAAAAAAAAAAAAGGAAATACAAAAGAAAAAGAAAAAAAGAAAGAGAAAAAGAAGAAAAGAAAAGGAACAAACAATCCTGAAACATATTTTAATTTTTTTTCATCATTTCAGGGATGTTGGTTTACTCCTGGGCTTTAGACAAAACAAATCCAGTTCCCTGTAAAGCTCACCCAATATCTGGGGTGGACTTTTGGATGGTGAAAGGTAAAGAGAAATCTGCTCTGGGAAGAAAAGTCCTGCTCTGTAGGTTAAGTCTGTGCTCAGGACTCCTTCACTGTGTTAGAAAGTCAGGTAGAGCTCTGTTATTTCTTGCTTGGACCTTAAAAATTTCTCCTCTGCTCCTTGCCTCTGCTGGGAGCAATTTCACTGCAATTACTGAAACGAAGGCACTGAATTCCAGTCTGTAGCTATTCACATGACCCTCAGTGTTTTGGACTTGATTTTTCTCCAGTTTTCTCCACAACAGGAAGAGTTGTGAGGAAATTTTCCCCAGTCAGTGGCTTCAGGTTTCTATTAAAAACTTTAGCTACTTGCAACACTTCTCAAAACCTTTAAAAAACAAACCTAGCATTGGAATTATTCAATCAAATGGTATTAAAAGCACAGATTATGCTTTAGAAACCACTTACAAAGAAGGTTTTTACAGATCAGTGAGGACGCTAGAGAGGAGGGGCCCCTGATATGAATGGAAACGTTTGTTTCAATCCTCATTTATCTTAAGGACTGGGTGCTTTCTGGACAGTGAAACATTCTTCTCCTCCCTGCACTTGGAAAAGTGAGGATCAAGTTTCGAGAGAGTGCCCTTGAATGCTCAAGTAAGGAATTCTCTAAGTGGCCTCCTCAGCCAACGCAGCTCCCATGTTAAAGGTGGCTTCTTAATTCTCTTTGCCCTCAGCAGAAGGATTACCCCATCCTTCCTTATCTCAAGGCATCACCTCCAGCTGAGCCCCCACACTTGTATCCAGCCACAAAACCATGACCACTTCTCACGTTAAAATATTTGCCATTTCTCCACCATGCTGAAATTTTAACCAAGCCTTGATAAGGATGTAAACCACAGTTTTGCAAAGGTCCCAGCGTTCTCAGCTTTTCCAGGGGTGCTCAGGGGTATCTGTGACTGAATGTGTGTAAAACGGGACTGCTCCACCCCGCCTGGATTACGCACAGCCCTGCACTATAAACATGGCTTAAAGAATAACGAGCTACTAATTGCCACTGAGGTCACCAATCATATTGATCTGGAATCGACCCATATTTAAGGAAAATGCAGGAAAACATTTGAATGTTCTGGTCTTCTTACAAAGAAGCATCAGGTAGTTTAAATCTACTTTTTTCCTAAGTAGCATCCTAACTGCAAATGTGGGGTCCTACTGAATCCTGTCTGAAACAAGCAGTGAAACTCTTTAACAGAAGCAGAACCCAGTCCTTGATGAGGCAGTGGCCTCCACAACTGTTAGAAACCAGATTTACAGCCCTGTTCTCAAACCCAGCTTTTGTTGACGGCCGTGGAATTTTGGCCAGAATAAAGATCTCAGTGTTTGTCCTGCAACTTGCACAGCTAACTTCAATCTTTTCTTCCTCCTGCCATCCAAAGTTTCTTGGGATTAGTCAGGACTGATATTGATGTATGAACATCTTAAAAGGACTGCACATAGCTCCCAGGCTGAAGACTAAACATCGCTGCGTAAAACAGAATTTGGCAGTGATTCTATAGGATGAACCTAATCAGAGCAGACAGATTACAATACATGGTAAAGGCATGGAGTTGAAAAGAAAAAAGGACTTGCTCTGCATTATTGCATAATACATTCTGGAGAAACTAGAAAACCTTTCAGAGCAGCTGGGACAGAGGGAAATGAACCATTTGTTCCCAAGTGAAATAAACAAAAGGAGGAAATGCTCCAATCTGTCTCCAAACTAGGAAAGGAATGGTGGTGAGAAAAGTGACCAGAGCCTGAACCAAGCTTTTCACATTGTCCAGTTCCTGAGAGTAGCTGTGTTTGAAGTGCACAGGCACACATCACATCTCCTCATTCCCTGGTCAGACCTGATGAGCCACTGACCTCTGCAAGGGAATGCAACCTTTGGCAGACATTTCTGGATGCCTGCAGTGTGGCACCAGGCGACACAGCTGCTCTATTTTTGAGTCCTGGTATACCACCTGATAAAGGAAAAATCAAAGCAAATCCCCTGTTGCTCCACATCACCTGCACTACTCTATAGCTGGCAAAGAAAATGTTATTCCAGACACCTGTGATGAGGTTCCCAGAAGAGTGTGATTTTCAGTACAAAAATCCACACAACCAAGTTCAGGCAGAATGGGAAGACCTGCAATTCAGAAGAAGGACTGAACTCTGTATGGTGTTGATTGTGAGGCATTCAACACAGTCAGTCATCTCTTCCTTGTTTATGGGGGTTTTTGTCACTAAAACTTCACTGATTAGATTTTTTTTATGGATGACAATGAATTCCATCAAAAAAAAGTGCACAAAACTGACTCCTGGTACCTGCTTGACAAGAGTGTAAGTTCTTCACATCACCCCTCTCCTTGTAAGACTTAAAGTCATGGACCACTCTGAAGTTTTGTCTCATGTAAGAAAACTCTTAACTTGAACTTGAGAACATGAAAAGAAGGCAAGCAACCATCATGTCCAGACTTGCTGCCTCTACAGAGGATCTCTCAAGATTTTATATCTCCCATTTCAAGTCAGACAGATGACAGTGCTCCTTCCACTTTCAAAGCAGAACAAAAACACCTAGTATACTTATAATTCAACAATCATGTTCCCTCTTTTCTGCTATCCTGCTAGGATGGGCAGGTTTATCTACTTAAATTTCTGGTGTTGAACTTCATGTCCAGAACTGTACACAGGTGTATGTAGAGGTGCTCTCACTACTTACTGCTTCTGCAACACTAAACTGCTGGGAATGTATCTTCTCACAAGTCCCAAAGCACACCTGAAGACTCTCTTTAGTCCTTGGTTTTTCTGCAACAGATTGCTGAACTGGGAATTGCACTTTACATGTTCCTGTACCAAGACAAAGGAAGAAGGTATGTTTCAGTGGCTGGGAAAATTAGACCCCTCTTGACCTTGCTTTTTCAGTCTGAGCATGAGGACTTCTGTGCTTGCCTAAATTCCCATATTTTTCCTCCTTTCACAAGGAAATAGTGTAGCTCAGGCAGCTGAGAGAGGCATTTGGAGGAGGAACAATCAGAAGAGGGTTTCATGTTGCAGCAGCTTCCTGAGTGAGAGAAGACAGGCATGGGAAATAATAACTGCACCAATGTCAGGGCTGAGGAGATTTCTATTTCCAATTTAAATGTAATTTTAAGAGCTCTTTGTAGCAGTGAGGGTTCACTTCAAGAACTTGGAGACTTAGTACACAAATTGTGCAGCCCACAGAAAGGTTCCCATCAATTTCAGGGTGGCGTGCCTTATGAATGTATGCTCTTATGCTGCAATCAGGAATGAGGGAGCACTTTAAAAATGCTGGTGCTGTGCAATATTTATGGAGTTTTTCTTCCTGCATCATTCAGTTCTTGCACTTGGCTCTTCAGGCAATTCCAAGAACTGCTCATCTGCAGAATGTGATGCTTGGCTTCCTTCAGGGAGACCAAAAGAGAGACTGGTTGGGAGATCTTAGAAACATGGTTAAGAAGGTGAAATCTGTGTTGTTACCATTTAACAGCAAGTTTTAGGTTGATTCTCCATAAAGAAAAAAAGTTAATGGCCGAGTACTAAAATAAAAGCCTAGCCACACATGCAACACCCTATGATTTGACATATTGTAATTCCTGTAGCCTTCAGAAGGTAAATATGGACTCATCATACTTCTCCACATAATATTTAGAAATCCTCACTGGTGTTTTTCACAGTGATTAATTAGGTTAAACTATCACATGGACTAAAAAGGAAAGGATTTTTATTCTGGAAGGACAAGTCACTGACCAAAAAGAAGGAGAAGGTTAAACACTGTGCAGGCTTTTCAACTTTTGAACATCAACAAAGTTCCTCTAAATAACTTCAGCAGTAGAAAAGAGAGACCGACAGTTCTGAGTGAATGGTCGATCCAAAGAGGGCTTCAAAGCAATCCAGTCTGGAAAGTGGAGAACTCTCCAGATCTAGAGGTGGCAAATTTGTGACTCAAATCATGTCCAATTTTTGCCCCTATACAGTAGCATTCACTTGATTTCCATAAAATACCAAGTAGCTGAAGCAACGTTCACAGCACATACTTCAAAACTGCTTAAAGTACAACAAGATCTCTGAAATCTAGCAGATATGAACCCTAAAAGATATGAACTTCCACAGCATCAATGCTCTGGGCAGCCCAGGACTGCAATCAGCAAATATTAAGAAAATATTAAGAAAATATGTACCAATAGGAAATGCCATCCCTGTTCTAACTCTTGGCATTGGAGCTGTAAAATCGAGATATCTCGAAGCAGAGTGAGAGGCTGTGTTTCCAGCTGTATGAAAACCCTGGTTTTCTCAAAGAGCCACTCAAGGGGATAACTTACTTTTTCTTCAAACATTTTTCTGTGTTTTTATTACTAAAGGGGAAGTGCTGCAGGACTTATTTAGGGAGTGATAGTGGATGACAGATTAAATATGAGCTCACAGTGAGAGACTGTAGCACAAAGAGGCAAATACCATACTGGGATGTGGAGCAGAATTACTTGCAAAACTACAGAGGTAATAATTCCTCCCTACATAGCCCTGGTGAGGCCCCTCTTGGAAAACTGTGATCAGTTTTGGGCAACTCAATATAAAAAGGAAGTCAATAAAATAGAGTGACTACAATGAACAGTGATAAAGATAAGAGGGCTGGAAGGTATGATGTATGAGTAAAAGGTAAGGGAACCAAACTTACTAAGCACAGCTGAAAGATGGAGGAAAGGAAAGAGCAAAGGGGATAAGGACATGACAATGCCACAATATTCCTATGTGGGTGGGAAACTTGACTGTGTCTGTAGAGATATTTCAGAGATAGTAAACAAAATAATGGCATTTTTCATGGCAAATTTAAAAATAAGTTCTAACAATTCCCTTGCTCCTCCTCCTCATCTTGTAGATATATTTTGGTTGTGGGAGGGAAGAAAGTAATATATTGAGGGGGGGAGGGGGGAAAGGAACATTTGAGGGAAAAAAATAGATTTGGGGAAAAATATAGATTTTCTCTCAGGGGAAAAGAGGAAAACAGACCAGAGGACACACATCTATACATAAACATAAACACACATGTTCTCACACACTTGCATATATTGGCCCCAAGAAAGAAACATTAATAGAGCTTTACTAGCCAGCTCTCATCAAAGGCTGATGTTTAAACTTCATTCTGGTCTTAAAAAGCTAGATTTTCTTGGGTAACTCTATCACATGTAATCACTCTTCTCTCAGTAGTATTATGTCCATCATCATAGAAGGGCAGCACTGTACTTGCAAAGGCCTCCTTCTGGATGGGTTGGATGATCTCCATCTGGACTGGTGGTCAGGGAAGAGCAGCTGGCATTGCTCCAAAACAGGAAGAGCTCTTAGATTTCAGTCTGCTGAAGCCTAGACCCGCTTGGATATCTCTAAGCACTCAGGCTAATGTGATTAATCACAAGGTGGCTGAGCCAGGCTGGGGGTGCAGGCAGCAACTGGAGCTACACAAAATGAAGACTGTCAAAGTCAGCACTGTGTGGTTCAGACAGAGCTGGTTTGGAGCTGGAGAAGACAAAAAAACCACTCTTTTGTGCTGCTCATTCCCACTCGTAGCTTTGCATAAGCTCAGCTGCACACCTGCAATTAATACATGGAACTGTCTTCTGGACACAGTCTGTTTTATAATGTTGTTTGCATAATCCTTCCACCAGCCTGCCTGTTTCCTGGCAATTTGTGACTTTCCTGCAACTTCCTAAAAACTTTCTGGGGAAAAAAAAACCAGCAACAAAAAAACAACCAAACCAAAGAAAACCCACTAGAACCAAATGAACTGTTTAACAAATTTCTTCCTTTTTCTCTCCCTCACTTACTTTTTGCAGGACAAACAACAGAGCTGGAGCCTCTCACTTTGACTCAACAATATCTCTCTCCTTCCAACTATTCTTCTTTTGACTGGCAGTGTGCTCTGCTTATAAATCTTCCATAAAAACTGGTGTTTGCTTTTCCAACCTTCAACTCCAAACACAACCCAGCCTTCGAAGTTATTAGACTGGGTTTATTTTCACTGTATATTCTTACAAGTTATCCTGGCCACCTTTCCAGTTCTTCTTCACTCTTCAATGCCCATGAAAGCATATTCTTTTGTAGTTGCTAAGGAGGTCCTCATCTGTAAAACAAACAGTCTCCTCATTTACTTTCTTCCCTGCTTCTTACAGCAGAAGTTTGGTTCAAACCTTGTTGTTTCTTTTGGGTTGTTTTGGGGGTTTTGGTGGGTTTTGGTTGGTTGTTGGGTTTTTTTCAGAGTGGGAAAGATGGCAAAAGACAGACACTGTCATCTCTTTTAAATTAACTGCTTGATACTGGTCAAGTCAATAGGATGCATTCACTGCACGGGGAGCTATGATTAACCAGGAGCCTGACACACATGAAGTATGCAAGCACTGGGAACCCTGGAGCAAAATCTCACACTGCTACAGCACTTTGAGCTGTGTGCCAATATCCCAGAGTCAGCTGTCATCCCCAATCCCAGTGCCCTGACTTTCACAGGGGCTATTCAGCAGTTTAAGAATTGCAGGCACCTTACCACTGCTGAGAGAAATTGAGCAATGGCTTCACAGCAGGATGAGTCCCAGAGTGTTCCTTGAGAAATTACATACTTTTAAAGTGAAAAAATATATAATTTAGAGGTGAATGTTTTTTCCCCCCTGGAATAGTTAGTGTTGCTTTTATTTACCCTAAAGGAGCAAGGATGCAAGAAAATGTTGCCACCCATAAACACTGTGGAAGGAAATTACAGCAGATTCACTAGCAGGATAGAAGCTCTATTTAGGATACCTCTCATCTCCATGAGGATTCTTACCTGTCTTTACAGGGCTGTCTGAGGAAAAGGGGAGCTGCCAATGAAGACTCAAAAGGAAAGTGCCAGAACAGGGATTTTGTCTGCATCCACTTTAGTTGAGAAACTCTGAAGCACTTCCCTTTGCACATACACAGAAAATTATTTCGGTGCTCTTATCAATGTTCAGATTTTCTAGGCCTGTTTCACAGAGAAATTTGAGTCTCCATCTTGGATTTTGAACCCAATAGTCATTTCTCCTATAGTATACTCTACCAAAACTTGTTATTTTAACTCAGACACCTATTTCTGATGTGTAGACATCCAGAAAATCACATCTGGTTTGTGTCCACATTTGCTTGCTACTGAAAGAAGCCTTATTTGCATTAAAATTTGGTCAGTCATCCACTGCAATTCCACAAAGGCTGAATTTAGTTAAAAAAAGAAAGCTAGAGAAAGGTGAAAGTCTAATGTGAATTCAGCTGAGAATCTTCACCTCAGTTAATGTTGGATGCAAACCACATCAACAGTCACAGCATTGTCAAGCAATATATGCACTACCTGATAAAGAAACATTTCTCTTTGTTCAACCCCTGATGGTAATCAACTACTTACATTACTAAAAGAGCTTCTCACATTAAAAAACTTCCACATTAATTTGCTTTCAACAGAACAAACAATAAAAAAAGTAAAACCCAAATCCTGCAATACTGTCCACACTGAGCCTGACAATGCAGGACACAGAACTTTTATTTTATATAATAGTTCCCATTTCCCCATTAGTGTCGTTGCAAAGTTTAAACTCCTACACTGAAATTTTGCTAAATTTGTTGGTTTGTTTCCCTATTTACTTCAAGCACACACTGAACATGGAGGCTCAGAACTGTCATGACATGCTTTCCTAGAAGTCCTGCACAGAAACCTCTCATACAGACCAATTCCAACATCCTTTCAGATATTATACACTTCCTTGACACCCACAACTGTGACCTAGTTGAAAAAAACCAAGTCAGGTGTTCTGAGAATCCCATTTATACATTAAAAAACACCCTCATGGCTTCTTCCAACTACTAGGAGAAAAAGAAACCCAAATCTGTCTCCAGTAATCACAGCAATCACCTCGATAGAGGCATGTGCAGTGAGCACAGAACATTTTGAAGTCACAGGCCCATTAGCATTCTGGTCAGGACTAAGTTTATTAGGCATCACTCCAGCCTGGGTAGCACGGTGGAGGCTGCTGCCTCAGGGGATATCTGCATAATGAGGTGCCCTGGCAGTGGAGGGGATGTGCACCTGCTACTCTAGGCCACGTGATGGGCATATGTGGAAGCACCAAGACCAGAGACACCCATTTCCCATTCTCCCCCAGAGCTGCAGGCAGCACCCATAATGGAGGCAAGAGGTGGACAGTCTGCTTTGTCTCATACATGGGCATGGATAATGAAAGATATTTTTAATCTCCCTTCTCCTTTGGTACACAGCTGCAAGGAAATGGCCAGGCACAATTTGGAGCATGCAGATCATAGAATTATAGCGTGGCTTGGGTTGGAAGGGACCTTAATGTTCATCCAGTTCCAACCCTGCTACCATTGGCAGGCATGCCACCCACCAGATCTGGTTACTCAGAGGTCTGTCCAACCTGGCCTTGGCCACTTCCAGGCATGGGACATTCACAGCCTCTCCTGGCAGCTTGTGCCAGGGCCCCATCATCACAGGGAATAATTTCTTCCTAACACCTGATCTAAAACTGTCCTCTAACAAGTTAAAACTATTGTCCCTTGCCCTATCACTATGCCCTCACATAAAAGGTCCCTCTCCTTCCTTTTTATAAGCCCCCTTTGGGCCCTGGATGGTGCTATAAGGTCCACCCAAAGCTTTTCTTTTCCAGGCTGAACAACCCCAACTCTCCCAGCCTGTCTCTCCATAGCAGAGGTGCTCCAGGCCTCTCAGCATCTTTGTGGCCTTGTCTGGACCAGCTCTAACAGGTTCATGTCTTTCTTGGGTTGAGGAACCCCAGACCTGGACAGGCAAGGGATGCAGGAGATCCTTGGAAAACTCCACAAAAGGCATGACCATTCCAGTACAGGGATGCCAGCCATCAGCTGTGCAAAACCTGGCACCACTTCCAATCTTGCCTGAGGAGATCCCAACAGACCAGCTGAAAGGAGCTAAAGAAGGAAATGAAGTTTCAGCAGAAGCCACAATAAAGCAAAAGTATTTGTTCCAGGAATACCTCTATAAAGACCACAACAACAAATGATGGATGTTCCAGGAAAAAAGTACAGAGTGTCCTGGAACTATTTATACACTTTGATACAAAATACAATCTGGTGAATCACTGGCACAGGTTGCCCAGAGAAGCTGTGGTTGTCCCATCCCTGGAAGCATTCAGTGCCAGGTTGGGTGGGGTATGACTGTGGAAAAGGAACAAAGATAATTCAGGTGCTCTCCACTCTAATGAAGTGACCATTCATATTCTCTTTATAGATACTGATAACACTGCCTTATTTGTAGTTCATATAAGTACTTTATTTATTTAGGGAGGTCTTCATTGCCCATTGTTTTTCTGTGTGTTATTCCTCAAGCTCCAGGCTGAATTTTTTCATTATTTTTGGGGAGTATTTTTTGGGTTCATTAGCACAAATTTGAAGGAAACATGTAGGTGGAGAGCATAATGCTTCCAATTGAACCACACTAGCAAGCACACACTACAGTAGTTTAGAGATTAAAAATAGGATCATTTGGATGTGTGGATTTGAATATGATTTATGGATCACTTCCAGAGACATTATTGTTGCTTATCATTCAGAAGGCTGTGAAAGTGAAGACTATGTGGGAAATCATGCAAGAGATACCTTGCCTGCAGAATGGGGAAAAACATTAAATCTTGAAGTTGCTGATGCAGCAATTAATATTGCAATGTTCACTGCCTTCAATGCACAGAAGAAAAGGGTAAGATAGCCTAGATGCCTGCTTCCCATAAATAACTGATCTCAAGACTTAAAGGGAGAGACAGGCTTAAACATTGCACACTAAAACCCCTTTCCCTTTCACCTTGGAGGAAATGTTTAAAATAGCAGTCACTGGTGTAATCAGGAATTTGCACTCGGGGCTCTCGGGCTGCACCAGCTGCACCTACAGGTCTAAAAGAGTGCAAAGTGTCAGGGCAACCACATGTTCAGCAGGGGTGGAGGGAGAAGAGGAGGCTCTGTGTTGTCCTGTGGCTGTGTGACACTTGGTGTCTGGAGACCTCAGCTAGAGAAGTGACAGCAGAGGATCACAAGTTCCCACAGCTGAAATTCAGAGGCAACTATTTAGACACCTACGTCACATTTTTTAGTGATTTTTCTTCTTTTTCTTTTGTTGGCTTGGTCCAGAGCAGACTGTAAGTGCCAAACAGAAGGAAGCATTGGCTCAGTACTCAGATACCTGGTTCTCCTTAGTTTGATTTAAACACTTGGCTAACTCCACTGGTTTCAGCAAACCTTACCCTGATTTACAGTGGCGTGAGATTAGGACCATGTTGTTTGTGTTTTATAGCCATCCTATGAGAACCCAAAACCCCTGTATATCTGACCACGTTGACTGAAATGAGACCTTTGCTTTGGCATACCTTTTCTGACAGAAAATAATGAAAGAGGTAGTAAAGCACATTTATTCCTCAAAGCAGCTGATGTGTGGACACAGTCAACTCCTTACAGAGACAAGTAGATTTAAATATCCATGTAAATAATTGTCAGAACAAAATCTCAGAAGTATTTGGCCAGTATCTCAAAATCCTTACCTTCTTTTTGCTGAGAAAATGATGACTCCTTAGTCAACAGTCATGGTTACTCTTAAAATGATTTCTTTTTCACACATGGATTCGTAAAGTTCAAATAAGACTTTTTTAACCTCACACATTTATTGTTTGTGAGTTGGTTAATAAAAATAATTGCCAATATTCTCTGACAACTGGAGTGAAAATTTAAACTCTTTGCTGTGCAGAGAAAAATTGTGCATGTTCACCAAGGAACCTTATTTATTTTGAGGGATGTCCCAATGACTGAGAAGTTACTAAGTCATTTCCAAAACTGAGAAAGGGAAGGACCCTGAGAGAGGGAAATAGACTTTGCTCAAAAACATCTACTATAGCTGCCTCATAACCAGCTGTGAAGGTCAGAAATCAATTAAGGAATGCATATTTGCAAACTTTTAATTAAAGGGGCTGGTGTGCTAAGACAGCAATATAATAATGAAATATAAGAATAAGCCTAATTCAGTCTTACTGTAGATTTCCACTGGTGTGACATGTTTTGCAGACTATACTATGCACGATGGGAGGGACAAGGTGAATTGTACTATAACCAGAATTATGGTCATATTATCAATAGTGTGAATATCAGTACAGGGCACAGATCAATATACATTAGGATATAAATACACCAAACCTCTCAAACTGCATTACTAGTGCCCAACAGTGCAACCCTGATGTAACCCAAATGTCAGTTCTGAGCTGCCTCGTCCAGCAAGATCAGGCTCAGCAACACATTATCAAAATGATGAACTTTGTATTTGTTGGATTTTTTGATAGATGAGGATGACCCATGTTCCTGAGGCGTGGAGAGAAGAAGGAGAGCAATACAGTCCCAGCAGATCAGCCAGCCAGAGAGGGGAAAGCAAGTGGCACGCTTTGGGAGCTCTCTATCTTCAGCTGTACCCAGAACACACCAGTTCTGCTGCCTGCATTTACAGAGACTGTCACCTGATCACTGATCTTCTGGGCACATTTTCCTCAGTTCTAGTGCCAACCAAAACAAAAAGTGTGCCTCCCTCAACAGAATACCTAAGAGTTTTATTTGAATTAGGGCTGAAATGCTTGGCCAATGGATAGCAAAGGGCTGCACACCCAGCACAGAGGACACAAGACCATCAGGAAGACTTCCTTACCTAGGAAAAAAAAAAAGTATGGAAAGTCCTAGTTAGTTCAATTAATTATCCACTGTCCATTTACTTAACGGACCTCGTTACAAATATATCCTCATCACAATGACAGGAAATCCATCTGAAAAGTCTGCAAAAAGGCTATTAATGAAGAGAGTTTCTAATGCCTATAAGCTGAAATACCTTTTCACTCCTTTCGCCAGTAGTTCCTGTGGGTCATTTCTGGGGTCAGCAGTGGTGTGCAGAGTAAAGACTCTGCCAGTGCTGGAGAAGGAAAGAAAAAAAAAAAAGGAAAAAAAAAGTACTTCAGTATTGTCAATCTTTTATCCTTGAATGATACACTGGAGGCTGACATTTAATACCCTAAGGATATAGATGTTTGAAAGCTGGTTATTGTAACAAAGGAAACCATCCAAACCGTGCAAGACCAAATGGATCAGATAAAGCTGACACTGAGATAAATCTGTTTTACATCCATTCTTGCAAAAGTTTTGCTAATCTTTGTAGTTATAGCTTTCCTGGAGCAAAAGAAGAGAGGAAAAAAATAGAACCCTACATTACAGCAAGTCAACATGTTGCCCCTATTTGTAATCTCCAAAGTGTTATGTCATGGTCAGAGAACATTTTTCTCCTGGATCTTGGGTGAACTCTATCAAAAAGAGAAAGACAAAGAAAAAAATGAGAAAAAACACAGAGAGTGAGAGAGGGCATGAGGACAAACATGCATGCTCTTTCTGGTTGAACTTCCATGTTAACATAGATTCTGTTTGTTTGTTTAACACATGAATTCAGATCTTTCATAGACACAGACTCATCTTCCAACCAGTCAGAAACTTTAACACCTACTCTTCATTATCCAGTATTTATACCGCCAGATTGGACTTTCATATGGAAGCCTGGAGCAATGCTGGTACAGATGGCAAGATGACTCTCAAGAGATTGATGACTCTGAAGAAATACACAGTATTAAGTCAGAAGGTGCAAATGTTAACATTCCAATGTAGAAAAGAAATATTCCTTGCATACACTTCCCAGGTTTGTTTTCTCATGCATTACAAAGGGAAAGAAAAAGCCCTCGACACACCTCGTAGCTGGCAAACGAATGATAAATTTACTTTAGTTTCTTTTGTATGTCAACTGTTCATGCCTCAGGTACTTAACCTTTACTTTAAAAACATGGTTCAGATCCTAGCCTTGAAGGTGGGTGGGAAGGGGGGATGGTATTCCTGTAAATGTTTCATTTAACAAAGGCAGTACTATAAGAAGGTTCAGTGGTGAGACTCTGAATGGTATTTATTGTTTCAGATTTCAGGGCTTCCATACATCTGCTGCCTGTCAAAGGCAGATACCACATACAAGTGCCCTGTCTGAAAAAAAAAGAGGACTCTTCTCTGTGGGTCAGCCTCCAGGATTATACGAGATGGGAAGTTGCAGGAAGCCAAAGTTCTAATTTGCTGTAAAGATGATTAACAAGAAAAACTTTTATTATAAAGGGAAGTTTTACTTTCTTTTTTTAACATTTGTGGATCCAGATTCAGAACTATCTCTAGTCAGAAAAGCTCTTAAACGTGTTCTTCTGTGTCTTCATGCTCAGCAAAGTGTCTAAGAACTTACTTAGCTGAAGCAGAGACCTAAAGAAGAACCATTTATATTTACACTAACTAAGCAGCTCATTTTATCAGGCTCATTACATGATTTCTGACTTTATTAGGTCTGGAATGTATATTTCACCCATGGTGAGAAACATGCTCATTCATTTCTTATGATATCATAGTCTTCTCCATGGTAATCTGGTGCTATGTGAGGAAAAACAATAGAAAACTTTTCATGCCGAGATGAAGACGGATAAGGAATTATGTTCAGCTGGGTGGGAGAATATATAAGAGGAACAAAACCACAGAGCCTCTGATTCTGAGGATCTGATTTATTTAGTATCTGGCATTGGCCATAAACAATGAAAAGAGGAGCTGACCTCAATGCCTCCTTAGCAGCAATCAGATATTCATTTCAGTGTGTGAGCATTTAATTAGCTTCACTGAGTTTACAAGACCTTCAGTCATTTTAAGATACTCGAGGCAACTACCCCGCACACAAGATTACCCTGAATCTGGAATGCCAGCCACTTAGGAAGAATGTCTGGAGAGTTTTAATTGAAGGGGACTCCTTTGTTTTTATATCCATTTGATGTGCCATTACCATTTCCTCCACCACTAATTTACACCGAGGGACTCAACTATTCCAAACAATTGTTTTAATCAGTAAATTACAGAAAAACCTTCAAGAAAGTTTAAGGTTGTTCTGTGTCTAGGAAAAGTCAAATGGCACCATTAAATTTTTAGAGCTAATCTAATTGTTACACCGTGCAGTCACTGCACCACTTCAGGCATCAGGGGAGAGTCATCACCTTCCCCCTTTTTTTACAGAGGACCTGAAATGTATTTGCTGCGTGCATTTATTGCATGCATACAATAAATATATATGGAGTGGGATTAACTAACAGGAGGCAATTACTAATTTTATTATGGCTTCATGAGGCCTGTATATCAAGCTCCTCTCCCTGGCAAGTATGAGGAATTGCTAAATACAGCTAATTTCTGGACTGATCTTATTTATATACCGGACGTTAATCCCCTTCACATATCTTATATGCTTCTTTCTTCTCAGAGATACTGTCCCTCAGTGACCTCCTCCTAGCATTTCATTAAATGCCTTCAGCCTCAGTAAATTACAGCACTTTAAAAACATTGAGTTTAGCATATAAAAAGAGAGAGAGAGTTTCTGTATGCTGCCATGGGATAAGGTGCAGCGAAAATCCCATACAAGCTGAACTGTACTTCCTAATCAAATGGGTGTAACAGATGGCTGCTAGAGCAAGCCATCACAATGGAAATATCTGCAGTTCTCATGGTAACGGAATCTGCCAGGTCTGAGGGATTTGCTGTTTTCCAGGACATCTGAGCTGCAATCTCTTTCGAGCTGTCTAGCAGTCTCAGTCTCGCTCTCTCTCACTCTCTCAGCATGATGGAGATAGAGTTGAAAGGTGGAGCCTGATTTTGCATTCCAGCTGTGATTAAAGACATGCACACACAAACGCACACACGCGCGCACCCACACACACACACAGAATCAATAGCACTGCATATTCATTTTGCTATCTAGAACCTCATTAACTACTCAGCCAGAACAGCAAGAAAATTTTAATATTCCTTCTTCTTCAGGGAGGAGAATAAAGAAGTGTAATGGAAGAGAGGGGGGAGAGAGGAAGATAGCATGTATGTGGGGAATTAAGATTCATGAGACGTACGTTTTAATAAAGATATGGAGCAATGTTAAAACTAGCAGTTGTTTCCATTTCATGGCAGTATGTCAAGATGACTTAACATAGCAGAGTGAAACATCTGGCCTGAAAAAAAAAATTCATTATGTTGAATTTCCAAAACATAACAGAGAATCAATGGAAGAAGAAGGAGAAGAAAAAAAAATAGAGCAACTGTGTACCTTAATACTAAGTAAAAGCATGTGACAGACCTCCTGGTACTGTGTAATTAGAAAGGTGATCCTTCTCATAAGGTGTAGGATAGCATAAAGACAACGAGCTTTAATTATAAATCTAAAGAAATGGGTTTAAACCCATAGCTCTCTCTTAAAAGGTTCTTATATTTCTGCATCCAATTCAGAATCATCAGCAGGAAGAAAATAATCATTCATGAGACTTTTATTAAAGTCTTTTCCTTCAAATCCCTATCAATTTAAAGAAATAAGAAGCATACTGCCTTCTTTGCTAGACTACCTGCTAGAAAGCACACAGAGGGTTGATTCACAGCTGCCTATTCTCTTGGGTATTTGAGCCTGAAGATCAGACAACATGTAAGAATTCAGCCGTGGCTCAAAATGGAAACAAAGAAGACCATTCTTAAAGCAATGTGAAATGAAAAACTACAGACTGTGGACTGTAGACCTTAGCGTGCTGATCCACCACATTGTCCTTGAGGGCACTAAAGTTAAATCCATGTGACAGCCAAAGAGATGGGGAAAATGCTTTCCAGAATAAAAAGACCTGATCTCCTTTTTTCATGATGTAGAATAAGCCAGGAAATACAAGTTCCTCAAGTACCCACTCAAGAACTGGATGTTCTAAGATGGTGTTGCCTACCTAATTGTGCATCACCGAAGAACACTTTCATATGATTTTTTTCTGAAGCCTGAAATGCCTTTACCACAACTCTATTCCTCTGTAGCAATGACTTCTGGATAAGAGATTTAATTCTTCATTTGGGTTGGTTAGTTGCAAATAGACAGCTAGAGTTCACTTGCAACAGTACTGCACTGCACCTTCAGAAACCTCCAGACCTGTTAACTAGTTAGAAATATCTGTTGCTGGCAAGCAAAGATGGCTGCAACAAAAACAGCTAAATAGTGATAATGGTTTGCATTCAGCATCAAAATATTTAGCAATATGAAGGGCACAGACAGTCACCTCTGCTCACAGTGTTCAATTACTTGATCTAAAGGTAGTTCCTCAGAGTGAAATGGAGCCTTTCATGCTGCAAGGTGCAGGGCTCCTTAGTGTGAGTTAGCAGTGCTCAAATCCATGTCTACTCTCTGTCACCTTTCTGCAAACTGAGTAACACGCTTGTTCCTTCACCTGACTATGACGGGCAGCCACCCTTGGAGTAAACCTGGACTGATTTTCAAAAGAATGTCACGTTCAACTGAGTCAGTAGAATATTTCAGTTTCTTTCTTAGAATACAGCAGCTATTCACAACTGGGGCAATGGTACATAGTTTTAATTTTTAACAAAGAATCAGTTCTGGGTGGGAGGAGAGGGTAATAAAAGAACATGTAGAGGTAGTTCTGTTCATCATCCCACTATCTGAGGTATAACTGAGTGTCTGTGTTTCCCTATAAAGTCAACTGAGATTGTCAATGCTGTTGGTACACATACAATTTTTAATGTTGCATTCAGCACAATTGTAGGCATACATTCTTCAAAAACCCTCAATGTGGTTGGTTAAAAATTACTTTTTACTCAACTTGGATTATATCCAGGATTATCACTGTGATTCTTGAAGCAACCATCCCAGCCTTAGCAGTGATGCAAGAAACCAAGAAACCCTTTTATATATTCTTACTTGATAAAGCAGCCCTTCAAGTTCAACACTGCACTGCACTGCTATTACTGTAGTGTTAATATTTATTAAGAGATCAGAGTGTTCCTTACCACACAGTTTGCTGAAAATTCTGACTCAGACTAGATCCATGAGCTGTGCAGTGTGATCAGTGGTGCTTCAAGCCATGGAGCCTCACACACGGAATTTATCCATTCCTGGAGTCTGTCAACTGTTCCTCAAACACCTGATCTTAGTACATACATGAAACACAGGTCTACCTGCAAAGAGCTCTCTTCTCTACACATCATTCCCTGCAGTTCAGGGACACTGGGTTGATAAGTCACTTTTGCCCCTGTCTGACAACATCTCCTGCCCATTTGTCCCCAGATGGTGCTCTTACATGGATCCCTTAGCAGGAATCCTGTCCTTGGACATACTCACCCTGCTTGCTTGGTGTCCCAAGCATTATTACTCTACCAGACCACCAAGTCTGCTCACTTCTTCTCTGCTTCTGGAATATGACATTCCTTAGAGATCAGGACAAGAAAGCCTCCTTGACAGTCTAGAAGTCTTCCTTTGCCCCACTCAGAGCTCAAGCATCTGACCTTCAATGTTAGCAAGCTGTCCCAGAGTCCCCACACATCTGGTAGGCCTTAACAGGGTCTCTTGCATCCAGTCTCAATCATGCCTTCCTAAAACATTGTCCAGCCTGAGCCCTGAAACCCTCTGTCAGCTGGGACAACTCCATCATGTACTTCTGATGCAGGAGACCTAGTGACTCCAACACACCCCATGGTATCCAGCAATGCTTAAGTAGTCCCCAGCTACTCTCTGTGGTGAACCTTGTTAATCCTCAAGGTAGATCAGAGGATTACATTTCAGTTTTAGGGTGTGTTTATGACACATTATTAACAGCTGAAGCTTGGAGAAGTCCTGAGTTTCTTTCGGTCCTGGATTGCTCTTGGTCCCCAGCTGACTCCAGCCCAGACAGAAAAATCATCAGTACATAAAATTAGTGGGGTGGTGCAATCTGGAATCATAAAACTCTGAAATAGACCCTGTTGCTATTTCAGTTCTAATTGCTCTCTTTTGCTGCCTGGTTAGCAGACACTTTTCAATCAATTGCTTCATTTGTGCTGACAACACTGGATTACAAGAGTTGCTTTTGTCATTTCCATGACCTCCATCATCAATTGTTCCTGCTTTCTGGCCAGGAGCTAAAGGACCCTATTTCTGACACTCACAGCCATGAAGAAGGCAAGGAATCTTCCCATACTCAACAGTCTCAGATTCCCAGCTGTGGCAGAAAGCAGATTACAGATCTGCCACTGCACATCAGTTGAAGAGCTGACCTATAGCACTTATGTGGGGATGGAGTCCTGTGATTTAGCATTGTAATGACAACAAAAAAATACCTAAACATCCCCTCTTACTCAAAGTTGATCCTTCCTGGCAATTTCACACAGAGATCCCAGACCCCAAATTCCTCAGCCCTGTGAGCCTTTCCCATCCCCTGCAGGGACTTCACACACTTCACATACCACAGTGAATCTGCTCCAGTCAATCATCCCCTGCAGTCCCCTGCATGCTTCCAGCACCTGCTGACAGAGGGGACAACAGAGAACCCTGCACCATCCCTTCACACATACTGTGGCCTTATTCTTCAAAAATACTGATCAGAGCAGGATGTCCCATTACAGGATCCTCCTATAAATACACCACACTTTCAGATGGAGGAAGCAAGCATGCTCTAGTAAATATTTTAGCAATGAAGTGGCATGGGGTTCTTAATGCTTGTCATTTTTCAGCATAAGAAGCACTCCATCAGGAGGTGCTCTGCACTCAAGGGAGAGAATGTGCATTCTCACAATAACAGGACAGCCAGCAGCCAGCACCTTATCAGTATTAACTTTCCTTGCAAACATGTTTGGTTCTTCCTCCACTCTACCACCTGATGTTCAGGAAACACTTGATTTAATAAGAAAGCTCATAATGTCAGGTTACAGACACCATGAGAGGGAAGCCTGGTAAAGTAT